>OX578149.1:121336737-121761737 GCA_951213105.1 Amaurobius ferox | reverse complement strand
GTTACGAAATATAGCATCTAGGACTTTTCAATCACTTTCATAGATTTTCACAAAAGCATTTTAGTACACCTTCATGTAGCATTTTTAACTCTAGCTGTACTATTTTTAGAGTGATTTTACCGTTCGGGCTATTCAGAACAACCCGTATATTCTTGTGTAATAAAGGAAAATGATTGTCATTGTGATTGCATGTGCGGTCTATAGCAGGAAATCTATGCATCATAAGGCCATGAAATTTGATGCATAGGTACTTCTGGACTCAGGAGGCGTCATTTCTTTAAATTTAAGTTAGTCTTTTAGTTATTTTATGCTTTAGCGTTTTCACACAAATCGGTTTCTTGACCAGGAATATTATCACATATTTTTCATCTTGACACCATCGGAAAGATCGAAGAACGTTCTTTCCAAAGAAGTTGGAACCGAATCCGCAGGATAATTCTTTTATATTCATTTATTTTTTTTTTAAATATACATCGAAATTTGTTTCGTTTTTTTAAATTATCTGATATATATATCGTCGCATATAAAAACCTGAGATTAGCACAATTCTTTAATTTGACTACAATTTTAGTATATATCTCTTAGCATTCCAACAAAAGGTATTTTCAATTTCTTTAGTAATTTTAATTTTTGTAATTTTATATGATTAAGTGATATCATTATGTGATCGTCTACGCATCATCCGCGAAGTCCACGAATTCGATCTTCATACCGGTGGATTTTACTGCGCATGCTCGTTAGGGAAGCACAAGTCCATCCTCATTGTTCGTTTTATTTTATTTTTATTTTATTATAAATTATTTCGGAGAGCACGTGCGTTTTGGAGAGTACAATTTCCGGATCGAAGCCATTTTAAATTGTGTTCAAATGTATTATTTAAGTAGCGGACGTTTATTTAACTATTTATAAATAGTGGTTGCTTATTTATGACTGCGCGTATGTCGTTCTAATTTACAATATTTATTCCATTCTGTCAGTTTTGCGGGCCATTTTGAAAAGTTAGTCACAACACTTTGATTTTAACCAAAAGTCTTATATACACCACAGTATACCGTAGTCCAATTTCCTAATTTTCTTAAATATTTAAATTCAGAAGAAATTTCAAACCAGCACACATTACATGCATTTTAGGAAAGGGGGATAGAAAGAAGTTTTAAAATGTTCATAATTTGGGATATAAAGAGCTAGAGATTTGAAAATATATATCCCCAAAATTAATAAAGGAACACAATTGACAGAAACTAGAAAAACGCCCTAACCTTGGAAGCCTCCTCTCTACCATCATTCTTCATCAGTCGTAATTGCTTCGGGATTAATTATTAGTTAATGAAGATTTATTAAGAAACCAATAAATAGTGATTCAAACAGAAATCGTGCGTGTCAACTTTTTAAAGGAGTATTTTGAAATGTTTATATAAAATAATTAATGAGGCTAGAGAATTTTTAATTTTTGAAGTCTTTTAATTAATAATAAAATAAATATAATATTTCACAATATTCTAGTAAAATAAAATATGATCTGATGTGGGCAGCACATGAATTTCCCTACATAAGGCAATGGCCACTTGTGTCACAGCTAACTAATAATGTACCAAATCCATAGCGAACTGTTTTTAACGTTGCCGTTTAACAATGGTCGCCTGGATGACAATGTATGAAACTATTTTGAAGTGCAAATTAACTTATAATTCGAGCGAATCTAACTCGACAATTCGAAAGTAGTATCTTCCAGTATCCTCAAAGACTATTATATTAGTCCGTATATTAAACAATTTTAATCATTAGAAAATAATATTGAATTTTCATCAATTTGGGGGGTCATGTTAGTTAATTAAGCGTCAATTTTGCCAATTTGGTAACATTTTAAAAAAATAACCAAGGTCACAATATACGGCATATGTATCCCCAAGGTCAACGTATAATTGTTACTTATTTTAGTTTTATATAACTTTTGGATAATTTTTTCTGAAAATGTGCTATATCTCGAGAACGGCTCATGCCAACGTTCTAAAGTTGGTGCCATTCATTTTCTAATGATAAATTATGACAGGATTATTTATTTAATACTACCTTAATTTTATTATAGTATCTGATTTTTTAATGATTTTTTCAAAAATTCGTGCAATTTGTGATAAAAACCGTCAATTGGATCGCGTAAGTCAATAAGGTACTGATTCACTGATTGTAATAATCGTACCAATTTTTATCTTTTCTTTTAATCGGATGAAAGTTCAAAATTGGCCATGAAAGAAATTATTAACATTATAGGACTTATACCACTTTCATCCGATTAAAAGAAAAGATAAAAAATTGGTACGATTATTACAATCAGTGAATTACGATTATTACAGTACGATTATTACAATCAGTGTTATAATCAGTACCTTATGATTTACGCGATCCAATTGACGGTTTTTAAGTCCTATAATGTTAATAATTTCTTTCATGGCCAATTTTGAACATTAGAGAACATACATTGTTCTCAAAGATCTTTAAATGGATAAATTTTCCGATTGGAAATTTCTTTGTAGAGGGCTTGTATAAATAGTTAAATATTGTACTTTTTATCAACACTTTACAACATAGTTGAAAAGTGTTGATTGTTGAAAACCCAGACCACACGACAGACCCGAAAGCTTACTGTTGCTGAGTGTGTGGCCGGGAACTTTATTTTAGATTCAAAAAATTACATTACATATTAAAATTGAATCACAACACAAGTAGTTACATCAAGACAAGCAAACGATTGTCAATGACAAAACAAAATATAAAAACAATACAATACAGTACAGTACAATACAATACAAGAGAGACAAAAGGCAGAAAATTGTAAAGAGGGGAAAACCCCGAAGGGAAAAAACCCAAAATACAAAAGAGAATACAGAAATAGAAAAGAGTTAAGATTGGAAGACAAAAGGGTTAAGACAAAGTTTGAAAAACCAGAAATTAAAAAAAAAAATTAATTAGATTTCTTACAGAGACATAAAACAAGGTTAAAGTGACATATTCAAAAAAATTTAATAAAATTTATTATAACAAGACATTAAAATTTATTACATCAAGACAATAAAATTTATTTCAACTAAAAGCAAAAAAAAAAAAATTAGGGGCCAAAAACGGACGGCTGTAAACCAGAAATCCAAGAGAAAATTTGAAAGTCAAAAAGCTGACGGCTGCAGAACAGGAATCCGTAAAGAAGTAACAAAAAGCAAAAAATTTAGAGATCAAAAACGGACGGCTGTAAACCAGGAATCCAAGAGAAAATTTAAAAGCCAAAAAACGGACGGCTGCCGAACAGGAATCCGTAAAGAAATAACAATAAGGCAATAATAATATGATAAAACAAGACGACAGAAAACAAAGAATTTAAAAACCAAAAGCGGACGGCTGTATGACTTTGGTCATTCTGTCTGTCTGTTCGCACGATAACTGCCGTAAAAATGACTTTATCAAAATGAAATTTTAGTACGTTGTTCAGACGGTCTGTGGGTATATGGGAATGCAAATGAGTAATATCACCTAATTAGTTATGGATTGAACACAGGTTGAAAACGTGAAATACACTGAAACCTATGGGACCTAATTTTTCAAACATTTTTAAGCGAAGTTAAAATTCACAATTTACTGCGAAAATTTTAGAAAATATTCAAATTATCTCATAAAAAATATATATAAAACATTTCAACAAAATATGGTCGGTAGATATCTAAATAATAAATTAAAATAATAATTACATCCATATAAAATAAAATATGGCATCCATCTTTATTCCCAGAGTAGAAATCGTGATTTTTAAAGTTCTTTCAAATTTATATTTAGTGTTGCATAAGTTCTAAAACCGCTATATTTTTGCATATTTTCTGTGCGTCTGTATTCTGCGCCAACTCAATTACAATAGTTTTTAGTTTAATTGATCATCAAACTTTGATTATTTCTACAACAAAGCCTAATTTTAATGGATGCAGAATGTAAACAAGTGATTGTAAGATGAGTTGTAAAAGAATTACTGCATTTTTTTCATCATAATTATTTAACTATGGAGTCTGGAATAAAAGTGTATGAATGAAAGATTCACTCCTTTTACATAGAGAGCCAGGCGATTTATATTTCGATGACATGATTTGAATAAAGTTCATTTTTTTCGATGAAGTTTCAAGTTTTCAAGTAAAATAAATTATTGTAGTTCTGTGATATTTAAAAAAATATCACCGCTGAATATATCGTATTTTAGAGATGCGATACATTCAGTGCATTGCATTTCAGTTGGAAAATGTGTTATAATCAATGCTTTATGCATGATTTTGATATTTCTTGTTTAAACATGCCACGTGACCAGCATATCTTAAAATGGTAACAGCTCTGCAACCAATCGTTTAAGAGATATTTAGTAGTGCAACATTTTTAAAACACCCATTATAATGCTTATTTAGTTACGTAGCAGTTATTTTAATGATTACTTCCTGACTGGAGTAGATTTTTCCCCCCTAAATGTTATTGTAAAACCTTAGCCTCGAAATTTTGCAATTTACTTCGCGATTTTTTTTTCAGCGATAAAATTACTACCTTAGATATGGCTAAAAGATATGCTGAACCCATAAAAATATCCCCAATACATCTCATATATTGTAAAAAATGTGTTCGATCCATAATAATATCCATAATTCATATCTTGCGTATTATAAAGGAAATCAGAACAGATTAAAAATTGTAATCCACAGAAATTTGAAATATACTTTCTTCTTTGAAGCTTTATACATAACATAAGTGGCAATTATTTCAAGATTAATTGTCGATCATAAAGATTTATGATAAAATCTATTAATCGTTTCGGGAAATAATCCATGCGAGAGAACTATTCTCCGCAGAGGATCACGAACAATCTCTAAATAATAAATAATCATTAAGATTTGTTTCATTGGGTCAGAAGGCGGCATTCAATGGAATATACACAGGGGACAGATAATTTCTGATGGTTAAAATCTTTATTTAAATATTAAATAAAATTCAACATTTTCGGAAGTAAATACGGTAAATGTCACGTATGGGTACCTAAAAGGGATTTTTAACTAATCTGTAACAAAAAAATAAAACTTAATAACGCAACTACTGAAATATGTCATTCACTGCATTCACAACTTCACCATCATGCAGCGAAATTTCATACAAGGTTCACTACAAATACACAACCAAGTTATACTCTACAGGATGAAAATAGAATATCTCTAAGCGACGCCTAATCCCAACCATTAGTGAACTGCAGCAGCGTAAGCACCAATAAATTTATTTCATTTTTACAAGATGTATTAATTGTTTATGCCATTTATGGTTATCTATATATGTAACAATTTATAACTGCAAAATTTAATATAAACTCATGTTTATAAAAATTGCAACACCATGAAATTATCACAAGGTTGATCTGAAACTTACAGCAAATGCAAATTAGGGTGTGCTATAATAGTTACAAATGATTAGAATTTCAGAGTCTAATCATTTGTGCTATAATAATATTCCTCAGTATACAAATGATTAGAATTTCAGAGTAACCGCGCATGCGTGGCCTTGTGAACTGCTGTTTTAGCCGTATAGACAGCTGTAGCGGGATCATTGAATAGCAGCTGGTATGGAACGAATGCCACGACCATGAAGGTAAAAGTAAGGAGTAAAATCTCCATATTAAGAAAACGCTAATATCGTTTGAGACAATAATTCAAGTGGCGCTGGGATAAGATAAGTAGTCCTGTATTGTATGCATTTCTATGGGGAAAGACCTAAAATATTTATTTAAACTGTCAATTTTGTAAAAATAAATTATTAGTGCAATGAAAAGTAGAACTGAAGCAATAAATAATATTCCTAAGTATTCAAAATAATTTTACCTTTCAATTAATTTTTATCTCCCTATATTCTGTACTCTTTCCTACAACTATGCAAAACTACTGGTTAATTATACTCATAATAAGGCAGACTTTAATTTAAAAATAATCAAAAATACATATACTTAATACTACGCCTTTCTATAGTATCAACTAACAATAGCAACTACTTTACTAACACTAGCGACACCTAGATTTAATTCTCAAAGCATTATGGCATTTTCAAGCGTTTTATCCATAGGATTTTTATCTCCTCATTTCTAACTCCATGGCCACGACAGTAATGCAAGTGTGGAAGTAGTGGACTGAAGAGAACCGGACGAGTCGCAAATCTGGCAGTAGACGACGAAATGTTACGTCAGCACGAGATGATAGCCACCTCATCCGTATCGCAGTGATGAACCGCACAGCTTCATCGCGACAGTTGACAGAAATTGTGAGCACTGCCTCAGGTATGTCATTGTCTGCTCCAACAATTCGTCGGCGTTTGCTGCACCGTGGACTGCGTGCAAGAATTCCTTTGTACAAGATTACCCTGGCCTAAAACCATCAACGCCTTCGGCTACAATGGGCTCATCAACATAGACACTGGCGTGTCGATTGGCAACGCGTCGTCTTTTCCGTGTATCCTGTTTTAATTTGGAGTACAGTGATGGCCGCATTCACATTAGACGCTATAACGGTGAACGCCACCTTCAGGAGTGCTCTATATAACGTCATACTGAACGAACGCCAAGTATGATGCTCTGGGGCATCATTGGGTATCTTAGACGATCTCAGTAGCAAAGAATTGTGGGAAATCCACACAGCAATCAGTACATTAGAAAAGTTCTGAAGCCCGAAGTCGTACCCTTCCTTCAACGCATTCCTGGAGCTGTATTTCAACAGAACAATGCCGTCGCCATGTTGGAGTTTTCAAGTCTTCTTTTCAGCACAACAGATACAACTTCTTACTTGGCCTGCCTATTCATCGGATATGTCGGCTATTGAACATGTCTGGGATTTCGTCGGTCGGCGTCTTACTCGTGACGCTCGTCCTGTAGCTAATACAGCTGAACTCTGAATTCGGATAGAAGCAATCTGGAATGTTCTTCCTCAGGTACAAATTTAAAATATGTTTCATTCGGTGCCACGTCGTATAAAAGCACTTATTGCAGCGAGTGGTGGCTTCCCCAAATACTGATTTTCGACATGTAACATTATTTTGCTGCTTTGTAAATTTAATCATTTATTTGTATCAATACAGGTCGTTTGTTGAATAAATATCATTTAATTCTGATGATTCCTTCATGATGTTGAAATTTTTACAAATGCAAATTTATATACCAACAATAAAGATTCAAACACGAACTATTAATTAAAATTAAATTTTGGAAAGGAATAGCAGAAAGTATATGTGCGTGTGTGTATTCTATTCCCATTGTTATACAATAACTCTAGTTTTATCCACCTATACAAGGGGCACTTCAGTTACGTTCACATTTCTAGAGGGTAATATAAACCCGAATTCGATTCCCGCCACTGCCTAAACTGCTGCCGTGTTCACGCGGAGTACTATCACGTTGAGTATGTGGGTCCGTAAGTCCTTCCGATTGGTTGCTAGTAGGGAAGTAGGGTACGCTCCTTGTGGATGCCTCCCCCACTGGGTTTTAGTCTGAATTGGGTGACACTTCCCGGCCGTCCAAACAGATACCTTATACCTTTCTGGTAGGTCGGACGGTCTGGGTCGAAGAAGAAGAAGATAGTAGCATAAAAGGTTGAGAAAGTCTGATCTGCAAGAAAAATAAAATCCTTGTTTTATGGTCTTCATAATTAGAAGGAGCGGGTAAAAACAAACATTTTTAACTACAATAACTATTCTGTTGGTGGCATTTCGAATTTTTCTCCCTGGTTCAGTATCTTGCTGAGAACTAAAAAAATCCTCAAAAGAAGTTTCAATTTGTTATTTACGGTAGCGGAGGTACATATATATTTTAGAATAGTTAATTTTCTAGCGTATTTCTGGTGTTGTTGTAAATACAACTACTTAATTATTTTCAGTATGGAGATTGCAAGCAAAGCAGCAGTATTTGTGTATGGCAAATAAATAACCTCATAAACGATAAAACAAGAAACCAACTGCTGTTTCAAATGCAGCAGATGGCATGAAATTCAGTGGCATATTAACTGCAATCCTAAAATTTATGATTAGTTAATTTAATAAAATTTATGATTCATAAATTATAAGATGTACTTGCCGAGTAAAAGGTAAGATCGATCACATGGTTTACAACAAAACGACTACTGCTCACTAGCACGTTGCAATTTATGACAAACACGTTATGAACTGAAACCCCTTATTATAGACTGTACACTTATGTCATCTAATGATTCTTATATTCCTGAATTTATTATTGATGACGAATTTGTAAATATTGGCGAATATCAACACCTACCTTATTTCAATAAGATAAATGCCTCGTTTTGAGTTATAATAAAAATTTGAGTTATCAGATAAAATAAAGCGTTTAAAAAAGTGTAACAGTTATACGTCAATAAACATATTTGATACCTTTTATCTTCATGTTTTAACTGCCTGATAACAAGCGCTTTATTTCATTTAATGGTGCACAAATGGCAGCTGTTTCGGCTATTTTCGTATCCTTCATTTTATGCTCACAGAACCCACCTAAATTGCGTGATTTTAATATAAATGCGCCATTTATATTTGGGAGCGCTTCCTTTAGGCGGATTCTGTGAGTATGGCATTTTTCAATGCAGCCTCCAGCAATTTGATTTCAATATTTATGAAATTTGATGCCAGCTGCAAGGTTTGACTGAAATTATTAGTATTCATAGAAATTCACTAAATAGTGTAATAATTGCCCACTGTTTACATCATGCCTTTGTCTTGAGTGTTTAAATGCCTTTGTCTTGAGTTTTAGCTAGGAATTTTTGTTTTTTGTTGTTGTTCTTCGTTTTATAATAAAATTCTCAAAGTTTTTTTCAAAGATCGCTGTTGCGCTAATAACAAAACATTTAGAATATAAAGAATTTCACTTGCACCACAACAACAACACTCTCCCACACACAGAACTATATGATAAGCAGTTTTTAATGACAATGAGTAGTCTGGAGAAAGCTAAACTGCAAAGGAGAAAAATTTACTCTAACTAGTACATTTAGTAATTTCGGAATTGTGTGTACCGTTTGGTGCATGGGAATATATCGCATTACCTTTTTTTAATAACAAATAGGTATAAAATTTTTCAACATTCCTCCAGACGCGTATTTTGTAACTCTAGAATAAATATTTCTTCTTCCGCGGTTAAATAAAGCAAAAACAAAACATTCAAGAAAGCATTCTATTTCTCCCTTTTGACTCTACTTCGATTGCCAAACTCTCCACATATGACGACATGTGATCCAGTTCTCATACAAGAGGACTCCAAGTAGAATTTCCACTTCATCTTGTATGCTTCATATTTTCGAAGGCTATCTTTTTCTGGCGCATGCGAATATGAAATATAAAACCTACTCGGCGAAAACAAACCACGTATTTTTTCTTTCTTATGAGATTCGGTAATATTTTCGCGAACATTTCTCTTTTCTTCGAAAAAAAAATCCCTTGAGTTCTCTTATATGTATAACAGTAGATGTAAAAATGTCATTTATTTATTTATTCATAACGTCAAGATTAATTTTTATTCCTAACTGCAGTCAGAGTTTTATATCACGCGAAAGATTTTTTTATTTTATTTTGGAGGAGCAGCATATAATATTCCTCAGAAATGTTAACATTTACATTGAGGTTGCATAAAAGAGTTAGAAATTTTACATCAAAAGTTTTATTTTTATTTTGAACTGTATATTTTTGGCAGTAGGGATAGAGATATTTCCTTTCAATCATCTGAAAGTTATACACGGTGTTACAATAAATAAAACAACTGCTCATAAAAAAATTAGCTTACAAAAACTTCTTGAAGGAAGAAAGCATGCGTCAGTTAGACGACGACAATGGTTTCAAGGACGTTATAAAGCCCCCTTCTTCAGGCCAAAAGAACAGTATGTGCCCTTAACAACTACTACCAAATGCCTACTTTTTTAAAGAAAGTTTTGAAAGTTATTTTTAATACACAGTATACACACTTTTCACAGTCTCCTCCGTTGTTAGCAAAATTATAATTTAACAAAAATCTCTTTATTCTTCAACTAATAAAAGTTAATCTAATTTAATAAAAAATAAATTTACTTTTACATTATACGGTCGTTTTAAACGTATCATAAATCACATATTTATCGCTTTTTACTGTTACAATTTTCAAATTACTTAAGTATAAAATTAATTATTTCCAAGATTGGTATCACGTCTACATTAAATAGATAAAATGAAGGACAAAGCGTTTTTAAAACAAGAAAGATCAATCATGTTTAAAGCATTGATTATGAAATACTTTCCAACTTCAATGCAATTTTATTTAAACATGTCTAAAATGCAATACATTCCTCGGTAATATTTTAAAACTTATCACAATACTACATTAATTTATCATATTTGAAAACTTAAACCTTCATCGAAAAAAATGAACTTCATTAAAATGACGACATTGAAATATAAATTGCCTGGTTTAAACATCTCTAAAATGTGATACATTCCTCGGTAATAATTTTATAATTATCATAATACTACGATAATTTATTATATTTGAAAACTTCATCGAAAACAACTGAAATTCATTCAAATGACGTCATAGAAAAAATAACACGCCTGGCTCTCTCTATAAAAGCAGCATTTCATTCATAAATAATTTCCCATTCATGTCATTCATCACAATACTATAAGAATTTATTTTATTTAAAAATTAAGACCATGGAGGTACAAGTAATTAAACTCTATGCGTAAAACTTCATCGAAAAAATCGTCCTTCTCTTTGTAAAATCAATGAATATTTCATTCATATCAGCTGTGTAGACTCCATGAACTAAATGATTTTGTGTTAAAGAAATACAGCAATTCTAATACAACTCATTCTACATATTTTTCTGTTTACATTTTACATAGGTGAAAAATATACTTCGTTGTAGAAATAATCAAATTTGGATGAGCATTTAAACTCAAATTCATTGTAATTGCGTTGTTTCAGTATGTAGATGCACAGAATTTAACCAAAAATAAAGTGGTTTAAGGACGGATACAACACTCAATATGAATTAAAAAGAACTTTAAAAATCACGATTTAGAGACAAGATGGATGCCATATATCATTTTGAAGTGGGTCACGTGATCTTTTCATATCATGGTCGCGTGATCACTTCATATAAGTGGTGTTATTATTATTTTAAT
Organism: Amaurobius ferox; assembly: GCA_951213105.1. NCBI lineage: Eukaryota > Metazoa > Arthropoda > Arachnida > Araneae > Amaurobiidae > Amaurobius > Amaurobius ferox. Next base: position 121,750,538 of record OX578149.1, on the reverse strand, counting down.
TTTTATTTTAAAAACTGCTGAATATATTTCGCTGAATTTTTTTTTATATATTTTATGGAACAATTTGAATATTACCTAAAATTTTCGAAGCAATTTGTGAATTTTAAATCCGCTTAAAAAATGTTTGAAAAATTAGGTTCCATGGGGCTCAATGTATTTCATTTTTTCAACCCGGGTTCAATCCAAAACTAATTGGGTGATATTATTCATTTATATTCCCATAGGTCCTACAGACCGTCCGAACAACATACTAAAATTTCATTTTGATTAAGTCATTTTTACGGTAGTTATCGTGCTAACGGTCAAACAGACAGACAGAGAGACAGAATGAACAAAGTCATAAACACTTTTCAACTTTGTTGTAAAGTGTTAAAAACGAAAAGTTTTTTATTTAACGCATCCTAAAAGACGTACAAAATATGTTTAAAACTGCAGCATTTAATCGCGCATTTAATGTTTGCTTTTCTATCCCCGCTTTAACTGATTTAATAGCGCATTTAATGTTTGCTCTTCTATCCCCGCTTTAACTAATTTAATCGCGCATTTAATGTTTGCTCTTCTATCCCCTCTTTAACTGATTTAATCGCGCATTTAATGTTTGCTCTTCTATCCCCGCTTTAACTGATTTAATCGCGCATTTAATGTTTGCTCTTCTATCCCCGCTTTAACTGATTTAATCGCGCATTTAATGTTTGCTCTTTTATCCCCGCTTTAACTGATTTAATCGCGCATTTAATGTTTTGCTCTTCTATCCCCGCTTTAACTGATTTAATCGCGCATTTTATGCTTGCTCTTCTATCCCCGCTTTAACTGATTTAATCGCGCATTTAATGTTTGCTCTTCTATCCCCGCTTTAACTGATTTAATTGCGTATTTAATGTTTGATCTTCTATCCCCGCTTTAACTGATTTAATCGCGCATTTAATGTTTGCTCTTCTATCCCCGCTTTAACTGATTTAATTGCGTATTTAATGTTTGATCTTCTATCCCCGCTTTAACTGATTTAATCGCACATTTAATGTTTGCTCTTATATCCCCGCTTTAACTGATTTAATCGCGCATTTAATGCTTGCTCTTTTATCCCCGCTTTAACTGATTTAATCGCGCATTTAATGTTTGCTCTTCTATCCCCGCTTTAACTGATTTAATCGCGCATTTAATGTTTGCTCTTCTATCCCCACTTTCACTGATGAAATTAATTTTATTTTTAAACTTGGCCATGAGGCTGCTTATTCTTTTGAATTTATTTATAAGATCTTCGCCTACGTTCGCCTTAAATTTACTCAATTTGATACTAAACTTGTTTCTATTAAAGATCGTTTAGTCTATAAATCTTGTGCTCCTTAACATCCTAGGATTTTTCGTCCTTTTATTAATTTCTGTCATGAATTTGGTTTCAAACTATCTCACTCTAATATTACCACTTTATTTAATCGTATTCGTTCCGATAAATTTGGGAATTTTGATGACTTTAAAAGCTTTGCTGGGGTGTATGTCGTTCCCCCGTTATCCCCTGCTGGTGACTATAAATTTTACATTGGTAGTACAAAACGTACTGTTGGCATCCGTTTAGCAGAACATGCTCGCGATGTCAAATCTGGTAAACTTTGTACGGCTCTTGCTCAATATGTGGCTAATGATAAATTTCTTCCCGTTTTTTAAAAAACTTTCCTTTTGGTTCGTTGTAACAATCCACGTAGTATTCTTCTTTATGAATCCCTGTTTATTTATATTTACCGTGAATCAATTTGTAATTTTGATCCTGTTCAAATTTTAAGTTATGCTTGGCGACTCATTCTCGGCTCTATGCAATTCAAACCTCTTAAAAGTTATCTGTGACGTCATTCTCAGGAGTATCATGCTTGACGTTTTTCTAAAATTTGTATTAATTCTTTTCTTGTGATATTTTAAAATTCGTAAGCGTTTAAATTTATTTTGTAATTTCCGTGTATATTTCTTGTATTATTTTTAGTAAGTTCATTTACCATTTTTTATTTTATGCAAATTTGCTTTAAACTGGTCTATATATATATAAACATTACATGTTTTTATTATTCATGTAGCCACTGATGAAGGGCATATATACGTCCGAAAGCGCTCTGGCAGTTTTTAACATATTTTGTACGTCTTTTAGGATGTGTTAAATAAAATACCTTTCGTTTTTTAAAAAACGTTTTGTCCTTGATTTTAATTATTTCAGTTATCTTAAAATCTATGAATGTATCTCGACATATCTTAACAGTGTTTTTTTTAGTATGCACTTGTTAAATCATACGACTGGTGTGCAAATTGTCAATTCTTTTTAAATATTGTTAATCGTTTTATGTTAACTTTTACTAGAAGATCTAATCCTATTTGTACGTGGTTGTAAAATTAATGAAAAATTACTCAATAGAAATGGTAATATTTTAGATCATGGAATTATGTATGACTCTAAATCCACTTTTAATAAACATATACAAAAAATTGTTTAACAGGCTTATAAGAAACTTGGATTCTTGAGGAGCATGTGATGGGATTTTAAAGATACTACTGTGATTACTTGTATCTTTAATTCTTTTGTAAGATGTAGTATTTGGGAGTATGGATTTGTAGCCTATAGTCCATATTATAAATATTCTAATAGTAGCATTGAAAACTTCAAAACAAATTTCTGAGATATATTTTTTACAAAACTAATGGTTTTGTAACAGTTTTCTATTTTGCTCCAATCAAAATATAATATTATGCATTTAGAATATAAGTGATTTTTTTTGTAATCATATTCTTTTATAATTCACTATTTAATAATATAGCCAGCTTACTAAGTTAGATTAATATCTGTGTACCTTCTTACAATAATAGTTTACCTTTAATATTTGATGTTTTGTATGATCCACAGAATGTTTTTAAAATTTTTATGATGCAAGTTTTTGAAATTCTGATAGTTCAATTATAATGTGAAATATGTTTCTGAAATATTTATTTAATTTTCATGTCTTTGGTAATCATTTAATTGTGTTTAAGTATTATATTAGTATCTGTAATTTGCTTTTTCTTTCCTGTAATTGTGCTTGTGCTGTTGAAAAATGTATTTCGAATAAATAAATATATTAATCTATATAAATAAAATTCAAAATCTCTCTATGGGTATGTATGTTGAAGACCTAGGTCTCTCGACTCACCCAAAGTTATGAACAGCAGGTTGGGTGACAGGGAGGCGTGGGTATGTATGCGTGTTTATTTGTTTCATTATCATCACGGGAGAACGGCTGAAATAAATTTCATTAAACTCTGTGGATAGCCTTGGAATAGTCTCACTTAATATTTAGTCCATATTTCGAATTTTTAGGACCAAGGATTATTTAGATATTAATAAAAAATGCACAATTAAACCTTTCGTAGACATAACCTTATGCAGACGATATTTTTCCTCAAATTTATTAAGAAAATGATATCACGTTTACTAAGCAATGGAATTAAATCCAATGAAATTACGCAGCAGACGATTTTTATTAAATATTTTACGATTTAAATAAATTTTATCATAATTGCATTATTGTCTCGATTATATCAATTGCGGCTTTCAGTGTGAAATGTTAAAGGTTTTGATATTTTACATTTTTAAGTCATCTGTTTCATTTTAGCAAAGATATTTCAAACTCATTGTATTCAGCCAATTGTGGAAAAAGAATAAAGATGATACAGGTATATCTTTTAATACGATTTCAGCGCTTTCATTTCGATATCCAGTTTCATAGCGCTTTCATTTTGACATATATATATAAAATTTAATATTTTTTTTAAATTTGTTTGCAAATGTAGACAGGATATTTAATTATTTAGATCAGCTCGTGAAGATAATTTTTTATATCGAAGACAGTGATTCTTATGCTTCTTTTTAGGGCAATTAAATTTAATATTCTAATAGAATGTTTTGAATAACAATGTCATTTAGAACACTATATTGACCATGTTTGGAGTTTCTAGGACCAAGGGTTATCTAGATATTAATAAAAAACGCACAATTAAACCTTTCACAGACATAGTCTTATGCAGACGATATTTTTCCACAAATTTATTTGAAGAAAATGATATCATCTTTACTAAGCAATGAAATTAAATGCAATGAAATTACACAGCAGACGATTTTTAATAAATTAGTTCTGATTCAAATGAATTTTATCATAATTACATTTTTGTCTGGATTGTATCAATTACGGCTTTAAGTGTGAAAGGTTAATGGGATTTTGATATTTACAATTTTTAAATCATCTGTTTTATTTTGGCAAAGATATTTCAAACTCATAATTGTATGTAGCCAATTGTAGAAAGATAATAAAGATAGTACAGGTATATTTTCTATACGATTTTAGCTCTTTCATTTTGACATATGTTGATCCAATTTCATAGCGCATTCATTTCGGCTTCATATTTTTGTATATTTGTTTGCAAACGGAACCGGGATATTTTATCCTTCAGATCAGCATGTGAAGATAATTTTGTATACCGAGAACAGATACTCTTGTGCTTCTCTTTAGGAAAATTTCCTTAAATATTTTAATAGAATGCTTTGAATAGCAATATCATTTAGAATACTATATTAATTGGCACATAATTATGAACTTTAAGTTTATTTATATTATATATTTTGTATGAATAACGGGTACACTGCTAGTTAATAAATAAAATCTGAAAATTGAAAATTCTCTAAAAAACTATTCTTTCTATATACATTACTTTGATGAAATAAGCATAAACATTTAAAATACTATTCAAATTAAAGTTTATATTGCTGAAATAAAGAAAGTCCACGAAAATTCATCAATTTTACTATCCAACAAAGCAAAAACAAAACATTCAAGAAAGCATTCTATTTCTCCCTCTTGACTCTGCTTCAATTGCTAAGCTCTCCACATATGACATCTGATCCAGTTCTCGTCGAAAGGGACTCCTGGTAGAATTTCCACTTAATCTTAGTATGTTTTATATTTACGACGGATATCTTTTCTGTGCGCATGCGAATGTGAAATGTCAAAACTAGTCAACTGAAACAAACCACGTTTTTTTTTCTAGCGATTTTCTGATATATTTTTGCAAGACATTTCTCTTTTCTGCGAATGCGAAAAGGAGACTTTCGAATTCTGTCATGGGTAACAGAAGATTTCAGAAATAATCCAATAATGTATTTATTCATAATAATGTAATTCATTTTTATTCCACCAACAGTTTGCGCTTTATATGATGCAAAGGAAATGTTTATTCGATTTGGGGGAGTAATTTCTCATATTCTCCTAAAATGTTGTATTGTAAGTTGATGTTAGCGTAAACTGATAGAAAACATTATAACTTCTCTTAAAATTTTAAAATTTATATTTTGAGTGAGAAACTTTTATTCCAACTATAGTTTGTATTTTATATTATGCAAAGGAAATGTTCACTTGATTTGGGAGAGCAGTTTCTCATATTCTCCTAAAATGTTGTATTGTAAGTTGATGTTAGCGTAAACTGATAGAAAACTTTATAACTTCTCTTAAAATTTTAAAATTTATATTTTTGGTGAGAAACTTTTATTCCAACTATAGTTCGTACTTTATATTATGCAAAGGAAATGTTCACTTGATTTGGGACAGCAGTTTCTCATATTCTCTAAAAAGTTGAATTGTAAGTTGATGTTAGCCCAAGCTGTTAGAAAACAGCATAACTGATCTTAAAATTTTAAAAATTATATTTTAGGTGAAAAATTTTTTATTCCAACTGCAATTTGCGCTTTACATTTTGGAAAGAAAATGTTTATTTGATTTGGGGAAGCAATTTTTCATATTCTCCTTAAATGTTATATTGTAAGTTGATGTTAGCGTAAACTGATAGAAAACTTTATAACTTCTCTTAAAATTTTAAAATTTATATTTTAGGTGAGAAACTTTTATTCCAACTATAGTTTGTACTTTATATTATGCAAAGGAAATGTCCACTTGATTTGGGAGAGCAGTTTCTCATATTCTCCTAAAACGTTGAATTTAAGTTGATGTTAGAACAAAATGTTAGAAAACTGCATAATTGATCTTAAAATTTTAAAATTTATATTTTAGGTGAGAAAGGAAAGTTTTTATTCCAACTACAGTATGTACTTTACATTTTAAAAAGAAAATGTTTATTTAATTTGGGGGAGCAATTTCGCATATTCTCCTAAACTGTTGTATTATAAGTTGATGTTAACGTAAACTGATAGAAAACTTTATAACATGTCTTAAAATTTTAAAATTTATGTTTTAGGTGAGAAATTTTTATTCCAACTACAGTTTTCACTTTATATTATGCAAAGGGAATGTTCATTTGATTTGGGAGAGCAGTTTCTCATATTCTCCTAAAATGTTGAATTGTAAGTTGATGTTAGCACAAAATGTTAGAAAACTGCATAACTGGTCTTAAAATTTTAAAATTTATGTTTTAGGTGAGAAAGTTTTTATTCCAATTACAGTAAGTGCTTTACATTTTAAAAAGAAAATATTTATTTGATTTGGGAGAACAATTTCTCATATTCTCCTAAAATGTTGTATTATAAGTTGATGTTAGCGTAAACTGATAGAAAACTTTATAACTTGCCTTAAAATTTAAAAATTTATACTTTAAGTGAGAAAGTTTTTATTCCATTTACAGTGCTTTACATTTTGAAAAGAAAATGTTTATTTGATTTGGGGGAGCAATATCTCACACTCTCCTAAAATGTTGTATTTTAAGTTAATATTAGCGTAAACTGATAGAAAACATTTTAACTTGTCTTAAAATTTCAAAATTTATATTTAAGCTGAGAAAGTTTTTATTCCAACTGCAGTTTGCCCTTTTCATTATGCAAAGGAAATGTTTATTTAATTTAAAAGAGCAGTTTCTCATATTCTCCCGAAATATTTAATTGTATGTTGTTGTTAGCATAAATTGTTAGGAAAATTTTATAACTGGTCTTAAAATTTTAAAATTTATACTTTAGGTAAGAAAAAAATGTTCTATACTATTATTTTCACTAACAAAGTTTCGTTGTTGAAACATCAATTTCTCAAGATCTGCTGTAAATAGAACTTAGATGATGATTGAAATTCATCATCCAAAAACGAATAGAGAGAGAAGAATACTATTATTCCAAAGAAGAATGTGGGTTCACTAATAATTTCAACTTTCTTTTTTATTTTCCATATCTGGTTCAAAGATTTTCTATTTACTTGAAACATCTATTTCTGAAGATTGGCTATAAATAGAGCTTATATGATAAAAGGTATGGATTCAATATCGAATTCTAGAAAAGTTATGCTGATTCATTAAAAATTTTCACTTTCGGCTCCTTTACCACTTTCGGTTAAAAAAGTTTCCTAATATAACTATTTCTCAAGATTGGTTATAGATCGAACTTGAGAAACAGACATTTCAAATGAAATGTAAACTTTTGGAATCTTTAGTAAATTCCCTCCAAAATTGCATGCTATATTCATAGCAGTCATCATCTGGACAATTCTGAAAAAAAATATATAGATGTTTCAAGGAAAGTGGAAAAAGAACACCGGAAGAGTAAATCCCCTACCTCCTACAAAATTTGATACCGGATCCATATCAGTTATCATCCAAACTAAATCTATAGCTAATATTGAAAAATAAGTGTTTCAAGGAAAATGAAAATTTATGAACTGTAAATGGAAAAATCGGAAGAGGAAATCCTTAGTGAACCTTCCAATCTACTTCAAAATTTCATACTGAACCAAAGCAGTCATTGTCCAAGCTCTATGTATAGCAAATTCTGAGAAATAGATTTACAATATATTTTAATACAAATAATAGTGCAGCAAAATTTTTACCACTAATAAACAACGTTAAATAAGATGATGAATTGAAATGGTAAATAAGTTTGATGCAATGTTAAATAATATTTCAATTTTATAGTTTTACGAGATAAAAGGCATCGCATAAAATTATAGAAATGAAAATTAATTTCTCCCGAGAAAAAGAGTAAAATTATTTTAATTATACTGTTGAATTCAAGTCAGCAATCATCTTATCTCAATCTATAGCATAATCTGAAAGTAGATGTCTCTGCGGAAATTTTTGATAAAAATATAGATGGGAAATTTATCTGCCGCAAAACAAGAAAATGGAACCCTTAAACATCGAGATAAATTGTGACACTTGTCTGATAAAATTTCTCTCCCTTCCCAGAAAACATATAAATATTACAAATTTTGTAATTCAAGAGTAAAACAAGCAAATATATCTTCAAATCGATTTCGATTCTTAGCACTTAAAACGCCAACAGCAAAACACTCAAAAATTCATTCTATTCCTTCCCCTTATCGCAACTTGACAAACTCGCCACTCATGACATACGATACACTTCACATAGTGGGTCCCTGTGGAATCCCATTTTAATGTCATGTCAGTTTATTTCGAATAGCAGTTTTTCTTGGCGCTTGCGAGTATTAAAAGTCAAAATTTATAGACGAAAGTATGGCTCGTAAAAATAAGCTCTATTTTACCAACCACCTAATGGATAGAACCGGTTATTGCACAGTAAAACTGATTACAGATTCGGAATTGTCGAATCAAGTGTGACACAAAATACCAAATTTTCATTTACGTCGAAAATTAAAGTCAAAAATTCTTGTTTTTTGATAGTCGAAAATTCGAGAAAAGTACAACCCACACAATAAAGTCGAATGATGGGTCGTATATAATGTACTTTTTCACGAGGAATCGAAGGCAACCATTTCGGTGAAGCTAGCATGTACCATTTATGAGATATTTAGCATTAGTTAATGGAATATTTTGGAAAAAAAATACAATTTGCACTGTAAATAACGGATCATTTCATATGTATATTATTAAATACGACCATTCCGGTGTAGCTAGCAAGTATTGTTTTGGAGATATTTAGCATTTTAAGGCGGAAGCTTTTAAAATCTAGAAATTTGCAAATATTGCCAATTATTAATTTTAACCAACGATAAAATGAAATTTAATCACTATAATTTTATAAAATAATAATCTAATTAAGATAGATGCAATCAGATACTATAAATCCATATGGTATTACTACTTGAAACTGGAAATATGGAATACAGGTATTATATTTAACTATTAAAATTCTTTTGGGGATAAACAAATGTAATTGCATTCTTAAATAGCCATTTTGCTTTATTTAGAACTTAAGATTTCGTTATCGTCTGACACATAAATTTATTACGACAATCTTAAAAGGTATTCTAAATATGAATATTAACCCTTAACTGCCCTAACAGCATTTTTTTTCACAGTGACGTAAGATTTACGTCACACTATGACTTTGGGACGTCACAGGACGTCGCTGTACGTCTCGGCAATGTCATATTGAGGTCACAGCGAAGTCATTTTGGTCATTTTCATAGTCGTTTGTGACGTCGCTCATTAACTTGTTTGTGACGTCACATTGTAATTGCCATTGTAATGTCGTCACATTGTTACGTGTTAATTAAATTGTGTAAACGTCACAGAATACAGTCACAATGAAGTTACAAAGTTACTAATGCATAACGTCGCATAGAAGTCACAAATATGATGTCACATTGTGACCCAGATGTCACGTGACTACAACGTCACTGTCACACATGTGACGATCTTTGTTGTGAGGGTGGTATTATTATTATTAATAGTAGAATTATTATTATTATTAAGTATTCATATATTTTCTTTCTAAAAGAATAAAAATAATCACCTTTGAAAATCATTTCTTTGGAGGTGACTAATATACAGTTTACAGCTAAAATTTCTCTTGAGATATATGAATATAAATAGTTTTTGCTATATCTATAATTCGCAATCTTATATCCCATGACCGTAATTGATATAACACATTCAAAACAATAACACTGTCCATTTATAAAATTAATTTTTCTAACAAATTTTTGATTATTTAACTCAGATAAATAAAAGAAAATCGTCTGCCATCTAAACACATTTTATTTAATTGTGTAATTTTCGGGAAAATATCGTCTGCTCAGTGATATTTCCATGAAAGGTTTAATTGATATTTTTCTTAAAATCTCGACAACTCCTGGTCCTAGAAACTCGAAACATATAAGGGATTACCAGCAGTGAAGTAGAGAATAATTATGCCAAATTTGAAACAAAAAATCTGATGTGAGCAGCACATGACTTTCCCTGCAGACTTATATTCACGTTCTCTTAATTTTAATTAAATTTAATTCACTTTTAATTCAATTTTTGTTCTCATTTGATAACTCGACTTATTTTCAAAGGTATCGTAGAGAAAATATGAAAAAACTAAAATATCTCGAGAACGGCTACTCCTAGTGTAATGGGGTTGATCTTATTCTTTTTTTCGTTAAAAATTACGTATTAAACAAGCATTTACTGGATATATTTGAGCATATGTAGTTTTTTATTTTAGATTTTGACGATTTTTGCGGGCCATTTTGCAAAAAAAGGCAGGTTATGTTTTTCGAAGCGTACTAAAATCTAATCAGCACCAGGATGTCCCACAAGTGACTTATCTACCAAATTTTGTGAAATTCAATCCATTAGTTTTTCAGCTACAGTGGATACAAGCTTTTGCGGGCCATTTCGCAGAAAAACATGGGTTCTTTTATCCCGAATCGTACCCAAAACTAATCAGCACCAGATTCGCCCTCAAGTGACATACCAAATTTTATGAAATTCGGCCAATTAGTTTTTTAGTTTAGGGTGGATACGAAATCTACACAGACAGACACACAGACACACAGTCAGACGTCACGCTAAAAATAGTTTTTTCGTATTCTAGAGGTCTCGAAACGTGTAGATCCGTCGAAAACTCGAGTTGCGGTTTTCGACATGATTCCAATACTTTCCCTATACATTACCATGTATTGCAGGGAAAGTAAAAATGCTTAGTTAATAGCTTCACCAAAACTATAGTGTACAGAGAATTTGCCACCATATGAAGTCTTCTTCATAAATTTCTTATTTTTTTTACTTTCAAGGTTCAGAGACCTTTGTTTTTCCTACCAGATATCAGATACAGTTTCCTAATTTTTCTCGTGAAATAAAGAAATCTCAAGGACATTTTTACTTTCCCTGCAATACATGGTAATGTATGGGGAAAGTATTGGAATCGTACCGAAAATCACAGAGTTTTCGACGGATATACACGTTTCGAGACCTCTAGAATACGAAAAAACTATTTTTAGCGTGACGTCTGTGTGTGTGTATGTGTGTGCGTCTGTGGTATGTATCTGTGTGTGTGTGTCTGTCTGTATGTCTGTCTGTGTGTGCAGATTTTATGTCCACTCTAAGTAAAAAACTAATGGACCGAATTTCATACATTTTGTTTGGTAAGTCACTTGTGGGCCACTCTGGTGCTGATTAGTTTTGGGTACAATTCGGAATAAAAGAACTCGTCTTTTTTTGCGAAATAGCCCGCAAAAATCGTCAAAATCTAAAATAAAACTATGTATGCTCAAATATATCCATTAAATGCTTATTTTATACGTAATTTTTAACGATGAAAGGAATAAGACCAAATCCATTACACTAGGGTTAACCGTTCTCGAGATATTTTAGTTTTTTCGTATTTTCTGTACGCTGCCTTTGAAAATAAGTCGTTTCCAAATGAAAACGAAAATTGAAGAAAACGTGAATATAAGTCTGCAGGGAAAGTCATGTGCTGCCCACATCAGATTTTTCACATTGCTGTAAAATCAATACATTCAAAAGATCGTTCTATAATACATCCCTCCTTTGAATACTTTTAGTACGTCAAACAGTCCACTCGATATCCGATCTAGTCTCCGTATGAAATAACCCCTGGTAGAAGTTTCCAGTTCATATTATGCTCATGTTATTTCGGGGAAGAATCTTTTCCTTGCGAAAGAGAATATGAAATGTCAAAATTCATCAACCGAAGTAAACATCGTACTTGTTTGAGTTGTTCGTGTTTCGATTTTAAGTTCTCATTTTCACAAGACATATTTGCATACATTTTCAAGCGATATACATTTTCATTCAGCGGTACAACCACACAGTTCTTCTGTCGTATGTGTAACAATAGAATTCAGGAACGTATTTCAGAACGCATTTCATTTAAAGAAAACTTGAGCAACGTACATAAGCACAAATTACACAATAATGCAGCATACAGCTGCTCCTAGGGATAAGCTAGATCTCCTTCATCTGTGCAAGAGAAACAACAAGTCCGAAGTCCAGAAAAAGAATAGGCGCAAATAGAAAAAACAGAGGGGATTATATACCCAAGACCAGGATTAAGAGAGAGCTAATGAGAAAGCAGCATGAAGAAAGGCACTGTATGCTGCATTATCATTTTATTTGTGCTTAGATGCGTTGATCAAGTTTTCCTTATCCTTTCCAGAAAGTGTATTTTGCCTATTGAATATATCAATATGATTATGTAACAAACATTTAGCAAGCATTGAATTTTTTAATATTTAGAATTTTAAATAAAATTTTACTTTTATTATTATGGGGTTATATGCCCTGGATTTGGGGTATGTAACTCCCTCTGTTTCTCCTTTATGCGAACATCCCTCATTTGGCCTTCGGGTTTGTCGGTTATCTTGCATTGACGAAGAAGATCTAGAGTATCTTCGAAACATCTATATTCTGTATCATTGTGTTATTTTTGCATATATACATTTATCCTTCGCTCAAAGTGTATTTTACCTATTAACGTATTTTATTTATTGTTTTCCTTACAAACATAGTATATAATATCTAGGGTTTAGAATTGTGACTGGGGCGAAAATTCTTCTGGAAGAGCTTATTTCAAGCATGCCTGATTTCAAATTGAACATTTTTGAGGTGATGTCTGTGTGTATATGTGTTAATTTTATGCGTGTATGTGTGTCTGTATGTGTGTCCGTGGTGACAACACATGAACGAATAAATCGCTTCGAAAATAATTTAGTACAAATATTGCAATCAGTGAATATTTGAACCATTTTGATTTTAAACTCAATTAAATGTTCAGAAGATCCTTCCTCTCCCCACCTTCCCCTAATTCTCGAATCAATTTCTGAAAGAAACATAAAAAATATCTCGACCTTCAATAAATATAAATAAATAATCATTTTAGAGAGAGAGAGAGAGAGAGAGAGATAATTTTTCTTTAGGAAACGAATTATATGAAAATTAGAATGTTAGTATAAACCGTTCTTGCAAGATTCTACTATTTTTAAAGGAATTTTCAAAAAATTATCAAAAAATCAGAACCTTCAATACTGTTAAGTACATAATCATTTCATAAGTAGTATTTTATTAGCAAACGAATGACGTTAACTTTGAAAAGCTAACATGAACCGTTCTCGACATATTGCTCGTTTTACAAATAAATTTATAAAAAGATTACATAAAATTGAAGCAATAGTAATTGTCGTCAATTATATTCATCTTCCATAGATAATACAATGCAAGAAATTTGTTAACATCATTCTTGTCGATCTAGTTCAATCAATTCATAAAAAAGGCAGTTTTTTTAATAGATTCGTATTGACACCAAAAGAATTTGCCCATAGTTATTTGTTTCAAGGAAGATTAATTTTGTCGAAGATGTTGCCCATGAATAATTCTCTTTGGACTAATACTTTATCAAATAATTTGCCATTTTAATTTGCATGATGTTAATTCAGTGCTAAAAACATTGTGCCATGGATTTCGTAAACCATTATTTCACTACGAAAATAGTAGGACGCAGTAGTCCAGTGGTTAGCGCACTGGAGTTGTACTCGGTAGACCCGGGTTCGTTTCCCTCCGCTGCCAAAACTGCTGCCATGTTCACGCGGAGTACGATCAATTTAAACAGGTGGGACCGTAAGTCCTTCCGGGAGGTTGATGGTAGGGGAAGGAGGGTACCGTCCCTTTGGATGCCTCCCCTACAGGTTCCGGTCTAAATCGGGTGGCTCTTCCCGGCCATCTAAACACCTTTCATTACCTTACACCTTTCTGGTACCGGCCGCTCAAATAGCTGCTCAAGTCCTCGGACGAGTCGGACGTCCTGGGTCTTTAACACCTTTCTGGTAGGTCGGCCGGTCTGGGTCTCAACAACAACTACAAAAATAGTAAAATAATTGCATTATATAAAGAAAGTCATGTATTACCCACATCAGATTTTTTTTCTCATACTATGTAATATATTAAAGAGAAAGTACTGTTTTCACAAAAATTGTCAAATTCGAGATTTTGATGCTAAACACGTTTTGACCAATTTGAAGTGATGTCCTTCTGCCTGTATGTCTGTGGTCGATTTCTTGTGTACACTATAACGGTCACAAATGTTAATGGATTTGCACGAAACTTTATATCTGGCTTTGTTATAAAAAAAAAAATCTGGAAATAGAAAGAATGTTTTTATATTCGAACGTAATTTTATGTTATTTTACCATGGCAGCATAGGGCAAAATTAGACATAATCAAGCTTAAAAGGGTTTATTTATGGCTCAATGTTCACGAGACAAAATAGTTTCAATCATTGGTGTAAAAAATAACCGCGATACAATTTTTTGTTCGTGACGTCATTACCCCCCCTCCCCCTTGGAGGGAAAGTTACTACTCCCCCCCCCCCCGTGGTACAATGTATGGTATCAATCGGAATATATTTTCAAGCCCTTTAAAGTGAAGGGTATCATGCTATAAATGTAATCATTTGGACCCACAATACCGATTTTTCACAGATTTTTCTTTTGTAAAATTTGAAAAGTTACTAAAAATGGATTCTAATAGGAGAAAGTCGAGTTGAGATAAACTCCAGTTAATTTTTTACTTGCTATACTAAACTCTTCTCATGACACCCGATCCAGTCGCCATAGAAAATAACTCTGGTTAAAGTTTCCGTTTTATTTTATGCGCACGTTATCTCGGAATGGAATATTTTCCTTGCGAATGAGAATATGAAATGTCAAAATTCATCAATCGAAGTAAACATCGTATTTTTTTTTCTGAGTTCTCGTTTCGATTTTTACAAGAAATATTTCCTTTTTATTCAAAGAAACGTCCATAAAGTTCTTCATATATATATCATATATGTAACTCTAGAAGTCAGAAGCGTTTTTCGTATTCATAACATTATGACTCATTTTTATTCCAAACTGCGGTTTGAATTTTTTATCAAGCGAGGGAAATGTTTAATTTTTTAGAGTGGTAGTAACGTAAATTTGACCTTCAGAAGACTTAAAACTCTATAACTATAGTTTTAATATAGACTTACCTATCCATTGCAACCAAGTGAAATGGCTAGCTATATCATCGAATCGACACCAGGAACGAACGAAAAGTGCATACGAAAAGCAATAAATACCTGTAAAAAAGTTGTATCATCAGAGCCCG
This sequence comes from Amaurobius ferox, assembly GCA_951213105.1. NCBI lineage: Eukaryota > Metazoa > Arthropoda > Arachnida > Araneae > Amaurobiidae > Amaurobius > Amaurobius ferox. Next base: position 121,735,205 of record OX578149.1, on the reverse strand, counting down.
TAACACGGTAACGCCTGCAATGCTTGTTAATGTACACGGCAATATTCAATTATAGATTGTTGTTTACGGACATCATTTAAACACGCTGTCCATTACATCCCTATGCGTAGAAGACCCAGACCGTCCGACTCGTCCAGGGGACTAAGAGCAGCTATTTGGACGGCCGGACATCCCTATGCGTGTAAGTGTCCATTTAACATTCCTTAATATGCCAGAAATTCACCAACAGCCATATTGTATCAAATAAATACCTTTTGTAACAACTTTAAAGCAGATTCCTAATCACTGGATAATGTTCTACAATTTTGTAATAGACTTAACGAGTATGGAAAACAAACTGGATAATTTCAAAAAGCTTATCTTTAAAATAACGCATATAGATGTCACTGTGAATAGGCCTGAGTGGATTCACCATAGCCAAGCCATTAGACATACTACAGAATTTATTATGAAAGACAAAATAATTGTGCGATAAACAAGTGCTGGTTGGAAAAGCAAGCTCACCAATTTCGAATTTAAAGAATAATATTTGATACAATATGGCTATTGGTGAATTTCTGGTATATTCAGGAATGATAAAATGAACATGTAAATATTGTTCATTTTAGCATTTCTGTATATACCAGAAATTCACCAATAACCATACTGTACCAAACAAATACTTTTTGACACAACCTTAGAACCGATCTCTACTCATGGGACGATGTTTTACAATTTTGTAATTGATTTTCTTCTGCTATCTTACTTCATTGCTGAATTCGTTATCCTAAGTTTCTTAATCCCCCTCTAGGAGCGCCATAATCACTTTTATTCGATCGGGTACGGTATGGTTACTTTACCACAGATAGACCTAACGTGTATACTCAAGGATCTTAACTTAAAAAGTTATTACAGGTGCTTAAAGACTCTCAAAAGGACCCTAGACAAGGTGAATCAAAACTCTTTGTACAAATTTAAAAGGGAGGTATAGAACACTAAAATAAACCTTTTTCATTACAGAATGCATATCAATGTTGCAAGTAGAAAGTTGCTCATACTTTCTGTCTTTTATTTATTTACCAAACCCTCTAGCACCGAAGCTTCATATCTGCGGACATAACATTCAGGCGCGATAAAAGGTTTGTTTTAGTGTTCCATATCTCCCATTAAAGATGGTTTGTTTTAGTGTTCCATATCTCCCATTAAAGATCGTACAGAGGATTGCAAATCACCCTGTTGAAGGCCCAGACCACACAGCCAACCCTAAGGCTTACGGCAGTTTAATGTGTGGCCCAGCAAATCGCCCTGTGTACAAATTGTTTACAATAAAGTAAACAGTGGAAGGGTTTTCTTTTTAGCACTTTCCAACATAGTTGAAAAGTGTTAAAAATTAAACCTTTCCACTGTTCACCAAATTCATAAACACTTTCCAACATAGTTGAAAAGTGTTTATGAATTTGGTCATTCGGTCTGTCTGTCTATCTGTCCGTCCGTTCGCAAGATAACATCCGTAAAAATGACTTAGAATGAAATTTATCAAAATCAAATGTCAATCAATTATCAAAATGAAATTTTAGTATGTTGTTCAGACGGTCTGTCGGACTTATGGGAATGTAAATTAATAATATCATCCAATTAGTTTTGGATTGAACCAGGGTTGAAAAAGTGAAATACATTGAACCCTATGGGACCTAATTTTTCAAACATTTTTTAAGCAAAGTTAAAATTCGGAAATTGCTTTGAAAATTTTAAGAAATATTCAAAATATCTCATAAAATATATAAAAAAAATTCGGCAAAATGTGTCCGACAGTTTTTTAAATAAAAATTAAAATAATAATTACACCTATATTATATGAAGATATCAAGTGGCCCACTTCAAAATAAAATATGGCATCCATCTTTTTTTTTCCCAGTGCCAAAATCCTGATTTTTAAAGTTATTTTATATTTATATTTAGTGTTGCATCCGTCCTAAAACCGCTTTATTTTTACGTATTTTCTATGCATCTATATTCTGCGCCATCGCAATTACAATATTTTTGAGTTTAAATTATCATCAAACTTTGATTACTTCTATAATGGAGCCTAATTTTAACGTATGCGGAATTTAAACGCATCAAGCTGTAAAATGAGTTGTATAAGAATTGCTGAATTGTTTTAACTGAAAATTACTTAACTCTGGAGTCTGGAATATAGCTGATATGAATGAAATATCCATTTATGTTGCATAGATAAGCAGACGATTTTATAGTATTGCCTTTTTCGATGAAGTTTTAAGCAGGGATTTAGAAAGTACTTTTACGTCCATGGTTTTAAGATTTTAAGTAAAATTAATTATTGTAGTACTGTGATAATTTAAAAAATATCACCGCTGAATATATCGCATTTTAAAGATGTTTAAATAAAATTGCTTAATCAAACGAGTTTCATAATCAATGCTTTATGCATGATTGACTTTTCTTGTTTAACCATTGGTTTTAGACACATAGTTCCAATTGCAAAAATGCTTTAAATAAGGTAGAAAATTATGAGATAGTAATTTAAATGGTGCACACTATTTTTCTAAAGAATTGAAAACAATAACTTTTATACATAATTATCCAAAAAATGTCAAATTACAAGGTCAAATTACAAAAATGTGACCCATGTCGCATCTAAAAAAACTGATGAAACGATTAAATTTGGCTGTAATACGATTAAACTTAACATAGTTATCACTGACTAACATTTTTATTGGGAAATAAGTGGGCATCTACAAATCAATTTCTATTGAAAATTTTTACTAAAAATTTTACTAACAAAGCTGTTTTTCCTATTATAACAACATTACCTCGATTCACAGTTTACAGTTAAGCATCCAAGTTACACTGCAACTGAACTGGAGTTTACATTGTGGCGCTGTTCAATAATGCCGAACTCTGGGAGATAATTACCCTTCATTTTAAAGGGCTTGAAAAAAATCTTCCGATTCATACCAAGTTTGACAATGTACCCATTCGAAGCTAATGATGTTACTAACACAAAAATTGTATAACGGCTATTTTTTCACTTCAAAGATTGAAACTGTTAATTTTCATGATAATTGAGTCTTAGTAATTAATTAATTGATAATTGAGTCTTAATAATCAATATTAATTGAATCTTAATAATAATTGATAAAATCGTCTTTTATGCATAAATATATGTCACATTTTGTCCTATGCTGCCATGTCAAAGATATATAAAATTTCAAATACATTTCGAATATTTATATTTATAGTTTTCGCTTCAATTTCAGAAAATTCTATCAAGTTCTAGATCTTTCTCTAACATAGTCGGATAAAAAGTTTTGTGAAAATTCGTTGATATTTGTAGCAGCTATCACTTACACAAGATACCCACTACAGACAGAGGGACATCACTCTAAAAATACTCAAAACGTGTTCAAGAGAATAGGAAAAAATTCCGAAATAAAAAATTTGAGTGAAAACAATATTTTCTCTATACTACGTTCTATAGTATGAGAAAATAAAAATTGAAGGACATGCCTATTTTTACATTTATTTATTATCTATTTATTACATTATATTATACATTTATATAGTATATATTTATTACATTATATTATACATTTATTTATTATTTATTTAGTACATTATATTATACATTTATATAGTATATATTTATTACATTATATTATACATTTATTTATTATTTATTTATTACATTATATTATACATTTTGTTAGTAAAACTAGCCTGATAAGACCTGTTAATAAACTTGATAAGATCAACAAAATCACAATTATCTGATTTTCACTTTATTTATGGTATAAAATTAACTTTAACCAGAATCATCTATCTGTCTTTGATAGTTTCAAAAACAAACTATTGAAAAATATCGTTTTGAAACACTGAATGATTGCTATGAATCAATTACATTTGCGAACGGCCCCCTGGATTCGTAAATCGCAGGAATTAATAGCGCATCGAAAAACCACGCTAAAAGGATAAAAGTTAGAAAGTTTGGCAATTTATTTTGTACATAACTTGCACTTCTAGAATTCAAAATGTTTCTCAGTTAGATTAAATGTAGTATGTGCATCATTTTTGTAATTTAACTTTTTCGTAAGACGGGCTACATAAAGATGTATTTATTTTATTTTATTTTTACAAAAACATTGTACGTTATAAAAATTATTTTTGCATAATTTCCTGCCTTATTTAAAGCATTTTTGCAATTGGAAATTTGTGTCTACAACTAACTGTTAAAGAAAACTGTTCACCTCTTTTAAGGGCGCTGCATATAATCCGCATTGTAAACGGACATATTCGAAAGTTCCAACCCTAACAGCATTTTTTTTTTTCACAGTGACGTAAGATTTACGTTACACTGTGACTTTGGGGCGTCACAGTACGTCTCGGCAATGTCATATTGAGGTCACAGCGAAGTCATTTTAGTCATTTTCATGGTCATTTGTAACTTCGCATATTAACTTGTTTGTGACGCCACATTGTAATTGCCATTGTAATGTCGTCACATTGTTACGTGTTAATTAAATTGTGGAAACGTCACAGAATATAGTCACAATGAAGTTAAAGTTACTAATACGTAACGTCGCATAGAAATCACAAATATGATGTCACATTGTGACCAGGTGTCACATGACTACAACGTCACTGTCACACATGTGACGATCTTTGCTGTGAGGGAAGCTGTTCACAATTTCCTACAGATCCTACTGTAAATCGAATATTCAACTCCATTACACTACTTTCGCTATACATATACTACGTATTGTAGAGAAAGCACAATTTCTTGATCGATTTAAAAATGTTCTTCTACCAGAAGGAATAATTTATATCCTTCATTCTCCTTAGAAACTTTCTGTAAATTGTTCGGAAATTTATGTTGTATCTTCTCTTGTATAAATCAACCAACCCTATTGACTTTTCGTTTATAGGTTTTATGTGGTACAGTAAAGTTTCCAGACAACAGAAAAATCGCGGACTCCATAAATCATCGTAAATGACGAACTATTGAAAGCATGCTTTTGTTAAATGAAAGAAGCCATAGTTTATTGTTTCATTTATCACGTAAAGAGAAAGTTGCTGAGGAAATATAGAAGATCATTTTTCAGCTAAATTAAAAGACATTTGGATAAATAGAAATTATCTGTAGTTTATAGATTGAAATATAAATTACACTCATTCACTCATTTAAACTATTAAATCATGTCTGAGCATGTTTGTTAGTAGGTGTATCACTACAGGAATTTAATATCAAGGCGTACAAACAGCGTTTGGTTTTAATAGGAACATAACAAATTTATATTTTCCAGGTTAAATTTGCTAACTTTATTTCCTCTTTTCTCAGAAACTATAAATACAAAATTTTTTATTTACATATATATATATATATATTTATATATATATATATATATATATATATATATATATATATATATATATATATATATATATATATATATATATATATATATATATATATATATGTAAATAAAAAATTTTTCTATAAAAACAACATTTCTATAAAAAAACTTTTAATACAAAATTTTCACAGTTAAAAAATGTTATACTTATAAGCATTTCATGGCTGTTTTTTATTTATTTATAAAAATTTATAAATTACAATGTATCCCAAGGTCACAATCCGTGGTGAATCCACCCACCACCACCACCACATCACCACCACACCACCACCACCACCCTTATACCCCTCCGAAATTCCATGCTGAATCCACACCAATCATTATATAAACTCTATCTGCAGCAAATCCAGAGATACAGATGCTGCAAAGAAAATGTAATTTTTTTATCGGAACCACCATCTCCTGAACCGGAAGTGTAAATCCTTAGTAAGACCCATACTTCCACTAGAATTCAATGCTGAATAAATATTAATTATCACCTAAGCTCTCTATAGCCAATTCTAACAAAAATAGTTTCAAGAAAAATATTTTAACCGGAAGTAGAAAAGAACAAGAAGTGAAATTCTTAGGGAATCCCAAAACCTCCTCAAAAACTTGATACCAAATCCATATCGGTCATCATATAAACCTATTCTGATAAAGAATGTTTAAAGGAACCGAAACATTTTACTTCGGAATTCGGAAGATACCGAAAATGGAAATTCTTAGAAAACCCCTGCCCCGTCTGGAATTTGTTGCTAAATCTACTATATTAGTCATCATCTAATATCTATCTATTGCCAATCCTGAGAAATAGATATTTCATAGAAAACTTTTGAATCGAAAGGGGGGGGGGGGGGTACGTAGAAGGCCCAGACCACACGACCAACCCGGAGGTTTATGGCAGCTGTTTGTGTGGCCGGGGGGGGGGATACGTGGAAATCCTTAGTGATCTCCCAAACCCCTCCGAAATTTGTTGCTGAATCCATATCAGATTTTATATAAGCTTTTTCTATAATCGATCCTGAAAAATAGATGTTTCAAGGAAAATGTAAACTTTGAAATCCTTAGTGAGTCATCCAACCGCTCCAAGATATAATTCTGAATCTATACCATTCCTTATCTAAGCTCTATCTTTAGCCAATCCTGACAAATAGATGTTTCCAAGAACATTTTTCAAGTGAAAAAGGAACCAGAAATAGAAATTCTTAGTGAGTCTCCATACCTACTCCAGAATTTTATGTTGAATCCATGTCAGCTATTATCTAAGCTCTATTTACAGCCAGTCTTGAAAAATAGTTCAAGGAAAATGAAAATTATTGAACCGGATATGGAAAAGAACCATAAGTGGAAATCCTTAGTGAATCTCTATCTCCTTCAAAATTCAATGAGAAATCTGAATCAGTTATCATCTAAGTTCTATATGCAGTAGATCCGGAGAAATGGACGCTTCAAAAAAATTTTAGTGATAACATAGATGTCAAATTTAATTGACACCAATTACCTTAAAAGCGCAAACAATAGAAATAGTTATCTATGCGTATGATCAATTCCCTTTTATTTTTCCGTCAAAAGAAAATAAATTATATATTTCTTTCCGCATAGAAGCGTCCCATAAGTTGTTCGGAAATTTATGTTGTATCCTCCCTTGTATAAATCAACCTACCCTATTGACTTTTCATTTATAACTTTTATATACTGCACTAAACTCAACAGCCAGCGTAAGGCCGATGGATTTCATAAATCATCGTCGAAGATAGACCGCTCAAAGCACCGGCTCGCCAAATGAGAAATAATTTCTCTGTTGCTTCATTTATCACTAAAGGGGAAAAGTTACAGACGAAACATCGAAAATGATTTTTATGATAAATGCAAGTAGATTTGAGTAAAGGGACATTATTCGCAATTGGTTAAATTGAAATAACTTCAATTTGTGCAGCACATGACTTTCCTTATATAATGCAATGTATTTACTACTTTTACAGTAAAAATAAAATAAGTCATTCCTGTAGAATATACTTATATTTTTCCAAGATATTGAATTGTCGTCAAATAGTCGTTATTTTCATTGATTTAGCGTCATTCCTATCCATTTAGCGAGATTTTCTTTGATTTGGTAACATTTTAAAAAGTCACCAAGTCGGCGACATCCCGCCAAATTCGTCGCCAAAATCTCGCACAGAGTTATGGACGGAGAAATAATTTATTCTTATGGCAGATAAATGACTATTGGCGTTCAAATACAAAAGTAGTACTCACAGAATCTTTTTTCATGAATGAAACGAGTTAGGATCCACGAAAATTATGTCACCAAATTTATCGCATGATATTACATATGAAAAGTGAACATGTTTCTCAATAAGAAATATTTTTTTTATTTTGTATAATTTTTTGATAATATTTTTGAAAAATATGCAATATCCCGGGAACGGTTCATGCTAGCGTTCTAAAATTTGTGTTAATCTTTTTCTAATGAAAAATTACATAAGAAATGTTTATTTGCGTAACTCTATTAGAGGTTTTGATTTTTCTTATACATTATTCTATATAAGGAAAGTAAAAATATTTCATTTGCAATTTGATGCACTGCGTTGGAAAATGCCATTCCTGATTCCACCAAGTACAGTTTTTGTACAGTTTGAGTTTAATGAATTTGTAAAAATAAGAATATAGAGCTGCAAACATAGGGATTTCCGAATAACGTTTAGTTAAAATTACTTGGGAAAAATAGTTGTTTATAAATATTAAAACTTTGTTTTAAAATTAACAAATAGAACACACTCGTAAGTCGAATTTCTTGTTTTATTCCCAAATATCTCAGTCAGCTGTTGGGTTTATTTATTGGGTTAACAATAAATAGCCCCAACAATTGAAAAATTTACTGTTACAATAAAAATATTATTTAATGTTACTACTTGCTATTATAGGAAAAAACAAGAAAGATCAATCATGCATAAAGCATTGATTATGAAGCACTTTCCAACTTCAATGCAATTTCATTTAAACATCTCTAAAATGCGATACATTCCTCGATAATATTTTTAAAATTATCACAATACTACATTAATTTATTATATTTGAAAACTTAAAAGCTCATCGAAAAAAAATGAACTTTATTCAAATGACGTCAATTAAATATAAATGACCTGGCTCCTCGGTAATGTTTTTAACATTATCGTAATACTGCAATAATTTATTATATTTGAAAACTTCATCAAAAACAACTGAAATTTATTCAAATGACGCCATCGAAATATAACACGCCTGGCTCTCTCTATAAAAGCAGCATTTCATTCATGAACATTTTCCCATTCATTTAATTCATCACAATACTATAATAATTTATTTTATTTAAAAACTTAAGACCATGGAGGAACAAGTAATTAAACTCTATGCTTAAAACTTCATTGAAAAAATCGTCCTTCTCTCTGTGAAATCAATGAATATTTCATCCATATCAGCTATGCAGACTCCATGAGCTAAATAACTTTGCGTTAAAGAAATGCAGTAATTCTTATACAACTCATTCTACATATTTTGCTATTTGCATTTACAAAAGTGAAAAATAGGCTTCGTTGTAGAAATAATCAAATTTGGATGATCATTTAAACTAAATATATTGTAATTGCGTTGTTTCAGTATGTAGATGCACATAATTTAGGGAAAAAGTAAAGCGGTTTCAGGAGGGACACAACACTCAATATGAGATAAAAAGAACTGTAAAAATCACGATTTGGAGACAAGATGGATGCCATATTTCATTTTGAAGTGGGTCACGTGATCTCTTCATGCAATGGTCACGTGATCGCTTCATATAAGAGGTGTAATTATTATTTTAAATTTTATTTAAAAAACTACTGAATATATTTCGCTGAATTTTTTTTTTATATATTTTATGGAACAATTTGAATATTACCTAAAATTTTCGAAGCAATTTGTGAATTTTAAATCCGCTGAAAAATGTTTGAAAAATTAGGTCCCACAAGGCTCAATGTATTTCATTTTTTCAACCCGGGTTCAATCCAAAACTAATTGGGTGATATTATTCATTTATATTTCCAAAGGTCCTACAGATCGTCTGAACAACATACTAAAATTTCATTTTGATTAAGTCATTTTTACGGCAGTTATCGTCCTAACGGACAGACAGACAGACAGACAGACAGACAGAATGAATGAACAAAGTCATAAACACTTCTCAACTTTGTTGTAAAGTGTTAAAAATATGATGTGTGCAGCACATGACTTTTGCTGCAGACTTATTTTCACGTACTTTTTATTCCTTCAGTAATTCATTGAGTTTGCTGGCACAAAATAACACCCATAATTATTTTAAATTAAGCTGAATTTGTACTTTTAATTAAAAATCACGTTTTAATTTGGAAACTGGACGTATTTTCAAAGATGGCGAAACGAAAACGCAGTAAAACTCAAATATCTCGAGAACATCTAGTAATTTGGATAATCATTTAAACTGAAATATATTGAAATTGCGTTGTTTCAGTATGTAGATGCACAGAATTTAAGCAAAAATAAAGCGGTTTTAGGACAGATACAATACTCAATATGAATTAAAAAGAACTTTAAAAAATCACGATTTTGAGACAAGATGGATGTCATATTTCATTTTGAAGTGGGTCACATGATCTCTTCATATAATGGTCACGTGATCGCTTCATATAAGTGGTGCTATTATTATTTTAATTTTTATTTACAAAACTACTGAATACATTTTACTGAATTTTTTTTTATATATTTTATGGGATAATTTGAATATTACCTAAAATCTTCGAAGCAATTTGTGAATTATAAATCCGCTTAAAAAATGTTCGAAAAATTAGGTCCCATAGGGTTCAATGTATTTCATTTTTTCAACCTGTGTTCAATCCAAACTAATTGGGTGATATTATTCATTTATATTCCCATAGGTCCCACGGACCGTCTGAACAACATACTAAAATTTCATTTTGATTAAGTCATTTTTACGGCAGTTATCGTGCTAACGGACAGACAGACAGACAGACAAACAGAATGAACAAAGTCATAAACACTTTTCAACTTTGTTGCATAGTGTTAAAAATTATAAAACGATTAGTCAATCTCGAAGGATGACAGCAAATGTTAAAATTAAAGTGAAATACGGAAAATATGTGTTCTCACTAATCCGTAGCACCGGAAATTCCGTTTATAATAAGAACACTTGAAGTTATATTAAAGGCGCTTAAAGTACATGTTTGCTGCCCGGTATAGGAACGTTGGTGAATGCATTATACTGACTCGCTTATTTCACTGAATCACTTATAAGTCTCCTTTTTGCATCATCAAAATGCCGGAACTAAAATTCATCAAGTACTGATGAGGGAATGAAATATTCGCAAATTTATGGTTGGGGCGGAATTTTCATACTCTGATCCCAGGCTAGCTATTAAACTGATGACTTACTTGCGTATCACTAAATATTGCGATCTTGATTTTCCTATAAGCTCGTGTTGGCCCAACCTTTATCCCCTGCGGCATTGTAACGAAGAAGTATTTCGGCATCAAAGCACTAGAAGATATCATAAATGCTGTGATCTATGTGTCCAGTTATTACAAGTGTCCAGTTCATAGTGGTTCAAGTGCCCAGTTCATAGTAGTTCAAGTGTCCAGTTCATAGTGGTTCAAGTGTCCAGTTCATAGTGGTTCAAGTGTCCAGTTCATAATAGATGCTATAAGTGTTCATTGTTATAAGTGTCCAGTGTGATATATATAAATGTCCAGTTCAAGAACTGTCTTCTTCAGACATGCTGCGTGCCTTTACTATACGTACTGTCAGTCCCCCGATATTATATTTTATTCTGCATTATTGAAAAATTTTCCAGTTTCATATCATACGGGAGGCTTTTGAAGGGTTTGGAAAGATTTTTCGGGAAAAAAACAAGTTAACTTTGTACCTCTGGTTAGATTATCAATCCGACTCCATAAGGCTCTGTTCCACAGTCGATACTGTACACATGCAAAGAATTTAACTTCCTGGTCACCGGAAAGCTTATGAAGGATTTGGAAAGGAAAATCAAATTAGGAAATCAATATATGGATGTTGCGAACAAAAATCCATAAGTATGTTTGGCTGCCACGAAAAAAACTTCTGTAAAAATTAACAATAAATATGTCTAACAAAATATCAAACTAAAAAAATTCGATGCAAATTCAACTCGATAAACTTTATATGTTTTGTAAATGTGTAAAATAGCCTCTGTGCCTGGAAAAACCATGATTCTACTGCTCACTTAATTTCAAAATACAACTATGGCATAAGAATACACTTATTTTACAATAAAACTGCTGCGTGTGAGAATATAACCTTCTAATACTTTCTTGAAGAAAGCACATATAGGACAATTATGTGACAAGAATCATTTCCAGGGCGTTTTGAGCCCATTTCCTCAGGTCAAAACAGTGCATGTTCTAAACAACTGCGATTTAGCAGACAAAAATTGCAGTTGTTTTTAGCGGTTGCTAAGAGTACACGCTATTTTCGACCTGAAGAATCGGGCTCAAATTTCCCTCGAATTGTCCTGTCACCGAACTGTCCTATGCCTGTTTCCCTCATAGAAAATTACACACCTATTTTCACCAATATTGTCAAATCAAAGCTTAAGATACTAAAAAAATCTGATGTGGGCAGCACATGGAGCTCCTTATATAATGCAATGAATTTACAACTTTTGCAGTCAAAAAGCAAAGTGTCGAGTTCCACGGTACTGTGTTTTTATCGTCGAGTTGTACATTTAGCGATTTTCCGGATGACAACATGCAAAACTAAAATTATCATATTGTTAATTTCTAAAATTAAATCAGAATAATTAAATGTTCTAAAGAATAATATTCACCCATCGGGGCCATCAAGGATTGATGAATCATTGGCTAAGCTGGGTAGTAGACTGAAACAGTTCAGAGAATTCCACGTTGATCGGACAGATGTTGCTGCTTTCTTACAGATCCAGGGGATACAAAAAAAAATATTTTAGTGCTACATCAGGAACTCTGGCATCTTCCGAACTGACAGTCATAAGTAACTTCCAAACATGAGACATCGTAGATCCGGAGCTCAGTTATCTAATCGCCACACGTAACACTTTAAAGACGGATTACTCCAAAAATCGCGCAGTATATAAGTCATGGGAAAAAAAACCTTCACTTTAAAAAAAAACAAGAAAACAGGTGTTAAAATATATCACGAGGTACGTAATGTTAAATAGAAAACATCGCGGCAAAGCGCGATTTTCGCGCAAACAAAAAACAGGGAATTTCAACAAAAAACTTAAAATTTTAAAGAAGAAAACAGAAATTTTAAAGTAGACGAAAATTAAAAAGAAATGAAGTGAAGCGATTTGGAATATACGAATTCGGCAATAATTTAAAATGGACAATTCTGAAAAATTTAAAAAGCTGAAAATTGAATGAAAATGAAAATTCGCTAAGAATTAAATTGCTAAAACCTAAAAAGAACGAACTTTCGCCATTTGGAACACAAAACCTTTGGAATAGAATGCATTTGGAACAGAAGCATATCCAAAACCTAACTAAATGAAACATAGATAACTAAATTTAAGAGAAGATAATAACACTATGTAAATAAGTCCCCTGAACCCGTTTAGATTAAAAATAAAATTCCTAAAATTCACTAAATAGCAAAAGCAACCCAATAGCTGCTTCGAACCTCCCCCAAAAAATGTTCATTTTAAAAATAATAATTTTTTGCAAACACAAGACAAAATCCGCGAAACGAAGGAGAAAAGAAAAAAATCAAAATCACAATTACATCTGTAACATGAGCCATACAAAAATTCACATAAAAAATCAAATTACTAATAAGTAAATCAAAAATCAAATATTCACTTCAACAACATTTTCATAATATCAACTAACATATTTCTCAACTCTTTTCTTAAATCTTAAACAAACATATAGATTCAATATGAAACTCTACAACTTCACAAAACTCCACACTATTATAAGTTAATCAAATTCATTTTAAAAAAAAGATGCTCCACAAATAGGCAATCAAAGAGAAATATAGAAGAAAAATAATAAACAGAGCTTTATATCAATAGCTGTTACGAAGAAACATAAATTTTAACGAAAACTTAAGACCAGCCAAAGAATCCAATAATCAAAACAACAAATTTTAAATGACGTCATAAATAGCAACTGATAAATATAAATCAACAAATTCATCACCAATCTCTTTCTACTCTACAAAGAAAACACAATTATTCGAAGCAAAATTTCAAATTTAAATAATAATATCAAAGTTGGTTCAAGTTACAAAAAAAAAAAAAAAAATTCAGAATATTTACCCCAAATAATAAACTCAATTCCCTAACAATTTGGAACTGAACAAGAGAAATTAACCGAATTGTTTACAAATAATACTATAAACTGACAACTTGGCATATTAGATCGTTTAGAAAACAAATATGTACTAAAATAACATTGTGCATCATTTTGCACTAATAATAAATATGGTGCAACATCTTGCACTCTCATCAACATCAATAAATCTCAATACCAGATCTCAATACTATATTCATGTATCTGGAACTTTTAAAAAAATTCTCATAAAAAGAAAATCATAAATTAACACAGAGGATCGCCGGTTGTGAGTTCTCACAAAGGTTGTGAATCTGTTTTGAACCCCCCAAAAAATAGCACAACTCCTCATGTCTACGTGTAAGTGATACATTTAAATTCACTAACAGCCAAATATATAAAATTACTTTAAACAAAATATCAAGAGAAAAATCAAAGTGCTTAAATCCCACATTTAAATTTTAAAACTAAAAAGAACTCAAATTGCAATGCGCAATTTAAAATTTTGAAATATTCCTCATTAAAATAAATTTAAATTAATTTCCAATTAATAAAATGAATTTTCCACTTTAACTACCAAAATATTAAAGACAGTGTTAAAATATCAGATTTAGATCTAAGAACAAATAATCTTATCACCAGTCTATTTGAGTGTGAAAACCAAACACATGATCAATGTAAAAAAAAATCTGATGTGGACAACACATGACTTTCCTTATATAATGCAATGAATTTACTACTTTTACAGTTAAAAAATGTTATTCTTATAGTAGATACTTATATGCAATACTTAGATATTGAATTTTCTTCAAGTAGTCGTCATTTTCACTGATTTAGCGTCATTTTTATCCATTTGGCGAGATTTTCATTAATTTGGCAACATTTTAAAATGTCGCCAAATTGGCAACATTCCGCTAAATTCGTCTCCAAAATCTCGCCAAGCGTTATGGACGGAGAAATAAGTTAGTCTTACAGCAGATAAATGACTATTGGCGTTCAAATACAAAAATATTACTCAAAGTAACTTTTCTAGTGAATGGAACGAGTTAGATCCATGAAAATGATGTCACCAAATTTATCGCATGATATTGCATATGAAAAGTAAACATGTTTCTCAACAGTTAATATTTTTCTTAATTTATGGTATTTTTTTGATAAATTTATTTGAAAACTGTGCAATATTTCGAGAACAGTTCATGCTAGCTTTCTAAGGTTTATGTTAATCGTTTTCTAAAGAAAAATTACATAAGAAATGTCTATTTGCGTAACTTTATTAAAGGTTTTGATTTTTTGATGATTTTTTCAAAATTTCACTCGAAAATTTAGGGGGTTTTTAAACATTCGATTGCGTTTAAAAACAATAAACTTCCAGTATTCGGGGATTGTGATTTTTGTACTAAATTTCATTCGAATCGCTCCATTCGTTCGTGAGATATCGTCTCCACAGTCTCACTGACACAAACACATACATACTTTCACGCACATACACACACACACACACACACACACACATACTTTCACACACACTTTCACACACACTTACACACATACTTTCACACACACACACACAGACATCACCTCAAAAATGTTTGATACGTGATCAGGGATGAAACGTGCTCTCCCGTCGGAAAGTCGAATTCGAATTTTCGACCCCGTCACAATACTTTCCTTATACATTATGTATATAAGGAAAGTAACAAGATAATTCAATTAAACATTTATGTCACACTCATATTGGAGTGTGAAAATTAACTGCATCATCCAATTTTCAATTATTCATCAGCTTCCTATAAGCCACATTCACACATCAGTGAGCAATTCTTATTTCTAAATCGCAACTTAATTCAATACAATGCTTTAATTCAATACAATTTAACTTAATAAAAAAAATTATCATTAAATTTACTAACTCAATTTTACTCTATTTCATCAAAACAATTCAAAGTGGAGCTGGAAGTGGAGCTGGCTGCAAAAAGTGGAGCTGGCTATAAAAAATACCAATAAAAAAAAATAATTGTTAATGAGATGCGATTAGACCAAAAATGTAAATACCATAAAGTGTGTTTTTCGTGGACCTATAACTTCCTACATTTATAATTTAAATTCAGTTTCAAACCAATTCAATTAAAACAACTTAAATCAATTTAACTTATATAAAGAAATGTTTAAATAAAAAAAAATCTCAATAGAAAAGTCAAGTTTAAAAATTCTAAGTTTTCTCAAAAAATAGTAAATAAAAACATTTAAATCAATGTTATTAAAGTTTCAATCTTAAACAAAATATTAAAACAAATTCCTCAAGCTCATTTTAAGAACATCCTAAAATATCAATATTAATCACTTTCAGAATAAACAGGTATAGAATCAATTCACAAAAAATGTCATGTTTAAGAACAGTAATTTGCAAGAACAACTTTTATATTTCAATTGGTGAGAATAAGCCCCAAGAGTGGTCAAAAGGCACCAATCTCTTCAGTAGATTGCATCATGATATACTAAAAACATTCTACAATTCCAAAACTTGTTTAGAACCTAAAAGTCATCTTAAAAAGTTCTTAAAACTATCTGAAATAAACCAAAGTGGACCTATTAACCAGTTGCCCCTAAGTGCATAAAAATATGCTAACTGCAAATATTAAAATGGCACTTTCCTAAAATAAAACACATTAAAGAAAAGAGGAGACACACAAAGTTTAAGTTCTCAAAATCTAGCGTTTATTAAAAATTTAAATTCACTTTTAAGGAACTTTTAAAACATTTTACAACTTTTTTAACATCTCATTAACCAAACAAATTAAACATCATATATATATTAAATAAATAAATTGACATAAACGTAAAGTGGTACACTAAATGTTATAATACTAAAAGTTAAAGAAAGCAGCATTTAATATTTAAATTAAGTTATGCTAAAATTATAGAATTATTTGCAAAACTAGAATTTAGAATAAAAAGGAATATCAATTAGCCGAAAAGGAAATTTAGAACATAATTAACTTCATAACTAAAAGTTAAAAACCCAAAGAAAATTCCAGATTCTGGAAACGTACAACCGTGGAACATCTTGGATTAACATTTAGATGATATGAAATGGAAGACAAGTGTTCAAACATCTCCAATCGGTCACTAAAGACACAACAGTTTCAGATTAGCCAACGGCCCTACCGTGCTGAAAACACCGGTTCTCGTTAGATCACCGAAGTCAAGCAGCATCGGGCGCTGTTAGTACTTGGGTGGGTGACCACCTGGGAACTTCGCGGCTGTTGGCACATTTCGGGAGCGGTAGCCCAGTGGTTTGCGCGCTGGATTTGCACGCTGCCAAAACTGCCGCCGTTTTCACGTGGAGTACGACCACGTTAAACGTGTGGGTCCGTAAGTCCTTCCGAGAAGTTGGTGGTAGGGGAAGGAGGGTACGGTCCCTATGGA
Source organism: Amaurobius ferox (assembly GCA_951213105.1). Classification (NCBI taxonomy): domain Eukaryota; kingdom Metazoa; phylum Arthropoda; class Arachnida; order Araneae; family Amaurobiidae; genus Amaurobius; species Amaurobius ferox. The sequence continues at coordinate 121,718,034 of OX578149.1, read as the reverse complement.
TGACTCTCCCACTGAGTTCCGGTCTAAATTGGGTGGCACTTCCCGGCCGTCCAAACAGTTACCTTACACCTTTCTGGTAGGTCGGACGGTCTGGGTCTCAACAACAAAAATTTCAGAGGCTCTTTAAAATCATTCACGATCTCTGGGCATAAACAAAATACAGCCGCATTCCGAAAGGGATGATTTGATAATTAGAACAAATTGTTCCATCATGAACAGAGAGCGCGATGTAGTGCAATTACAACTTAAAATGATCACATCTTCAGTTCTAACCAATGAAAAAACACGCGAATCGCAATTATATGCTATCAAAAATCGCTGCCACACATCGTAAACAAAACTATCGATGAACTAACTATAAAAGAATTAATAACAGACGATTTTAACATTACGGCCAACCAATCAAAAACTCAAAATTTTAAAAAAGAGAACAGAAATTTTAAACAGACGAAAATTAAAAAGAAATGAAATGAAGCAATTTGGAATATATGAATTTGGCAATAATTTAAAATGGACGATTCTGAAAAAGTTAAAAAAGCTGAAAATAAAATAAAAATGAAAAATCGCGATAAATCAACGTTTTCTTAACCGAAAATAACAAATTTAGAATCAAGTCAACGGGAATAAAAAGGAAATAATTGGAACCTCAAATAACTAATTTAAATTACTAAAACCAAAAAAGAACGAACTTTCGCCATTTGAAACCCAAAACCTATAGAATAGAATGCATTTGGAACAGAAGCATGGCAAAAACCTAACTAAATGAAACATAGATAACCAAATTTAAGGAAATTGAATAACACTATGTAAATAAGTCCCCTGCACCAGTTTAGATTAAAAACAGAATTCCTAAAATTCACTAAATAGCAATAGCAACCCCACACAAAGTAAATAAGTAACTAACATTTCGCGCTGCTCTAAATAAACAATTATCAATATTGATAGCATCCTCAATAAGTAATATAGTGCAAAATATTTTAGTAATTAATTCATCCATTTGGTGTCATTCTCATTAATTTAGCGTCTTTTTGCAATTTTGACGATATTTCTGTGAATCTGGGGCGAAATATCGCCAAGTTGGTGATAATTTGCTAAATTATTAGCCAAATGCATCACCAAGTGTTCCAGACAAACGGAGAGAATAGCATTTCTTATACAGGGTGTTCCAAAAAGATTGAAACGTGCTTTAATTCTTTACCTGTTGGAGATAAGTGTGCAATGTAAATTGCAAATATGTTGAAAGTAAGGTAGGAAATAAGACTACGTTATTGAAATTGTCCTCCCATCAATTTTCAAAAAGTTACACTTTTTAAATTTTTATACAATTCCCTTAGACAAATTTGGTCAATCAGATAATTTTTGTTTTTAATGCAAAAAGATTATTAAAAAAACCGCATATCTGTATCTTTATGCAAGAAGATCTTTAAAAAAACCGCATATCTGTATCTTTAAAATCAACTGAATTGCGATAAAGCAAAAATCTGATTTATGCCACTTTTTCGTACCAAATTCTTCACCACTAATATTGTTGGGCGCGGTAGCCCATTGGTTAGCGCGCTGGAGTTGCACTCGGTAGGCCCGGGTTCGATTCCAGCCACTGCCAAAACTGCCGCCGTGTTCATGCGGAGTAAGATCACGTTAAACATGTGGGTCCGAATGTCTTTCCGAGAGGTTGGTGGTAGGGGAAGGAGGGTACGGTCCCTGTGGATGCCTCCCCCCACTGGGTTCCGGTCTAAATTGGGTGGCACATCCCGACCGTCCAAACAATTACCTTACACCTTTCTGGTAGGTCGGACGGTCTGGGTTTCAACAACAACAACCACTAATATTGTTGCAAGCATCAATTATCTTTTGTTTAAAGTCAGTTGCGTTTAGTGGGCGAGTATTATAAACTAGTGTTCGGAGACAACCCCATAAGTAAAAATTGAGAGGGGTTAAATCAGGAGATCTGGGAGGGGGGGGGGGCATTCTGTGGCTCCTTTCAAACCAATCCACTATTTATCAAAGTTTTCGTTCAGCCAGTTTGTCACAATTATAGCCTGGTGTGCAGGCCCGCCATCTTGTTGAAAATACATGTTTTTTAGAAACGATAATGTTGTCGTCTCCATAAAATCCATTACAATACCATTTAAAATAATCTGCATGTATTTTTCAGCTGTAAGAATCCTTTCATAAAACACAGGACCAATCAGTTTTACATTCCAAATTCCGCACCATACAAACACAGAAAACTTTCCCTGCTGATGTATTTCACGGACAAAAAATGGTTTCGTATTATCCCAATAATGATCATTGTGAGTATTGATTGCTCCATATTCCGTAAACAAACATACCTCAGTCCAGAGAATGTTCTTAACAGAGTTCGAATTGATGTCTTATTGGATTAACAACCAGTTGCAGAATGCTACACGCTGATCAAAATCGGAGGGATGAAATGTTCGAAATCCATGAATGCAAAATGGATGTCAATGGTATTTTCCAAGTGTTCTAGCAATTGACATTCTAGATAGCTCAAAAGTTTATCTTGCTTTTCGAATGCTTGTTCATGGGTTGAAAAAAAAGTACCATTGTCAGTTTCTTGGTCCTTCACGTACAAACGATTTCTTCCAGGGCCAAGTCTTGGACGAAATGAACCGGCAGTACTTAATCTCCTCATCATCCGATAAACACATGTACGTGAAATTTCTCGCAAGTTTGGATATCGCCATCCAAAATCCCGAGCAGTTTCTGCTGTATTTTTATTACACAGAGTATAAATCATTGTTAATTCGAAAAGCTCGTTATTTGTTAAAAATACCATAATTCACAACCAGTTACGTGTTCTTAATTCGTCAATTCAGAACCAAACATGCTGACGATTCACTGAATGATTTCTAATCTTCTTTATTTTGGTATAATATTAAAAACAAGTTTAGTTGTATTGAATAGAAATAATGCTGGGAATAAATATATAAATTAAACAAGAAAGATCAATCATGCTTAAAGCATTGATTATGAAACACTTTCCAACTTCAATGCAATTTTATTTAAAAAAGTCGAAAATGCAATACATTCCTCGGTAATATTTTAGAACTTATCACGATACTACATTGATTTATTATATTTGAAAACTTAAACCTTCATTGAAAAAAATGAACTTCATTCAATTGACGGCATTGAAATATAAATTGCCTGGTTTAAATATATCTAAAATGCAATACATTCCACGGTAATATTTTTAAAACTATCATAATACTACGATAATCTATTATATTTGAAAACTTCATCGAAAACAACTGAAATTAATTCAAATGACGTCATAGAAAAAATAACACGCCTGGATCTCTCTATAAAAGCAGGATTTCATTCATAACTTTCTCCATTTCATTCATCACAATACTATAATAATTTATTTTATTTAAAAATTAAGACCATGGAGCTACAATTCATAAACTTTATGCTTAAAAATTCATCGAAAAATATCGTCCTTCTGTTTATAAAATCAATTAATATTTCATTCATATCAGCCATGCAGACTCCATGGACTGAATTATTTTGTGTTAAAGAAATACAGTAATTCTAATACAACTCATTCTACATATTTTGCTGTTTATATTTTACATAGGTGAAAAATAGGCTTAATTGTAGAAATAATCAAATTTGAATGAGAATTTAAACTCAAATATATTGTCATTGTGTTGTTTTAGTATGTAGATGCACAGAATTTAAGCAGAAATAAAGTAGTTTTAGGATGGATACAACACTCAATATGAATTAAAAAGAACTTTAAAAAATCACGAATTTGAAACAAGATGGATGCCATATCTCATTTTGAAGTGGGTCATGTGATCGTTTCATATCATGGTCACGTGATCGTTTCATACAAGATGTGTAATTATTATTTTAATTTTTATTTAAAAAACTACTGAATATATTTAGCTGAATTTTTTTTAATATATTTTATGGAACAATTTGACTATTACCTAAAATTTTCGAAGCAATTTGTGAATTTTAAATCCGCTTAAAAAATGTTAGAAAAATTAGGTCCCATAGGGCTCAATGTATTTCATTTTTTCAACCCGGGTTCAATCCAAAACTAATTGTGTGATATTATTCATTTATATTCCCATAGGTCCTACAGACCGTCTGAACAACATACTAAAATTTCATTTTGATTAAGTCATTTTTACGGCAGTTATCGTGCTAACGGACAGACAGACAGACAGACAGACAGAATGAACAAAGTCATAAACACTTTTCAACTTTGTTGTAAAGTGTTAAAAAATGAATAATTATTATCTACCAAATTTATTTTAAAATGTGAAGCCTCTCCCATATGCAAAACGTTTCAACACTTGGAAAGATATTTATTATATAATATATCTCTCTTTTATTTCTGGAAGATATCCCAAAGTCAGAATTTAATTGAATTTGTTTTTTTCCCCATATTAAATAATTTTTAATTAAAAAACTACTTAACATATTTTACTGAATTTTTTTTTATATATTCTATGAGATAATGTGAATATTTCCTAAAAATTTCGAAGGAATTCGTGAATTTTAAATTTACTTAAAAAATGTTTGAAAAATTAGGTCCCATAGGGTTCAATGTATTTCATTTTTTCAACCCGGGTTCAATAAAAAACTAATTGGGTGATATTATTTATTTATATTCCCATAGGTCCTACTGACCGTCTGAACAACATACTAAAATTTCATTTTGATAAAGTCATTTTTACGGCAGTTATCGTGCTAACGGACAGACAGACAGACAGACAGACAGACAGACAGACAGAATGAACAAAGTCATAAACACTTTTCAACTTTGTTGTAAAGTGTTAAAAATAAATCGTCTGCATTTCATTCTTCAGTTTTATTAAATTATTTTACTATAAACATTTGAAATGGCTAAATTACAGTTAAAGGAAAGAAAAAATCGTCTGTGGGTTCTATTCTTCGTTTTGAAAAATTATGTTAAATTTCAAAATCAAATACATACTTGCATTTGTTTACTTATTTATTTTAATTGCTTCAAATAAAAAATGGCATGTCTCAATGTGAAAAGTACTTAAGAATACTTGATTGCATTGTGAACTTACGCTGAAATCGCAAAAATGTCTCCTATGTATTATCATCCAGTTTTATCGTTTTTTTAACACTTTACAACAAAGTTGAAAAGTGTTTATGACTTTGTTCATTCTGTCTGTCTGTCTGTCTGTCTGTCTGTCTGTCTGTCTGTCTGTCTGTCTGTCTGTCTGTCTGTCTGTCTGTCTGTCTGTCCGTTAGCACGATAACTGCCGTAAAAATGAGTTTATCAAAATGAAATTTTAGTATGTTGTTCAGACGGTCTGTAGGACCTATGGGAATATAAATAAATAATATCACCCAATTAGTTTTTTATTGAACCCGGGTTGAAAAAATGAAATACATTGAACCCTATGGGACCTAATTTTTCAAACATTTTTTAAGTAAATTTAAAATTCACGAATTGCTTCGAAATTTTTAGGAAATATTCACATTATCCCATAGAATATATAAAAAAAAATTCAGTAAAATATGTTAAGTAGTTTTTTAATTAAAAAAATTATTTAATATAGGGAAAAAAACAAATTCAATTAAATTCTGACTTTGGGATATCTTCCAGAAAGAAAAGAGAGAGATATTATATAATAAATATCTCTCCATTTGTTTAAACGTTTTGCATATGGGAGTGGCTTCATATTTTAAAACAAATTTGGTAGATAACAATTTTTCATTTTTTTTAAATTTTTATAACTCTTCATGATAAATTTAATTGATGGCATTTTAAATGCACTTTCCTACGTCCTAGAGAGTTAAAATTTGGTACACAGCTTAAATTTGTTGAACATTTTATTCGACAAAAATTTGATGGATCTTTAAATATAGATAATACATTTTTTTCGAAATGGCCTGAAAATAATCCCCGTTCACTTCTATAAATCATTGGTGTAATATTGTTAAAAATTCTGATGTGGACAGCACATGTCTTTCTCTGCAGACTCATATTCGTTCTCTTTATAAATTCAATGATAATTTGAGTTTATCTGCACAACATAAGTATTTTAAATGACATTGAATTTACACGTCAAACTTAAATTTGGTTCTCATTTGATAGCTAGACTTATTGTCAAAGGTGGCGTAGCGAAAACGCGAAAAAACTAGAATATCTCAAGAACGGCTAGTCCTAGAGTAATGGGGTTAGTCTTATTCTTTTTGTTGTCAAAAATCACATATAATATAGGAATTTAATTGATATAATTGAGCACACGTAGTCTTTTATTTTTATATATAACGATTTTTGCTGGCCATTTCGCAAAAATAGCCCGTTCCTTTTTCCCGAATCGTAGTAGAATAACCTACAAATGATTTATATACAAAATTTTGTTAAATTTGGTATATAAATCACTTGTAGGTTATTGAAATATTATACTCCAAATTTTGTTAAATTTGGTTCATTAGTTTTTAGCTAGAGTGGATAAAGGCAATTTCTGCGGCCATTTCGCAAAGAAGGCAGATTCTTTTATTACGAATCGTACTATAATCTAATGAACATCAGGATTTCCCACAAAAAACATACCTACCAAATTGTATGAAATTCGGTCCATTAGTTTTTCAATTAGAGTGGATGTAATATCCACACAGACACACAGAAACATACACAGATACACCCTTCCACACACAGACGTCTTCCTAAAAGTAGTTTTTTCGTGTTCTAGAAGTCCCAAAACGTGTAGATACTTTGAAAATTCGAGTTCCGATCTTCGGCACGATTCCAATACTTTGAGTACATACACATACACATATATATTATCTGTGTATTATCTGTGTATCTAAATTCCGTGCCTATGCAATTACAATAGTTGTGATTTTAAATGATCCCTAAACTTTTATTATTTCTTCAAAGAAGCCTAATTTTAACATATGCAGAATGCAAATATCTCAAGCGATTGTAAGATGAATTACATAAGAATTGCTGAATTTTTTTCACACAAAATTATTTAGCTCTGGAGTCTGGAATACAAGTTATATGAGTGAAATATTCATTGATTTTGCATAAAGAATCAGATGATTTATATTTCGATACAGTTTTAAATATTTAAGTATAATAAATTACTGTAGTACTGTGATAATGTAAAATATATTACCACTGAATGAATCACATTTTAGAAATTTTTAAATGAAATTACATTTCAGTTGGAAAGTGTTTCATAATCAATGCTTATGCATGATTGATCTTTCTTGTTGTGATATGTCACAAATTTACATTTCTAATTTGATACATTATCCCCATTCATAATGTTCAATTTTCAATTAAATATAACTCGCTCACTTTTAAAGATACAGATATGCGGGCGGTTTTTTAACACTTTACAACAAAGTTGAAAAGTGTTTAATGACTTTGTTCATTCTGCCTGTCTGTCTGTCTGTCTGTCTGACTGTCTGTCCGTTAGCACGATAACTGCCGTAAAAATGACTTTATCAAAATGAAATTTTAGTATGTTGTTCAGACAGTCTGTAGAACCTATGGGAATATAAATGAATAAAATCACCCAATTAGTTTTGGATTGAACCCGGGTCGAAAAAATGAAATACATTCAGCCCTATGGGACCTAATTTTTCAAACATTTTTTAAGCGTATTTAAAATTCACAAATTGCTTCGAAAATTTTAGGTAATATTCAAATTGTTCCATAAAATATATAAGAAAAAATTCAGCGAAATATATTCAGTAGTTTTTTAAATAAAAATTAAAATAATAATTACACCTCTTATATGAAACGATCACGTGACCATGATGTGAAACGATCACATGACCCACTTCAAAATGATATATGGCATCCATCTTGTTTCAAAATCATGATTTTTTTAAGTTCTTTTTAATTCATATTGAGTGTTGTATCCGTCCTAAAACTACTTTATTTTTGCTTAAATTCTGTGCATCTACATACTGAAACAACGCAATGACAATATATTTGAGTTTAAATGCTCATCTAAATTTGATTATTTCTACAACTAAGCCCATTTTTCACCTATGTAAAATGTAAACAGCAAAATATATAGAATGAGTTGTATTAGAATTCCTGTATTTTTTTAACACAAAATAATTTAGTCCATGGAGTCTGCATGGCTGATATGAATGAAATATTATTTGATTTCATAAAGAGAAGGACAATTTTTTTCGGTGAAGTTTCAAGCATAGAGTTTAATTTTTTGTAGCTCCATGGTCTTAAACAAAATGTTTAAATAAAATAAATTATTATAGTATTGTGATGAATGAAATGAATGGGAGAAAGTTATGAAAGTTATGTCCTGTTTTTCTAGAGAGATCCAGGCGTGTTATTTTTTCTATGACGTCATTTGAATTAATTTCAGTTGTTTTCGATGAAGTTTTCAAATATAATAAATTATCGTAGTATTATGATAATTCTAAAACTATTACCGAGGAATGTATAACCTTTTAGAGATGTTTAAACCAGGCAATTTATATTTCAATGCCGTCATTTGAATGAAGTTCATTTTTTTCGATGAAGGTTTAAGTTTTCAAATATAATAAATTAATGCAGTATTGTGATAAGTTTCAAAATATTACCGAGGAATGTATTGCATTTTAGACTTGTTTAAATAAAATTGCATTGAATTTGGAAAGTGTTTCATAATCAATGCTTTAAGCATGATTGATCTTTCTTGTTTTTTAATGATCTTGTTTCACTAAAAGTAAAAAATATCTGATTGATCAAATTTGTCTAGGGGTGTTGTATAAAACTTTAAAAAGTGTAACTTTTGAAAATGATTGGGAGGACTATTTCATTAACATAGTCCTATTTCCTACCTTACTTTCAACATTTTTGCAATTTACATTGGTCACTTATCCCCAGCAGGTAAAGAATTAAAACGCGTTTCAATCTTTTTGGTACACCCTGTATACTAGAAGGTATGTCCGTCATATGATGAAAATCAGAATTTGCGCAACATTACTTCTCATGTGGTGTCATTTTTATCAATTTGGTGGCATTTTTGTCACTTTAGCAACATTTAAAATAAAATTTCTCGCCAAAATTTACGGATAGACGGACGGGAAAGGGGGTTACTCTTATAGTCTACTCTTATGTTCAATCCAAGATATTGAACTTTCATCAATTAGTCGTTATTTTCATTAATTTAGAGTCATTTTTATCAATTTGGCAACGTTTTGTTATTTTTGGCAACATTTAAAAATGTCGTCAAGTTGGTGACATTCTGCTAAAATTCGTCACCAAAATCTCGTCAAGCGTTATGGACGGAGAAATTAGTTGTTCTTATAGCAGATAAATGACTATTGGCGTCCAAATACAAAAGTATTACCCATGGTATCTTTTCTCATGAATGGAACGAGCTACATCCACGAGAATTATGTCACCAAATATATCGCATGATATTTCATATGAAAGTGAACCACAATAGTTAATATATATAATTTTATTTTATGTGATTTCTTGATAAATTAATTAGGAAAATGTGAAATGTCTTGAGTACGGTTCATGCTAACACGCTAAATTTTGTGTCAATCGTTTTCTAATGTTAATTATTTTCGTAACTATTTCTAATGCTAACTATTTAGATAAGTTTATTAAAAGTTTTTATTTTTTCATAATTTTTTCAAAATTTCAATCGAATATTTAGGGAGGTGCTGTACATTCACTTACGTTTAAAAACAATAGACTTTCATTATTCATAGATTGTAATTTTTGTACCAAATTACGTTCGAATCGACCCATTCGTTCGTGAGATATCGTCTCCAGACTCACGGACACACACACACATATTTACACACACACACACACACACACTTACACACAGACATACTTACACACACACATACTTACACACACATGCTTACACACACATACACACACACACACACAGAGACATCATCTCAAAAACGTTTAATTCGTGTTCAGGGATGCTTGAAACTTGCTCTCCGAATTTTCGAACCCGTCGCAATACTTTCCTTATACACTGTACTGTGAATATAAGGAAAGTAATTACAAGTTGTCAATAATTCATTTTCATTTTAATTCATTTACTACATACAACTTCGGTTTATCTAGCATCCAATGTTTTGGAACGTCTGGTAGTCTGACACGCCTCTCGAACAGCGGACATCAATATTAGTGGCGTATTATCGCAACATTAACAGCCTATCTAATCGCTATTTTCTGTCCGCTTAAATTCGGGTCCAGAACAGCTAACAAGTGGGGGTAAAATGATGCTTTACTTAGGGAACCGTAAGGCTAGGAGCACAATGCCGCATAAACAGTTAACGGAAAATGTTCAATAATTTGTTACATAGTGGTAGTAGGGATGCTCATTTGTTTTATAGGAGCCCAAAAATGCTCTCTCCAGCACTTTTCGCGTCAATTCGGCCGTACTACTGAACAATTACTGAAATAGAATAAATTTTTTTATATCCATTCTTTTATATTCATATTTCTTTTATATTGTTCATTGAAGTTTAACTTATAAAATTTAAATTAATTTAAATGTTTTTTCCACACAGTGTAATACTGTTTGTGTAAGGCTTTAAGCAAAAAAATATTTAAAAATAATTTTCGCATTTTCACGCCATTTTAGTTATACATCCAATATACCAGCATATTTGTTTTTCCATCACTGGTGGCATTCCAAACATGCCGGATTATCGGAAACTTACTTTATTTTATTTCATTTGTGATTTACTTTAAAATATATTGCACGAAACTTTATTTACAAATTTTGATTCCCGGTGTTCTGTCTCCCCAAGTTATTTCACCACGATTCGTTACTGTGAATAAAACTTCGGCCGGAGAATCTAACACATTTGTTCGAATCTAAAAATTCTGCCTATTAGCCGAATACCGTATAAAAACCGATTTTTCAGTGCAACTTTACTTATTTACAATTCTCAGTTTTCCCCAAAACCATCCCAGCTATAAAAGTCATCATAAATCGCATGCAATAGAGATTTTTGAGTAATTTCAATGTAAACCAACTGTTTTAAAACGAAAGAATGGAATTAGCTTATTATTTTCAAATCAAGTAACAAACAGAATTTTGTTAAAATGAATAAACTATGATATATAAAAGAACACATATGTATGCATCAGAGAGGAAAGTGTATAGCGTATGTTGAGTGGAAACCTTGCTTACACGTATTTACATTTGACCTCGGAGTGGTAAAATTGGGAAAACTCAAAAGCATATTTGTATCCTAATGATGAAACAACTGCATTGTACAACTCTGTTTTATGACATTTGCACCAGGCTTGCAGCTGATGCATTTGCAGCTGATGCATTTCGTAAATCATCGGCAAAGATTTACAGCTCACAGCTATGTTCACCAAACCGAGAGAGAATGCTCTTGTTTGTTGTTTCAACTATACTATTAAAAGCGAAAAAAACAGTTGCGTGTAACAGTTTGTATATCTGTCTCTTTTAATTCCAAATCCCATACTTTGCCTCAAACTATCGGACTTTCATTTTTATGTATAGCTAACAATCCGGGAGCTTTTCAAAAAATTATCGAAATTTTGAAAAGTTCAATAGATTTTTCACTATTTGTCAAAAATATTTTTTTTAGAAATTAAAAATAAGATTACATGAAAATGTATTTCTTCGTTCAAAAAAGTTCATTAAATTTAGAATCTCGATTTTTACTTTGAAAGCGAGACATATAATCAAACAGAGAGGTTTCCAAAAGCCTTCAGAAGTATAAATATTTAAAAAATCGAGAGTTTTTCAATACAGATTTTTAAAAACGAGTAAAAAATAGTATTTCAAGTATTTTCACTTATTCTCCGTTTTTATCAAGAAAACTGTCGCCAAGAAAACAGGTACGGTCTTAAAAATTTGTCATCGTGTATTTCCCATTCCTTAGCTTTTGAAAAATGCAATTATTTTCTTCGTCACTTTATTTGGTAATTTTTACAATTAAATTAAGGAGTCAATAACATTTATTTCAAAGTGCTGTATCACAGTCACCCGTTGACACCCGAAAAAGAAGTTCTTATCTTTTCGACTTGAGTTTAGGTCATCCCGATTACCAGAAAGGAGTGTACGGGTTTCAAAATAAGATCTTTGACTCCTGTCTGATTATCGCTATGGAGAATTAGGAAGTTTTATTATAGGTAAAAATTCGACATCTTTTCGGTTGCGGGGATGTAATATAAGCTCTTAATTTTGACGGATGCGAGGATGCAATATTGACTCTTTTAACAGGTGCAGGGATGTAATATTGACTTTATACTCTTGGATAAGGGGTACGGCCGTGGTACAAGGGGGCTTTCGGGGAAAGTCGGGTTGCCCCATATAATTTTAGCTCTTATTTTGACTCTTATGGGAGGGGCAACCGCGGAGAAGGGGGACAGCCCCCATTTTTTAAATCTGCGTTTTTATCTGTTTTAGCAACTCTTGCTCCGATTTTGATGCTATTTTATGCTGTATTGTCTACTCTACAATGGACCCACTCGACTTGCTTAAGCAGAACTTTTGTTACTTCGCTTTTGTTGCTTTGCGACTTCTGAGACCACTATGATAGAAAACTGACTTAACTTACTAGAAAACTGGCTGGCATGAAAAGTGGTAGCTATATTTAGTGGTCGCTAGCTGCGGGGAATCGCAGCTAGTTTATTATCTAAAAGGAATGTTTTTGAGGAAACGATGATTTTTTTTCGAAGGGGGAGGGGCTCGTTTCTGAAACAATTTATACTGAAAATACCAGCCAACACTTTCACTAAATGACTCAATTTCAAACAATAATGACTCCTCATCATGATCTACATCTACATTGAAACCTAGTTTCCATTAATCTAGAAACCAATACATATTAAAAGCTATCGAAATTGATTGGACTGTCTAGTTGAGCTTCCCCAATCAAAGCACTATCCATCACAGAACATCTGCGATAGACAAGATTCCATCACTGTAATTTCAAATTCAATTATCTTGAACATAGCATGCATATGGGATAAGAACTCATTTGCTAGGTATAACAGTAAGTCTCTTAATGGTCCTGTGATGCAACTGGCTGCTTTCTAGTTATTCTGAAACAGTCTTTCCCAGACTGTCAACATTCGCGTGCTCGTGTTTAGTGATTTAGAATAGCCTTTTCAGAGCATTAATCTTCTAATAAAGCTTCATATTATAACTTCCTTGAAGAAAGCAGACATGGGAAAATTAGGTGTCTACATTTGTTTAAGGATACATTTGCTTAGGCTGGGTCATTCAGCTCATACATTTTTGAGTTACCATTAACAATAAAATCTCATTTCTATAAGCCCTCAATTAATAATGTGAGTAAATGAATTAAAAACATATCAGACAACAAATTTAATATTAATAAAATAAGAAATTTGTACGACTTTGTTAAGAAATCGGAAATAATTTTTGCTCCACAATTTAAGTTTCATTAATAAATCCATTTCTTAAACATTTAAATTTCCTTGAAAATTGTTAATAATTCTAAAAAATACTATAGTGAGTACCACGGGCATTCTGCGCGTAAGTAATTTAAAAAATCGGTTTATTCATGGGATAGCTCACTATAATAAAAGACAACACTCAATCACTGTCTGCGTAGCCACAACACAAAAGTAGGTATTATAATATCCATTGCTATAAATAAATTAAAAATGAGTCCAATATCCAGCTTCGTTTTCAGTATCTGATTACTACCCCGTAAACCGAGAGGTAGGTCGGGTCCGCACTACTGTTTGATACTATCTGATGTCATACGCAACGTAGAACTCCATAATACTGCTCTTAAAGATTGTAATATATTTATATTTTGTTACTTATATTGTTACTTATGTATTTAAAGTATATGATAATTCTGTTATGAAAACATTAAATATAGGAATTCTATACTATAAATCATATAATGTTCTCTGTCATTATTATATATTGTATAGTTTTGTTATATATCGTATATCATGTTATTCGTCATTGTTATATCATGTACATTTTTGTAGTGTTCAATGTGAAATTTCATTGAAAAGTCTAAATAAATCCACGCGCATGACCAGTAATTAGTAAATCTCATACCAAGGTCCAATGGCGATGAAATGTGTAAATTGTGTGTTTGTGTGAATTGTTTCGAGGGTTTTTTAAGCCCTCTTCTTCAGGTCAGAACCAATGTATTTTTTAACAATCGCTGTGAAAGAGCTGGAAGGTTGCAGGCAAAGCAACAATCGAAAAGATAGATGTGGAACACCCAAAGCGACAATTCGTAGCGAACAGCCATTGAAATTGAGACCTCAATCACAGATATACCAACACAGACCGATAATACGGCATTATCCAAAACCTCACCTGCAGAAAGAAATAGAACAGAAAGGCCTCATCAATATAATATTTAAAATAAAATTCGAAGTCAATAAATGTGAAAATCTTTAACATAAAACTTTTAAAATAAAAAGCTAGAGCCTTAAAATTACAGCAAAAATAAGGTAATGGTGAAAAATTAGAGGGTGGGGGAAACAGACAAGCCCATATAAGGAGAGTAAAATAGCAAAATTGCTAAAATACTAACTAAATAGGAGTGAAATGATAAAAGCGTAAGGGACATAAAAATTGGGGTAACCATATTTGAAACCCAGGAAGATATGTAGTAAGTTATAAAATGAAAGAAGCAATATATTTCGTTGACTAAATGAGCTAAGTATATTCATCATACTTTAAAAACTAGTTAATTAAAAGATAACTAAACAGAAGATAATAATTAAAGAAATAACTAAGGGAAAAACAACCAGTATAAGAGTGCTACATTAGCCACAATATTTAAATAACATATAATAGAGCTATTTTAAAAATGCAACAGCAAAATATTAGAAATAAGAAGAATATGAAGCAAAACTAAGAAGGTAATTAGTTTCAGAAGCTCTATGAACTAAATTTATCAATAAACTTCAAAAAGCACACGATCACATTATTTTAAAAATATTAGTGAATGTGATACGAAATAAAAAGATTACATCAAACGCAGTGGATGCAACTGGTTTCGAAAATATATAATATAATTTCATACAATTGAAATTAAATAACGTTCAATCTAAATTCTGGAGACGGTTAAAGGAGGAGGGATTCACTAAAGATTTCCACTTCTAATTTTTAACACATTACAATATACTTGAAAAGTGTTTATGACTTTGTTCATTCTATCTGTCAATCTGTCCATTCGCACGATAACTGCCTTAAAAGTGACTTTATCAAAATGAAATTTTAGTAGGTTGTTCAGACGGTCTGTGGAACATATGGGAATGTAAGTGAATAATATCGCCCAATTAGTTTTAGATTGAACCCAGGTTGAAAATATGAAATACATTGAACCCTATGAGACCTAATTTTTCAAACATTTTTTAAGGGAATTTAAAATTCACAAATTGCTTCGAAAGTTTGAGGTAATATTCAAATTATCTCATAAAATATATAAAAAAAAATTCAGCAAACTATGTTTGGTAGTCTTTTAAATAAAAATTAAAATAATAATTACACTCATATTATATAAAGAGATCACGTGACCCACTTCAAAATAAAATATGGCCTCCATCTTGTGTCAAAATCGTGATTTTTAAAGTTCTTTTTAATTTATATTTCGTGTTGCATCCGTCCTAAAACCGCTTTATTTTTGCGTAAATTCTGTGCATCTACGCTGGAGGAAATTAAAATCCCAACACTAAGAAGAAATTAGTTTGGAGGAATTAAATTTAGGCAACGCAATTGTGTAGGCAACATATTTATATGATTAAAGTTTCAAGATCACAGGTTAAAATATGCGCGAGAAGAGCCATTTCAAATGTGAAATGGTGGTACATTAATAACCGCTGTACTCGCCACGATTTTGAATGCAAGCATAGAAACGTGCATGCATTGTATTGTACAGGTGCCGTATGTCATTTTGCGGGATGGAGTTCGATGCCTGTTGCACTTGGTCAGTCAAATCAGCAACGGTAAATGTTGGTTGTGGATGGCTCTGGATTTGTCTTCCAATAATGTCCCATACGTGCTCGATGGGATAAAGATCTGGTGATCTCGCAGGCCAAGGCAACGTCGACACTCTGTAGAGCACGTTGGGTGACAGTAGCGGTATGAGGACGAGCGTTATCCTGTTAGAAAACACCCTCTTGAATACTGCTCATGAATGGCAACACAGCCGGTTCAATCACCAGTTTGGTGTACAAATTTGCTGTCAAGGTGCTTGGGATAACGGCGATGTGCTCCTGCGGTCATAGGAACTGGCTCCCCAGACCATAACTCCTGGTGCAGATCCAGTGCGTCTCCAAACGCTCACCTGGCCTCCTTCTTACCAACATACGACCACCACTGGCACCAAGGCAGAAACGGCTCTCATCTGGGAATACAACAGATCTCCTCTCTGCCCTCCAATGAGCTCTAGCTTGATACCACTGACGTTGCAGATGACAGTGATTCGGAGTCAGTGGTATGAACGCTACAGGTCGTCTGGCTCGGAGCTGTCCCTCAAGTAACCGATTTCTTACAGTTCGCTGTCACTCTGGGGCCAACAGAAGCTTTAATTGCTACTGCAGATGCAGTACGATCCGCCACAGCCATGCGGCGAATGCGGCGGGCTTCCCACTCAGTAGTGGCCCGTGCGCGGCCGGATCCCGGTCTTCTTGAGACAGTGCCTTCCCGTGACCACTGCTGCCAACAATCATGCACAGTGTATACATCCCAAGTCTTTCTGCAATATCGCGGAAAGAAAATCCACCTTCTCGTAGCCCTATTATACGGCCTCGTTCAAACTCACTAAGCTACTAATACTGCCTTCTTCGTATCCTTAAAGGCATTCTTGACTCAAACCTAGCTCACAACGTCCAATCCGGAAGATAAATAACTCTCACGAAGTTTACATCGCGTATTTAAAGCTTTTTAAACCATTTTTCGCGTATTTAAAGCATCGCGTATTTAAAGAAGTTTACAACCGTGATTTGTATGGCGATAGTGGCGCTACTAGCGTCACTCTTATTCGTCTAGCGCGACATTTGAATAGGCATCATCTTTCCTGTGCAAACACGCGCCACCCGAATTTCGTTTATCTAGCGCAGCACCTTCTTGGTGTTGAGATTTTATTTTCCGCTAGTGTATATACTGCGCAACGCAATTACAATATTTTTGAGTTTAAATGATCATCAAACTTGATTATTTCTATAACGAAGCGTAATTTTAACGTATGCAGGATGTAAACACATCCAGCTATAAGTTGAGTTGTATAAGAATTGAATTTTTTAAACACAAGATTATTTAGCTCTAGAGTCTGAAATATAGCTGATATGAAGGAAACATTCATTGATTTTACATAGAGAAGCAGACGATTTCATAGTATTGCCTTTCTCGATGAAGTTTTAAGCATGGAGTTAGAAAGTACTCTTGCCTCCATAGTTTTAAGTTTTTAAATAAAATAAATTATTGTAATATTGTGATAAATGAAAGGACTGAAATAAAAGTTCATGAATGAAATATCCACTGCTTTTATAGAGAGAGCCAGGCTATTTATATTTCGTTGACGCCATTTGAATAAAGTTCCTGTTTTCCGATGAAGTTTTAATTTTTCAAATATAATAAATTATTGTAGTATTGTGATAATTTTAAAAATATATCCCCTGAATGAATCACAATTAAGAGATGTTTAAATAAAATTGCATCGCAGTTGGAAAATGTTTCATAATCAATGTTTTATGCATGATTGATATTTCTTTTTTTTTTTTTTTTACTTCTGGCTCAAAAATGTTCTTCAATCATCAATTTCTTAGGATTAGCTGTAGAAAGAACTTAAATAATGACTGACAGAGATTTAGAATCAAATTCTAGAGGGGTCGGGAGTTTACTAAATATTTCTATTTCCGATTTTGGGGTATCACTTCCGGATTTTCTGAAAATTCATAAAAATGAACGAAATTTGTATGCAAAAAGAATTCATATGTTTAAAAGTTGCATCAAAAAAGAAGTGTATACATTATTTGCCACGATATGAAAACTTAAATAAATTTCTTGTTATATTTGCGTCCACTTATATATCTGAGTCCACTTCGACGATAAGAGCTTGCAATTTCTAGTAACTCAACGGTAGAGCATCAGCTGGCCAGTTTGGAAAGCCAGGGTTTGATTCCCGTTTGGGGCAGCAAGGATCTTTGCAATGGCTCCCGAACAAATCAACCCTGAAGGTTAGTGCAAGACGTCAGAGGTCTGAAAGTGAGCCTAGTACAACCAGTACGGATTCAATGGACTCTGGAAAGATTGGGCTCCGATTACAAAATTGAGAGGATAATGACCACGTAGGGTGCTGACCTAAGTAAAAATAGTAGTATCAGGAGACTAACCTGAGGTAAAAATAGCAGGAGGTGGTCAGTCAGATTGTCAATTGCCAGCCAATCTGATATTAGAAGGTGGAGAATGCTGAGTCCACTTTGACTATAAGAGCTTGCAATTTCATCCCAGTAGCTCAACGGTAGAACATCGACTAGCCAGTTCGGAGATTCAGGGTTCGATTCCCTGTTGCAGCAGCAAGGCTTTTTACATATTTTATTATGTTTCCTAAGAAGTTGTCCGAGACATACATACAGGTTACCTCCTTAGTAGGCAAGGTCTTTAAGCTTTGGCGTATTTAGCTTAAACGTAAATAATGCCCTAACGCTAGTATCAAAGTGCAGAAATCGGAATATCGAGTATTTTGTGCTGTTGTTGTTGAGGTTCCAGACCGTCCGACCTATCAGCAAGGTGTAAGGTAACAGTTTGGACGGCCAGGAAGAACCACCGGAACCCAGTAGGGGAGGCATTCATTCACAGGGACCGTACCCTCCTTTCCCTACCACCAACCTCTCGGAAGGACTTACGGACCCACATGTTTAACGTGGACGTACTCCACGTAAACACGGCGGCAGTTTTAGCAACGGAGAGAATCGAACCCGGGCCTACCGAGTGCAACTCCTACACGCTAACTCCTGGACTACCGCGCCCCGTGTATTTTATGTGTATAACTTTAAAATAAATATTCATATAAACTGATTTTAAATATACATCAGTGAGAATATATGAAACAAGAAAGATCAATCATGCTTAAAGCATTGATTATGAAACACTTTCCAACTTCAATGCAATTTTATTTAAAACAGTCGAAAATGCAATATATTCCTCGGTAATATTTTAAAACTTATCATAATACTACATTAATTTATTATATTTGAAAAATTAAACCTTCATTGAAAAACATGAACTTCATTCAAATGACGGCATTGAAATAAAAATTGCCTGGTTTAAATATATCTGAAAAGCGATACATTCCACGGTAATATTTTTAAAACTATCATAAATACTACGATAATTTATTATATTTAAAAACTTCATCGAAAACAAATGAAATTAATTCAAATGACGTCATAGAAAAAATAAATAAAAGAACGAATATGAGTCTGCAGGGAAAGACATGTGCTGTCCACATCAGAATTTTTAACAATATTACAACAATGATTTATAGAAGTGAACGGGGATTATTTTCAGGCCATTTCGAAAAAAATGTATGATCTATATTTAAAGATCCATCAAATTTTTGTCGAATAAAATGTTCAACAAATTTAAGCTGTGTACCAAATTTTAACTCTCTAGGACGTAGGAAAGTGCATTAAAAATGCCATCAAATAAATTTATCATGAAGAGTTATATAAAATTTAAAAAAATGAAAAATTGTTATCTACCAAATTTATTTTAAAATGTGAAGCCACTCCCATATGCAAAACATTTAAACAAATGGAGAGATATTTATTATATAATATATCTCTCTTTTCTTTCTGGAAGATATCCCAAAGTCAGAATTTAATTGAATTTGTTTTTTTTTCCCTATATTAAATAATTTTTAATTAAAAAACTACTTAACATATTTTACTGAATTTTTTTATATATATTCTATTGGATAATGTGAATATTTTCTAAAAATTTCGAAGCAATTCGTGAATTTTAAATTTACTTAAAAAATGTTTGAAAAATTAGGTCCCATAGGGTTCAATGTATTTCATTTTTTCAACCCGGGTTCAATAAAAAACTAATTGGGTGATATTATTTATTTATATTCCCATAGGTCCTACAGACCGTCTGAACAACATACTAAAATTTCATTTTGATAAAGTCATTTTTACGGCAGTTATCGTGCTAACGGACAGACAGACAGACAGACAGACAGACAGACAGAATGAACAAAGTCATAAACACTTTTCAACTTTGTTGTAAAGTGTTAAAAAACAACCACTCTGTATACAATTAAAAATGATATAGTATTACAAAGCACGTATTATTTCTATTAATAGCTAGCATTGAATGTATAGATTTGAAAAAAGGTTGATTAATGAGCACACAGTCGTGAAAAATCTAATGTTTCCAGTCACGAAATATGTAGCTTTCGGGCAAAGATTAATTTTATTCAGTAATCGAAAACTTTGTCAGACGATGTGTTAGCCAGACAAATCGCATATGGTAATTTTCCCACCCATTTGAAAGTCAACACATGGGGAAACGATATTGCAAGCATTTCATTTAATATAATTTTAGATTATTCTAAAATACTATATGCAAGCCAAAACTTTTGATGTAATTTTATACTGTTTTATTTTGTTTAATTTCGCCGTTTGTTTGTTTGATCGTTTGTTTGTTTGGGCAAAATTTTTGAAATCAGGTTTTGATCCACTTCTATAGTGCCGATTTCCTTGGAATCTTACACACAGACAGGGTGATTATAAAAAACATGGACCAAACTTTACGAGGTGTTAGTACACACCAAACCAAGCATTTTCCGTCATAGTATACTGGTACGGAAATGAAACATAAAGGCGTCAGTGGGTCCTTAATGGTGGAACCGATGAGGTGAGGCAAAAACACAAGAATGGCTTATAAAATGACAGAAGTTATAAAATGACATTAAATAAACAATAATTGCAGTAATGGCGCAAATGAGCGACCGCCAACCTAAATGTCCGTCTCACACCGGCAACGGAGGGATTGACGAACTCTCTCGAACAGACCAGGCAACTTGCGCACTTCGGCAGCAGCGGCCAAAATTCTGGCAACGAGTTCCTCTTCAGATTCAAGGGGAGTTTTACAGACGATACTCTTGAGATATCCGCATAAAAAGAAGTCAAGACACGAGAGATCAGGCGTTCGTGGGGGCCAAGCTGTGGGACCACCTAGCCCAATGTATCGGTCCGCAAAAGCGGCTTCCAGATAGTTAATTACCTCTCGTCCAAAATGAGGGCGAGATGTCGGGAATTGCATAAAGGTTCATCTTCTTTCCGGATGAAATTTGCATACGTGGTTTTCTTCTTCAACCTGAAAATAACAACCAGAATGACTCTTTTAAGTTTGCGGAGCGGCCTCTTCCCAAGGAGTAATCGTCCTGTAACGCATTTACGTTTTATTTCCGACCCGGTAAACTATAACGAAAAATACTTGGTGAGTACTACCACATCGTAAAGTTTGGTCCATATTTTTTAATCCCCCTGTATATACTTGCAATGACAAAATAATATTTCATCACTGGGTTTATCCCACCCCCATTTTGACCTCGTCCGGATCGTGCCCGTAATGGTTCCCTAAAATCCCATTAATATAAGTCTGTTAAAAAAAGAGTACAACATGCAGCTTCAAATAAGAAATTTATCATAAAATCGGTTTGATTTGATATCTGATAAAAAAAATTGATTTCAAAAGTGCAAGAACATAAAATCTATAAAATAAAATATATAAAAAAATTTAAGTTACACGGATTAGTAATAAGCACCAAATAAAAAATTATTTTTAGCTATCACAGCATTCTGGGTCATATGTGAAAAAAATAAAAATCGTGGAGCACCCATAAAAAATTGTAATTGGACATTAACAGAATTTTAAGGAAATATAGAAATTTTAACATAGAAATGACACATATAATAATGATTACGTTCAATTCATTTAAATTTCTTTTTGACAGTTTTGATTTAAAAATCCCTCAGCATATTTATATATGCATATATAATTAAAAATATATCTTACATAATAAAATAAAATGTCTGTATGTGAAGTTTGTAGCGAGACATCAAAGCGTCGAACGGCCATGAAATTTGGTACACGGGTAATTCAGCACCGAAATATGTTTTTCTTTTTAATTTCGAATTAGTTTTAGTTATTTTGTGTTTAAGCCCGATTTACAACGATCTTGGTCGATATTAACATAAATCGATTCCTTAGAGAGCTAAAATATTATCAGAGTTTCTATCTTCAATGGTGTTAAGACAGAAACTCTGGTAATATTCTAATTCTCATTAGAAACATTAAAAAACGTTCTTCCCAGCAATGTTTGAACCAAATCCGTAGGATAATTCTTTCCTAATTATTTATTTATTTTAAATATATTGAAATTTACATTTTTACCTGATCTGATATATATATCGCCGAAAACACTAAGATTAACACAATTCTATAATTTGGATAAAACTTACCCATTATTACAGCATCCTAACAAAAAATATTTTTCGATTTCATAACTAGTTTTAATTTTTGTAATTTTTTAAGTGATCGCATGCAGTCTTCGCAAAGGGCCGTCTGTACTTCAACGAATTATCCGTGTCCTCCCCCCTCCCTCAGGAACAGATCCATTTTACAGAGGAGTTAGCGGGTTGCGTATAATGGGTGGATTCTTGGCAGAGGCCCTGCTTTGCGGAAGTAGGAAACGTCCTGATGTGTAATCTGTCATGATCCAATTGGAACAGACATTGTTTTAACATTGAAAGGACTATTTTAAATCAAGTTATGGCCAAATACTTATTAGAATATAGATGCTGACCAATGGTCAAGTTTAATCTTTATAGATTCTGCCTTAATTTGTTCCACTCTTCTGACATAATCATAGATCGCGGGAGGGAGCAAGTTATTTCGTTCCTTTCGCATTTTCATAAATGGTTAATATTAGAAATACGAGTATTAGAGTATTAGAAATATTAAAATTACGTCATTTGCGGAAGATATGGGAAATTGTGATTCTCATTTTTGTCATTTAGAGATTTTATTTTTATCGTGTGAATGATTTTAGACCAAAACATGCGATCTAGAAATTGAGTATGCTCAAAAGAATCAGTCACGTCGGAAATGAAATATAAAGGTGGCGAAAATTATTATTTTCAAATTCTATATTTTCAAACATTTTTGATAATTTTACAATCTGATCTTAGTGTTACAAAAAACTCTTATCTGAGCTCTCTTATTCTGATCTTAGTGTTATATTTCTTATTAAGCTATTCTGCTCTATTCCCAGTAGATTAATCTCAGAATTTGATATTCTGTACAGACTACATCTCTTTCTGTTATGGGCATGTCCAGTGAAACTAAAGTTATCTCCCTCTTTATTCCCTCAGCCAATGTTGCGTGTTGTATAAAAGAAGCAATCGCATTTAAAATGAGATGATTTAAATGTGACAAAATTAATAATTTCCAAATTTCACAATCTTCAAGATTTTTCGGAAATTTTCCACTCTTGTCTTAATGTTAAATTCATACTACTACAAAAATATTCTATTAAATGGCAACGAACATGAATCAAAATTCATTTTATTCATTCTACTGGAATTATCTTTTTCGTTACGACCATCTGTGTTATTCCCAATAGATTCATTTCAGAACTTGATATTGTGTAACGAAAGTTCTATCCTTTTTCTTTCCTCCTAAACATGGCAAAAGTACTTATTTTCAAAGTTCTCACATTTCAAGATTTTTTTAGCAATTTTCAAATCTGATATTAATGTTAAATTAATTTTACTATAA
Source organism: Amaurobius ferox (assembly GCA_951213105.1). Classification (NCBI taxonomy): domain Eukaryota; kingdom Metazoa; phylum Arthropoda; class Arachnida; order Araneae; family Amaurobiidae; genus Amaurobius; species Amaurobius ferox. Next base: position 121,694,227 of record OX578149.1, on the reverse strand, counting down.
AAAATAAATAGCAACAATTGATAATCAGAATTTCTTTTATTCTTTCTATTGGCATTAGCATTTTATTTCGACCACTTACATTATTCCCAGTTGATTAATTTCAGAACTTGATATTGTTGTTGTTGAGGCCCAAAGACCGTCCGACCTACCAGAAAGGTGCAAGGTAACTGTTTAGAAGGCCGGGAAAGAACTTGATATTGTATAATGGCTCAGCTATTTTTTTAAGGGTTTCACGTCGAAAATGATATGTACAGATGAGGAAAAATTCCTGTTTTCAAATTTCTCACTTTTCAAAATTTTACGACAATTTTCCACTCTGATCTTAGTGTTGCAAAATTTTTATGAAATGGCAACAAACATGAATTATAATTCCATTTATTATCTTTATTGGCATCACTTTTCTTACTATGGTATTCTGCACAATTTCCAGTAGATTTATCTCAACTTGATAATGTATAGCAGCTGCAAAAAAGTCATGTCCAGTGAAAACAAAAGTTATAGCCCTCTTTATTTCTCCCTTCAGTGGCGCGCGTTGTATAAAAGAAGCAATTGCATTAAAAAAAATCTGATGTGAGCAGCACAAGACTTTCCTTATATAATGCAATGAATTTACTACTTTTACAGTTAAAAAAAATGTTATTCTCATAGTAGATACTCATATTCTTTCCAAGATATTAAATTTTCTTCAATTAGTCCTCATTTTCATTGATTTAGCGTCATTTTTATCCATTTGGCGAGATTTTCGTTAACTTGGCAGCATTTTAAAATGTCGCCAAGTTGGCGCCATTCCACTAAATTCTCTCGTCGCGTTATGGACGAGGAAATAAGTTACTCTTACAGCGGATAAATGATTATTGGCGTTCAAATACAAAAGTATTACTCAAAGTATCTTTTCTCGTGAATGGAACGAGTTAGATCCACGAGAATGATGTCACGAAATTTATGGGATATTTTGATATTTATAATTTATGGGATTTTTTGATAAATTTATTTGAAAAATGTGCAATATCTCGAGACCGGTTCATGCTAGCATTCTGAAGTTTACGTCAATCGTTTTCTAAGGAAAAATTTCATGAGAAATGTCTATTTGTGTAACTTTATTAAAGGTTTTGATTTTTTGATGATTATTTCAAAATTCACTCGAAAATTTGGGGGGTTCTGAATATTCGATTATGTTTTAAAACAATAGGCTTCCAGTATTCACGAATTATGATTTTTGTACCAAATTCCATTGGAATCGCTCCATTCGATCGTGAGATATCGTCTCCACAGATTCACTGACGCACACAAACACACGCATACTTTCACACACACACACACACACACACACACACACACACACACAAGGTTTTGATTTTTTGATGATTATTTCAAAATTCACTCGAATATTTGGGGGGTTCTGAATATTCGATTATGTTTTAAAACAATAGGCTTCTAGTATTCATGGATTGTGATTTTTGTACAAAATTTCATTCAAATCGCTCCATTCGTTCGTGAAATATCGTCTCCACAGACTCACTGACACGCACACACACACACACACACACACATCACTTCCAAAGTGTTCGATTCGTGATCAGGGATGCTTGAAACGTGCCCTCCCGTCGAAAACTCGAATTCGAATTTTCGACTCCGTCACAATACTTTCCTTATACATTATGTATATAAGGAAAGTAATAAGATTTAAATGTGACAGAAGTGATTTTCACGTTTTTTTTTAATTTTTAAGATTTTTTGGAAATGTTTCCTTTCTTATTTTAATGTTACATTAATACTACTACAAAATATTCATTAAATGGCAGCGAACATGAATCAAAAATTTATTTTCTCCATTCTACTGGTATTACATTTTTTATTAAAACTCTTTAAGTTATTTCCAGTAAATTAATCTTAGAACTTGGTATTGTGTAACGAAACTTATCCCCTTCTTTATTCCTTCATGCAGTGCTGTGGGTGCATAAAAGAAGCAATCGTAAATGAAGTATAAAGGTGATGAAAGTGTTTCTTCTGAGTCTAAGATTTTTTATCTTTTTCCACTCTTAGTGTCAAATTAATATTAAGAATTTCTTTTCGTCGTCCTTTGGTATTACCTTTCTTATTAAGATCTTCTGAATCATTCCCATTAAATTAATCTCAGAACTGGATATTGTGTAGCGGTTGCTACTCTTTTTGTCAGGTACATAGTCTGCTGTAACGAAAGTTGCTTACTTTCCTATTCCTTCATACAATGTTATATATTTTATTAAAATAATCAATCACTTCAGAAGTGAGATACACTCTTTTGCAAAAAACAAAACGATGCACCATGAAGAAAGTGAATACTTTATTGAAATTAAATATGCATACAGCCCATACACAGGTAAAGAACTGATTGCAAAATCAAGGACGCAGGACCCATCAATGATTAGCAATTGCACATTAAATTTTCAAATCAGTAATTGGTGAAACCCCCTTGGCGGCAATGCATGCTTGTATACGTCTAGGTAATGAGGGATAAAGTTTCCTAATGTCACCCTGCGATACATTCTGCCGGGGATTCCTCAATTGTTCCTCAAGATCTGCTACATTTCGGGGTGCCTGAATCTGGCGGTCTAGCATGCCCCATACATGCTCGATTGGCGAAAGGTCTGGTGACCTTGTTGGCCAAGAAACAGTATCGACAGCACGGAGTTCACAGATATGCGAGCCGTAAGTGGTGTGGCATTATCTTATTGGAAAATGTCCCCCAGAATGACGTGCCATGAAGATTAACGCAAACGGCCGCAGGATTTCATCAACATTTCAGCTGTTGAAATTATACGCATGATGACTAGGGACGATCTGTGGTTTAAAAGATAGCACCCCCCACACAATTACACCAAGGGTAATGGTTGTATATCTGTGTAAAACAAAGGCTGATTGGGGCTGGCGCCTCCACACACGTACCCGATGGTCATCTGCTGAAAGACTGAAGCATAATTCATTGCTGAATACTATGCGATGCCAGTCTGCTGGCAGCCATGATGCTAGAATACGACACCACTCCAAACAGCTCTGTCGATGTTGTGAGGTTATGGGCAGACGTCTTAAAAGACGCCATGAACGTAACCGCACCTTAGCCAAGCGCCGTGAGATGGTGGAAAGTACCAAGGGTGGTATGGAAGAGGCTGTAGCACGTTGGATGGCGGAAAATGATGCCTTTGGGCCAGTTCGGGCCTTAGACAATCACCCAATCTTGCCTCGCATTCGTGCACCTTGGCCTTCCAGAGCCTTCATTCCTTCATTCCTTGACCTCCCAGAGCCTCCCTTTGCACAGCAGCATCCGTTCTATGCAAGTGGGGGCCTATTGTTTGGCATGACCAGCCAGCGTCAAGCATTCCGACTATAGGACCACATTGGAACTCGTCTATAAGGTCTCGCTTATAAGGTCTTCGGCAACGTAGTAACAGCATTATTGGTTATGTTTCCACGGAACAGCAACGCCCATGACGAGCAAAGATAAATCGTCCACATTTTTAACCTGTTTTATAAGATGCTAGTTGCGCAGTAAAAACGCACGCTATGACCGAAGTTAACACTCATTGGCTTTGTAAATTTAATCATTTGCATACTTAGTATAAAGGAATTTGCATGTTAAATTTCGAGATGATCGGATTATTTTTTAGGGGTGCTTCGTTTCTTTTGTAAAAGAGTGTATAAAGATGACGAAAGTGCTTATTTTCAAATTTCTCAAATTTCTTAATTTTTTGGCAGTTTTCCATTCTGATATTTGTGCTACATTTATGCTACTACAGAAAAGGATATTAAAGGGTAACGAACTTGAATCAGAATTCATTTTATTTCTTCTATTGATATTAACTTTCTTGTTAAGACTATGAAGTAGTAGACCCTGTAGATTAATCTCAAAAGTTGTTATTGTGTAACGTCTCCTGTTCTTTTTGTTAAAGTCATTTGTCCAGTGCAACCAAAGTCCAGTGAAACAAAAGTCCAATGTAACCAAAGACCTTCCATATTCCTTCATCCAGTGTTGCGTATTGTATAAAAGAATCAATCATTTGGAAATGAGGAAGTAAGTCTGTTTGAATTTCTAAGTAACGAAAGTCTGTTTGAATTTCTAAGTAACGAAAGTATGTTTGAATTTCTAAATTTTCAAGTCTGTTAGTCTATTTACCAATCTTATCTCTGTTGAAATAGCACTACTACAATAAAATTCCTTTTTTAAAATGACAGTAATATTATACAAAATTTGCTCATATTCTTTACATTGACTTTATTTTTATTATTAATATCTCGGTCCTGTTTCCGGTAGATTAAGATCAGATCTAGATATTATATAGAGGCTGCAGCTCTTTTTGTTAAGGACATTGGTCAAGTACTCGTATAACAAAAGTTATTTCACTTTTTATTTTTATATCTACTGTGTTGTATAATAAAAACACAGTAGACATAATTAAAAGTAATTACATAAGAAGATCACTGTAAAGGGTGTCCCAAAGAGATTGAAACAGGCTTTAATAATTTATCTGTTGGAGATAAGTGGGCAATGCAAATTGCAAAAATGTTGAAAGTAAGGTAGGAAATAAGACTACGTTAATGAAATAGTTCTCCATTCATTTTCAAAAAATTACACTTTTTACATTTTTATACGACCCCCTTAGACAAATTGGGTCAATCAGAATTTTTTTAATTTTTACTGCAACAAGATCATTAAAAAATACCGCATATATGTATCTTTAAAATCAAATTATGATAAAGGAAAAAAATCGGACTTATGACACTCTTCCGTACCATGTGAAAGGCTGTTTCATCAGTGAAAATAGGGATCATAGAAATCTAACGATGGAAATTGTGTAGATCAAAAATACTTTAATATGTGTCAAATTTTTTTATTACAAATGCATCTAAATAAAGCATTACACAGACAGAGATCATATAAAGCAGTGGTACTCACTAGGCGGTTGGGTATCCTATGTATTATCATCCAGTTTTATCTTTTTTGTGATATGTCACAATTTAACGTTTCTAATTTGATATATGGTCCCCATTCATAATGCTCAATCTTCAATTAAATATAACACGCTCAATTTTAAAGATACAGATATGCGGGTTTTTTTAATGATCTTGTTGCATTAAAAATAAAAATTTTCTGATTGAGCAAATTTGTCTAAGGGGACCGTATAAAAATTTAAATGGTGTAACTTTTTGAAAATGAATGGGAGGACTATTTCACTAACATAGCCTTATTCCCTAACTTACTTTCAACATTTTTGCAATTTACATTGCCCACTTATCTCCAACAGGAAAAGAATTAAAGCGCGTTTCAATCTTTTTGAGACACCCTGTAGTGTACAGCTTTATTTGAGTAGTTGTACATGTAAAACTCTGAGCCAATTTCTTTGAACAGTACCTCTGAAGATTTTTTAAAGCAAATACCAGACATCTTCTTTGTGGATAGTTTATATAGATCAGCGTTTTCTAAAGTGCGTTCCGCGAAACCCTTGGAGTTCCGCAATGTGATAGTTTCGTGTAAATTTTCTTATTAAAATAAACGCGTAAAATTTAAATACATAATTTGGACCACAATGAACTTTTTCTTATTTTGGGGGTTCTTCCATCAAATTGAATTGTGAAAGGTTTTAGTGACGGAACACTTCTTTGAAAAACACTAATGTAGGGGAGTCAATCTTAATTTTAACTTAAATCAATTAGTCTAGAATTAAACTGGTTATTTAACATTTTAAAAAATATCGTAGATAAATTTTAAATGACAATCTTATTAATGATCCTCAACATTCGATAGATGCTGCCATCTATCCATGGAATAAGAAACTAAACCAATTTCATTTGTAAAATCCATTTCAGCAGGGTGAGCGTCAGTAAATCTTCTGCCCTATCTGCGCTTTGTTAACTTTCGCGGCACACATTTTTCGCCAAAATTCTGCTCAAACAGTTGCGAAATATTTTCTGATAGATAAAATGCAATACTTAGGTTATATTAAAACTAAATTTAATACCCAATAAAACATAGAATATATTTTTTATTTTAATTCAAAATATTTTTGGTGCTGCCATCTTTTGTCGTAATTTAATTCAGACCGACAATTTTTATTTTTTAATGAACATTTTTAAATATCTATTCCTTCTAATACGCTATGAAATACAACAACAGGTCATATCTAATAATGCCACAATCACGGAAACGTAATTGAACTTGGACTTGAACTTGAAGACAAAAGAACTTGAAGACAAAGCTGCAGTCCTCAGTGATGTACATTCAGATCCCCTTATCAAATTTATAGAATGAGAAATTACCTTTCCGTTATTGTGGCATTATTATATATGATCTGTTGTGGTATTTAATACTGTATTAGAAGGAATAGATATTTTAAAATGTTCATTGAAAAATAAAAATAATCGGTATGAATTAAATTACGACAACAAATGGCAGCACCAAAAATGTTTTGAATTAAGATAAAAAATATATTCTATGTTTTATTGGGTATTAAATTTAGTTTTAATATAATCTAAGCATTGCATTTTATCTTTCAGAAAATATTTCGCAACTGTTTGAGCAGAATTTCGGCGAAAAATGTGTGCCGCGAAATTTAACAAAGCGCGGATAGGGCAGAAGTTTTACTGACGCTCACCCTTAAAGTTGCATTGCTGTCATCGATCTAATTGAATAAAAATGGAAGAAAAGTTAAACCATTTTAAAAACATCAGAAGTTATTGAAATCGTGTTTTAATAAGTTATTTTATGTAGCACAAGAATGGCACAACTTCCTAGAATGTTCTCTGTGGGATGCACCTCTCATTTGACTAGCCAAATCTGATGCCTTCCAAAAAATACTCCTTTATATTCGTGAAGACTCAGACTCTAAATATTTGGTAGTAAGTTACCAACAGATCCTGAGCGATGAAAGACATTAGAACGCAAATATTCTGCGCAAAGGATACGGCTAGTTATATTAAATAGAGACAAACGTGAATCAAAAGCTCTTTTATTCTTCCTATTGGCTTTACTTTTCTTACTAATACCTTATGCATTATTCCCAGTGGATTAATCTCAGAACTTGATATTGCGCAGCAGTTAAAGACATTGGTCCAGTGTAACAAAAGTTATTTCCCTCTTTATTCTTACAGTGGAGAATGACGAAATTTGGAGTTTATCTAATATTTTGACAAATCGTTAAATTTTCAGTCGATAAAAAGAAGCGTAGGTTATAACCTTAAATACTCACAACTTCCATGAATAGATACTATTTTTAAATATTACCAAAAACTTGTAATTTGTAGAAATAATTTTTAGTAACTCACAATATAAGAACTAAAAGTATTGGAATTTTAAGATTTTCATAGCATTATTTCCTATAAAAAATAATAATAATACTAAAGGACAAGATAGAGAAAAATCTGATGTGGGCAACACATGACTTTCCTTATATAATGCAATGAATTTACTACTTTTACAGTAAAAAAATAGGTTTTTCTTGTAATAGATACTTATATTCTTTCCAAGATATTGAATTTTCGGCAATCAGTTGTCATTTTCATTGATTTAGCGTCATTTTTGTCCATTTGGCGAGATTTTCGTTAATTTGGCAACATTTTAAAAAGTCGCCAAATTGGCGGTATTCCGCCAAATTCGTCACCAAGATCTCGCCAAGCATTATGGGCGGATAAATAAGTTATTCTTATAGCATATAAATGATTATTGGCTTTCAAATGCAAAAGCATTACTCAAAGTACCTTTTCTCATGAATGGAACGAGCTAGATCCACGAGAATGAAGTCACCCAATATATATCGCATGATATTACATATAAAAAGTGAACATGTTTCTCAACACTTAATAGATTTAATTTAATTTATGGGATTTTGGGATAAATTTATTTTTTAAATGTGCAATATCTCGAGAATGGTTCATGCTAGAGATCTAAAGTTTATGTCAATCGTTTTCTAAGGAAAAATTACATAAGAAATGTCTATTTGCGTAACTTTATTAAAGGTATTGATTTTTTGATGATTTTTTTCAAAATTTCACTCGAAAATTTAGGGGGGTTCTGAACATTCGATTGCGTATAAAAACAATAGGCTTCCAATATTCACGGATTGTGATTTTTGTACTAAATTTCATCCGAATCGCTCCATTCGTTCGTGAGATATCGTCTCCACAGACTCACTGACACGCACACAAACACATACTTTCACATACACACACACACACATACACACAGACATCACCTTAAAAATGTTTTATTCGTGATCAGGGATGCTTGAAACGTTCTCTCCCGTCGAAAACTCGAATCCGAATTTTCGATCCCGTCACAATACTTTCCTTATACATTATGTATATAAGAAAAGTAATATTACCAAAAATTTGTAGTTTGTAGAAATAATTTTTAGTAACTCTCAATATAAAAACTAAAAGTACTCGAATTTTAAGATTTTCATAGCATTATTTCCTAATAAAAAATAATAATAATACTGAAGGACATATAAGAAAATAGATAATTTGAGCTATGCTATGAATATAGTCCCAGAACCCTCCTCTAGGGGCAGTCACCGAAAATTGGGAATGCTCTCCTATTACACATAAGAAGATTACATGGATGCTGTTATCTGGATCATATGAGTTCGTATTTCAAGTACATTATGGATATTAATGGTATCAAAACATTATTTGTTAACACAGATAAGCCTTAGCACAATTAATACTTTCCTAAATAATTAGACATATGTAAATTGCGTGACAACAATCGTTTCGAGGGAGTTTTGGTCCCTCTTCATCAGGTCAAAAAATTGCATCTTAACATTAAGTAGAATTACACGTTAACTCGCAAAATAAGTTTATTACATAAGAGATCAAATCATAATTCATGCTAGCTTTTGTTTATGAAAAATAAAATATATATATTTAGACTTTAGAATCCGGAACATCGAGATTCATTAGCGCATTAACGTATATATACATACTCTACGCTTCACTACTCACTTATTGACGTCACATGCGAATGAGCGCCATCTGGTGAAGGCCGTTTTGAAAAACATTTTTTGGTCATATTTTAGCTAAATCGAATTTTTCCAGTACTTTGCTGTATACTTTTTGAAAAATAACTTCTATGAAAGTTTCTTAGCCACAAAATTAATTTTTTTTTTTTTTTTTTTTTTTTTTTACGCCAGGCGCCGAAAATTAATTCTTTATTGGCGTGAATGGTATGGAACATTTCACAGTGATCTCATAATGGCCTCGATTGATATTTCTGGAACCGGATGTTATTTACCCACACATTTTTTTTTATTCTGCTGACAGGGATGTGCTCGAATTTCAGCTGCGACTTGCGGTTCGGCAGATGTTAGTGTGGATATTTTGGTCTTTGGTCTTTATATTTAGATGCTATACATATTTTATAACAATCAAAAGGCTTTGAATGGACTCGCACATATAAAGTATGCAAGCTGTGAAAGATTTTGAATTAAAACCTAATATAACAAGTAATTATGAAATTAGAAATACAAAAAATGCATTTCAACATTTGAGAATCCTAAAACAAAAGAACATATAAGTTATTAAAATTTGAATATTAAATTAAACAAATCAGGATACAGGAAAATATTGAAATCAAATTAACATATTTAAATAGTATATTATAAATCTCATATTACAAATCGCATATTACAATCGCATATACAAAATTAACATATTTAATACATAAGAGTACATATAAATCAAAATGCACGTTTTGAATTAGTTAATTAAAAGCTGTTGTTTACTTGTTATTTGTACAAAACGTGCGAGCATGCGCAATTTAAAAAGGGGCGTTTCGTGCTGTTACAGCTCATTTTTATAATTGAAAAAATAAATCTGGAAATCTGTGTGAAATTTCGCGTATGTATGCAAAATTTCGTCTTTCTACCTATTTTAGTTTTCGGTTAAAAGGGATCACAAAATTCAGGCAAATGTTGATTTCGCTTCATTAGGAATGGAGAATGGACTTCACTTTGCTCATTCATAATAAATTCACTCTAAGTACTCAAAAACTGTAATACATCTTCCAAAAATATGATAATCCCTGATGTAATTCAGTGGAAGAAAATTGGCTACTTCATTATAATATAGAAGCATTTTTCACCAGCCATTGCAGGTGGAATTTTTCCCAAAACTTCTGAAGCATACATTCTTTTCAATACAGAGAGATAATAAATATAAATATTTGAATACCAAAGAATATTTTTATACAGAGTTATACCAACGAATAATTACAGCAAAATAGGAAAACTTTGAGTCAGAAAATATTTGGAATAGAAAATAATTTATGAGTGTTATTCCGTAAGGAATATGATTTAAGTATGAATTGTATATTGAGTATGAGTAATGTATTAAGTATGAAATGCGTATGTATTGAGTATGAATTCCGTATGTATTGAAATGAATCTGTAATATTAAAGGAAGATGTCTGTCTGTTCATCTGTTCTTCCTTGTTGCCTGTAGCGGAAAATCTAAGCGACGTACGGCAAGGAAATTTGGTACACATGTACTTCAGGATCTTCGGAAATATTTTCTTACAATTCGAATCAGTTTTTAATTATTTCATGTTTTAGCACTATTTTGAGTTATTTTCACACATATCTGTTCCTTAGTGACTGAAAAGTTTCCATCTTGAAAGTTTCCACCCATACAGTTTCCTTTCAAATAAACTTTGAACGGAATCCATAAGATTATTAGACGAATTTTGGTTTATTTTTAAATATATATACTTTTCATACATTGAAGACTTCCTCGGCTTTAAAATACATTCCCCTCCAAAAAGTACGAAATGCAAATTCTCATATCACGAGCGAACGAATGAATTTAATTGGACAAAAATTACTGTATACTTTGAGCACGATATGTAAATATAGAAACGCATGCATAATAGCAATTAGCTCCGTGCCAAATACGTAAATCAACGTCTTGGTGAAAGCAGGTGTTTCTTTCTGTGAGTCCTTATTTCTACTACGGACGTTAGGGTGAAAATCCGAAATAGCCATTTCATTCGATATGTCCCAAAAAAAAGGCGCTTAGATGATGGTCAGAGATAGCGGGCCGTAGGCAGGTTAGAATCCGGCCAATCTATTGGAGAAGTTGCATAATTCTTCAAAGTCGACATTCTGTGATTTCACCCTTATAGACCCAATTCCCAAACAGCGGAACAATAAGCAGAAGGCTAGGTACGGGTCTCGCTCGAGTTACAACATCTTTCGTTGTATATCTTCCGACTTACAACATCTTTCAACTTATTGGTTAGACGCAACGGGTATGCAACAGCACCTGTTTTACGTTCTAGCCTCGCTGCAGCTACAGGTAGGCATGTATCCGTTACAATTGCTAGAAGGAGATTGCACGCACATGGTTTTAATGCGCGGAGGCCAGCCATTTGTGCTCCAGTGTCTGCAAGGTACAGAGCAGCCTGTCTCCAATGGTGTCGGGAATACGCCAGTTGGACCATAGACAATTGGAGCAATGTCCCATTCACCAATCAGTCCAGATTCGCTTTGTAGTCGGACGATCGACGGATTTTTATGTGGAGAGATGCTGGTTCACAGTATCAAGCAATTAACATCGTCCAGCGTCATTCATTTTCTGGTGTGGTATCGCTGTATTGGCTGGGATTTCCTTCGGCGGACGAACTGACCTCCATTTCTTCCTCAACGATATTGTGATTGGACAAAGATATCGCAACGAAATCTTTGATCCCCATATTAGCCCTCATTCGGGTGCAATAGATTCTGAATTTATTCTTATGCATGACAATGCCCGGCCACATAGCGTTCGCATCGTAAGCGATTACATAATGACAGCGGGAATCCAGCGAATGGAGTGGCTATCGTACTCATCAGATCTAAACACAATAGAGCATGTATGGGATGCTCTCGGGAGAGCTGAAGTTTCCCGACAAACCTTTCCAAACACTACCCAAAAGATCCAACATGCTCTCATGCATGAGTGGCGATCACTGCCCTAAGACCTCATTGAGCACTTAATCACTGGCATGAATCGCCGTTGCCAAGTCTGCATTCGTGTGAGAGGAGGTCATATTCCTTATTGACAGACATTTTACATTCAAAACTATGACCTGTCATCTTCTCCAGTTTTTTATTTCTTTTTAATGTGTAAGTATATATACAGAATTCTTTTTATGCAAATAATAGGCAGAGTCCTATTCTATGTTATTGTAAAATTTGAAATAAATTGGTTCAACCGTCGCTTATTTTTTGGAGTGGAGTGTGCAGAACAATTGAAGCATTTCGATTTTTATAATTTAACAGCAGCTCCTTTGAATATTCCACACTACTCTAAAACAAAACAAGAAAGATCAATCATGCTTAAAGCATTGATTATGAAACACTTTCCAACTTCAATGCAATTTTATTTAAACAAGTCTAAACTGCAATACATTCCTCGGTAATATTTTGAAACTTATCACAACACTGCATTAATTTATTATATTTGAAAACTTAAACCTTCATCGAAAAAAATGAACTTCATTCAAATGACTGAAAAGTATAAGATAATTATTAGCTATCAAAACATTCTTAGTCATATGTGACTAAAAATAAAACTTTCGAGGCGCCCATAAATGAATTGTATTTGGACAGTAACAGAAATTTAAGAAACTATAGAAGTGATAACTTATAAATGACATATATAGGAATTATTACATTCAATTCAATTAAATTTCTCTTTGAAAATTTTGATTTTGAAACCGTCAGCATATTTATATACAGTACATACATCCTTATAAATTATATTTATATATAAATATGCTGACAGTTGCTGAAATCAATTTCATTTCGAAAGATATTTAACATTACTCTTTACTAAATAATATGCATAACCAATGCAATTCTTTTATGGGCTCCCCAGGATTTTATTTTTAGTCGCATATGACCAAGAATGTTGCGATAAAATTATTTTTTTCATTTTAGTACACTTTACTAAAACCGTACTTAAAAAATTTTTTTAAATATTTCATTTTATTAGTACATTATATAATTATATAGTCAATGTAACTATTAGTGAATTAAAACCGCTGCTATAAACAACAGGGTCTAATAAAAAAAGAAAAATTGTGCAATGGATAAGGAAAACTTGAGTTACGTATTTAAGCACAAATCAGACAAATCTGTACTTAAATATATTGCTCAAGTTTTCCGCAACAGAGCCAAATTTTGGTACTATTCAGACATCAGAATTCACTGCATCAAACGTTGAGGTATCAAGCAAAAGATTTTTCAAGCCCTTTAAAAAGAAGGCCAACGTGATATAATTGATATCAATTGAACCAATAATATAGATTTTTCAAATTTTTTCTTGGGGGAAAAAAATCCCAAACTGGTATGAGAATGGCGAGTTGAGCCATATTCCAGCTAGTTTTAATTAGTAACTACACACATTTCTCTTTCCGGTCACTCAACCTGCTACTCATACAGGGTAAGTCGAGTGACCTGGGTCCTCAACACATTTCTCTTTGATTATACTCTTAAAAAAATCTGATGTGGGCAGTATATGACTTTCTTTTATAGAGTGCAATGAATTTATTTCTTTAAAAAGTGGTGAAAAGATCCACGGCACAGTGTTTGCAACGTTAAATTGTACATTTGGGGCTGTAAATTGTGCATTCGAATGACAACATCTAAAACTATTTCTTACCCAATTAACTTATATTTTATGCAACTCTAAATTAACAATTATCAATACTCATAGCATCCTCAATAAGCAATATAGTCCATATATTTAAATTTTTAATAATAAATTCATCAATTAGCGTTATTTTCATTAACTTGGCGTCATTTTTGCAATTTTGACGATATTTTCATCAATGTGAGGCCAAATATTGCCAATTAGAAGAGCATTTCTTATATAATAAAAGGTATGCCCTTCATATGACGGATTTAAAAATTTGCAAAGTATTGCATCCTATTTAGCATCAATTTTATCAATTTGACGATATTCTTATCAATTTAATAATATTTTTATCAATTTGGTGTAAATTTCAGAAACTCGTCAAGTTGGCGATATTCCGCTAAATTCGTCGCTAAAATTTCGTCAAGCATTATGGTTGGACAAACAGGTTATTCTTATAGCAGAGTAGTAGTATCTAAATCACCTTACGAGCGCACATGTACTTTATACACTAAAAACTATATTTTATAGCTTATTTTTTATCTTTTTTATACATAAAAAAAAGGTATCGATCCATTTTAATATTAAAAACATGATTTTATAGCTAAATAAAGCCTTTTTTACATTTAGACCAAATTTTAACTTTTTTTTAGATAAATGCGTGAAAAAAGAGGACTTCCAAATGAATGGAAGTCCTCTAAGCTTTAAAATAAATGGGGGGACCGTTCCCCCCATAAAAGAAGAGAAACATGGGAAAATTACCCACAAGGTGAAAAAAATTATTTTATTTTTCAAAGTTTTTTAGAAAATAAAAGGATTTATATGAAAGTCAAGTTTAGATAAATGCGTGAAAAAAGAGGATTTCCAAATGAATGGAAGTCCTCTAAGCTTTAAAATAAAAGAGATCTTCAGTTCTTTTCCATCAAAATATATTGGAACTTATTGATGATGAAACAAGCCCGTAAATTACGGACTTGTTTTTTAGAGATGAAGATCATAAAATTATCATCTTGATAGTATTCTAAATTTTTTATTCCTTCATAAAATTTCATACACCGAAATCAAATATGATAATCCTATAGTTTCTGAATATTCCTAATAACATAAAATGATTTCAAAGAAGGCTTTAAGCTTTCTCATATCAGAAGCAAAAAAAATAAACAACTTTGTTTATCGTGAAGTACAAACTTCCTGGTTTATTATCACCCTTTTATCTCTCCCAAGCGAATGAAGACAAAAATAATATATTGAAGATTTATTTGATAGATGGCAGCACTATACCAATATTAACCAATCTTATTCTAAATAAAATATAGTAAAATTCAACAAAACCCCCTTCCCCCGTAGACCTTTTCTGATCTTAAATTCAACTCAACACGTTGGGGGTTTAAGGTCTACGGGGGGGAAATCCTTTTTTTTTCTTAGGACTCCTTATCAGCCAGGCTCCTTTTCAACACAGCCAGGAACTCTATCTCCAGATTTTCTATGACTGAAATAGACAAGGCAATTAATATACTATATATATATAGACTAATACTAATTAAATCTAATTAATTCTAATAAATAACGTACGGATCATATATTCACAGTGCACATGGAGATTTGAACCAGAATCTTTCTGATGGTAGACTAGGGCTTTATCCATTCGACCACCCCGGGGCAATTACACATCTAATTTTTAAAAATATAAACATGACATAATAATTTTTAGTCGAAAAAAGTTAACATCTAAGACCTTTTCGACTAAAATAGAGTTTATAAATAATATAAAATAAAGAAGGAATGTTTAATATATACACAAAGTACTATAGTTTAATATATATTAAAAGATTAATATATATTAAAAGAATTACTAGTGCTGCCATCTATAGATATAATATACACTTAGAAAATCATCACTTTTTTTCAACAAATTATATACAATCTTTACTAAATTTTTTCTCAAAATTATAATATGACTTCTTACTAAGTTTTTTAAGACTTAAAAATGCACCGTTTGATTCTATAAATCTAGAGATTTTTTAATCTTATCCATTTATTTAGAATTATTTTTTAACTCTTGAGAGTATATATATTAGGCTTCCTCTAATTCATATTCATATTTATCATCAATCATACCTGAATACTTAAATATATATCTACCTTTATTGATTTTATATATTGATTCATCAGAAAGTATTCCATGTTTATTCGCTAGGTAATAATTATTTTCTTCATCTATCACATATAACTTTGCGATTACTGTATCTCCATATTTAGTTTTAATTTTTTTCAATGATATCAGATTATATTTCCCAGGATATAAATCATTTAATTTAAGCGTCTTAGGATAATCTCTCAGTCTATTGAACTCTTCCATTTATTAGTAAAATTTTTTTATAAATAAAATATCTTTTCTAAACATTATATGAGGACCCCCTGAATTATAGAGATATTAAGAAAATTTTAGATTTAATAAAATAGTTGTTATAAACAAAAAAATATATAATAAAAATATATATATAGTTTTATAACCCCTCTAATATATTAAAAAAAATGAAATATACTGCACTGACTTGTGCACTGACTGAATATATAGAAAATTATATAGAATTATCAGAGAATTTTATGAATTTCTTTCATTATTTTTCCTCTTTAGAAAGCGCGCCGCGTGTTGATTGATTTGCGCCGGGTGTGAAAGATAAGGATTGCTCATCTTTGTACTCGCGGCGAATTTGAACGGTTATGTCTGCTTCTAAGCGTTTTAAGACTAAGTATTATTGTTTTTCTCAGTTTAATTTACAAAATGATTACGACTCAAGTATCTTATATATGGCTTGTACGAATCGATTAAGGCACAATATTTAGTTTTTTCAATCCCAGGATATAAATCATTTAATTTAAACGGTCTCAGTCGTTAAACATTTAGTAAACATTTTTTATAAATTCATGACCAATAGAATAAATTCTTTGAAATAACATATAAAACTCCTAATCCATTCAATTTAATATCTTCATTTTCTTCTTTTTCAATTAATTCAGTCAACCTTTGAAAACTTTCTGATAATAGTTTATTAGTATGATCATATTTTATATACAAATCATACAATTCATTACAAAGATAAGTCATATAGTAAATTTCTTCAGAATTTGTAAAATTTAAAGCTCGAATATCACCTAAGCACTCATCCATTTATATAGAAACATTTTTATAATGTCCTAAAGCTCTAGTATTCATACCATCTTCTAATATAAATCTTTTGTCATCTTTTGCTGATAAAGCTATCTTGTTCACTTGAATTGAATACAATTCATGTTTCTTACTTCTAATTAAATTCTGTGTTCTATATTGATCTTTTTTATTTAATAAACAGTCTTTATAATCCTCAAATGATATTCTGTTTTTAACGGTACTAGTCTTAGTACCTTTAGACTTCTTAGTTTCAAATTTTTTATGGTTTTCTTTATCTTCTTCATTATTATTATATTCTTCAACACTCTGTTTTTCTAAACTTATTGAATACATTTTACTTCTTAAACCTACAAATTCTTCCATAATCACACCGTTATTTTCATCTTTCATTTTACCTAATACTTTTTTATTACATCTAGACATATTATACAGATTATTTACTTGATAATCAGATGTATCAAAATAATCAATCATAGACTTCATATCTTCATAAAAGTCATCTGTTTTAATATCATATATAAAACTATCTGTATCCATATATAATAACTTAATATTATCTTTATATCTCGGTTTCATAACATTATAATGAAAATCATACATTAAATGTTTAGATAAATCTAATATACTCATTCCAACATAAATCGGTTTATTAAAATATAGTTTTGTTTTTTTCATATGAACAGCTACCAAATTTTCAGCAAAAATAGTTCTACATTTGAAATTAGGTTTAGCAATTAATTTTTTAATTTGATCATAATTACAACATAATCTTACATCGATTCGTTTTCTTATATTTTCCATAGTTTTTCCAAATACTGAATTATTCATTAATTTATAAAAATCTTTCTCAAAATCATTCGCAGCTTTCTTTCTCATTTCAGTGTTTAAATCTATATATTTTTTCAACCAATTCGATTGTTTAAATTGCAATACTCTATGTAATCTTACAGCCTTTAAACCCATTTTCAAATATTGTTTTAAACTTCTATAATGAACTACATATTTCTCTTTATCGTGTAAAGTTGTTAATAACTTACCTTGTTTCGAATTTTCAGAAATTCTATTTTCAGGACATAATGGTAAATCTGAATGATAATCATGTAACTCTTTTGGATATCTTAAACTAATTTCAAATATATATCCAATCTCATCTTTTATTTTAATATTATATAATTCGCGTTTAACGTAATTTTTTTCATAATCATTACACCATTTAAATTCTCCATATGGTAAATATTGACTCATAGCCCATCCATATAAATTATTAGCATCTAAATACATTAAATAATTGGATTCTTTACTATTATCATAATTTTTCATATATTTATTATTAGCTTTTCCATATCTATTACAACATTGTGAAACACTTCCTCTTAAACCTTTTTCTATCATGAGAATCATATCATAATCATCTAATAAATCTAATTTAACATTTGTTATTTTTAACATTGCATCCCAAGATAAACCAGGAGCTGTAAAATACCAATCTGGATCTAATTTATAAGTTTTTAAACAAACATCTCTAAAATTTTCAAATACATCTGTTAAAATTAATACATCTGTTTTGACATATAAATCTGTATATTCACCTAAATTTTTTATATTAAATTCTTTCCAAACACGTTGAGCATGTTTATATTCTTCATCAGTTATATTACATTCATTCAATTTATTATAAAATTTATCTTTTGAAGGTAATTCTGTTTCTTTGTATTTATCTCTAGAATCCATATAATCATAAGGATATACACCTTTTCTTGTAATGAGATCTAATTTATCATCATGAAAATGTAATGATGTCTCTCTAAATTTAGATTTTAAGTACTTAATATATTTCATTTTTCGTATTTTTGGAGGATATCTATTTATTTCATTCTCTGGTCTCAAGTTTTTTGATAAATTATCTAAACTGCAAGACATAAATTTAAATGAATCAATAAATCTCAATTTCATACCTCCTATTTTTTTGCTGAAAGATATATATTTTTCTTCAGTATTAGGTATAACATCTATTTTTGATTGATCAAATCCAAGTTCTTTTATAAACAAATGAGAATCATAACCTGTTAAATTATGAATTTTTACTGGAATAAATTTTGGAATTTGATAATTTAAATTACAAACATTATGAGCAGGACCTCTATATTTTCCAGTTATATGACAATGATCAATTACTTTTTCATCATTTAAGATTTGATTTTCACATATAGGACAAATATTAGTTCTTTTATAATGATTTTCATCGAACTCTATCATTGATTTGATACTTTCATATTTTTTAGTTTTGTCTTCTATCATTTTTTCAATTTTAAGAGTATCCTCTTTTAACATAGATACAAACTTTTTGATTGTATCTGTTCCTCTATAAACAACAGGAGGTTTAAAGTATTCCTTTTCATATTTGATATAATAACAAAATGCATCTGCTACATGTTTTTGATATTTCACAGTATATGATTTAGTTTGATCTTGCTCACATGTATCAATTTTAGGTAAGAGAGATTCAAAATCAGCATATATAGTATATGGTACTCTCATTTTTCTTTCATGATTTTTAAATTGAATAACTTCATCTTTTTTAGGCATATTAATTGTGACAGCCTCTTTACAGTATTCCTCATGTATCTTTAATCTTTCCTCAGAATAAAAATGATTTAAACATCTATCACATAAAAATATTTGATTATTATTAATTTGTGATCTGATCAAACTATTCATATTTTTATCCAACAATAATGATCTTTCATATAAAACAAGTTTACATGTTTTTCTAATTTATTGTTAGTTATTCTAAGTGGATAAATTGAACCATCATAACTATAAACATTTACAGATATATTATTTAGTTTTTCAAATTTCTTAATATTGTCTAATGAAACAGGAAAATCAATACCTTTAAAATTTAATTCATCTTTATATTGTTCATATTTTGACACTCTTTGAGGATCTTTTTTTACAGGATGAATTGCTGATAATATTGACCACATAAAACATTTATTATCTTTATTTTTTACATTTATTATGGCTTGTTTAGATTTAATTTTTTCAGGTAAATCAATATAACTTGATCCTCTCAAGGGTTGATACTTATTTATTCTCAATTCTAAAAATTTAATTTCTTCAAGACTCCAACCAGATCCTTTTGATATAAAATCATCAGATTCATTTATTAAGTTGTCAAAAACATAATCATAAAAAGTATGTAAATCATTAAATTTTAATATAATTTGATTCTCAGTTTTGAATGTAAATTCTTGAATTTCTTCATTTAATTTATACAAACAAAACAATTTAAAATTTACCTTTATTCCATTAAATTCTTTCATAATTTGCTTTATTTTTTCTATTACAACCTTTCTTTTCTCTTCTAAAAATTCTAGAGGGATTTTAATATTATTACAATTATTAATTCTGTATGATCTTAATCTAGATTTATAAGCAGTTTCATATTCCTTAATTTCTACATTACCGTCATCATTTAATAATGCTTTTTTATGTTTTCGACTTTATGTGATTTTCTAAATGTTTATAATATATACCGCAAATAATACATTTTCTTTTTTGTTTTGATCTTTTAATCATTAAGTCTTTCTTTATATGTTCTCCTTCATCTTCATAATATTTACCACATATACGACATTTTCTATCTTCTGTAAATAACTTTTCAAGATTTTCTTCTACTGTAAATACATTTTCTTCAGGAAAGACAGATTTAAAATCATTTTTATCAAATCTTAAACTAAAAGAATCAAAAATCTTTTTAATTTTTTTACGTTTTTTAGGTTTATCAATAAATATTTTTTTTCTTTTTTTCCAAGTATGCTGACAAATCTAAATTTAATAAATCTACTAAAACAGGTTTATATTCACCTGTTTTTCTGATATATTTAGTTAATAATTTAATTAAATCAACCTTCTTACAACCTTTAGGTTGTTTAATATTCAATTGTTTTACTACTTTTCTAAGTTCATTAATAGTCTTTGACTTTAATGTAAACTCCATTTATTAGGAAACATTTTTTGTAATACTTTTTCCTGGAAGATGCTTACTATGATAATTACTTTTCAAATGTCTCTTTTTGTGTGTATATGTATATTGCTTTTCACATTCACATATATTTTTTTTATATTTAATTATGGATTCACAACATTTGCAACGACTTTGGGAATTAATTTTTCCATTTCTATTATATATGTAAAACTCATTTTCTGATTTCATAGTCAAACAGTGTATACACTTTTTTGTAAGCTCCATTTATTAGGAAACATTTTTATAAAAGGATTGTAAAAAATCATTCCATATTTTTTCATATTTCTTTTTAACTTTTTGGACTTTTATATTACTTTCAATATTAAAAATATCACAAATCTTTTTCATAAAATAGTAATAGTTAATTGATTTCTCATAATACATAAAATCTAAAAATTTTAAAAACATATCCTCAACTTCTTGAGAAATATTATATCTCCTTCTTAATCGATTAAAATAACAAACTCTACTATTATATCTTTGTTTTAAACTTTCGTAATCGATAACATAAAAATATTCTTCTTCTTCCGAATCATAGATTAATTTCATCTTATTATCTTCAAAAACATTCATTTATATATAACTTTTTTTAATCTTTAAACTAATTCAGATGTCCAACTATTAAATTCATCTGGATATCCTAGCCATTTTACAAAATACTTTCTTTTTTATGATTTTTTCAATTTTATATACATCATCTTTTTTATTATATTTTACCATTTCATTTTCATAAAAAGTTCCTTCAATTTCTTTACTGTTTAAATCGTTTAATCGATAAGTAATAGGATCTGTTTTTAATACTTCAGAAACTATAAAAATATCTTCAGTAAATGTAGAATCATCTACTTTCCTGAATGTTTTCTTAATTGTAGATATTCTAACACTATCCCCTATCTTAAATTTCGGTTTTTTCATGATCTTTTTCGTATATAAATTTTTATAAACTTGAGATTCATTTTCTCTAGCCTCAACAGGTGTCATTTTTATTGATCTATGATATGAATTGTTATAATTAACAAGTAATTTAGGTAGTACATCAATATATCTTTTAGTATTGTTAGCATGCATATATTTTAAAATTTTTTCTCTTATACTTCGATTAAATCTCTCAGCTATTGCAGATTTTATTTCTTTATTTTTAGATGTAAACCAATGTATATTATTATCTTTAAATAATTTTTGTGTCTGTTTTCCTGTAAATTCAGTACCTTCATCTGTCAAAATGAATTTTGGTATTCTTTCTTTAAAAACTTGTTTAAAACCTTGTACTACTTCTTCAGATGTTTTTCTTTTTATAGGAAAAGCCCAAGCATATTTATTAAAAGCATCTATAACCGTTAACAAATAATTAGTTCCATCATTATATTTGCTATAATTTTTTATAAATAACAAATCAGCATCAAATTGATTATTACTGTTTGGAACATAAACTCTTCTTCTTTTAAATTTACGAATGACAGGTTTATATCTAGTATATACATCTTGTTCATGTAAAAATTCTTCAACATTAGATAACCCTGTTTTTCTTTTCAATTCTTGAATACCACAATAACCTGTTTCTGGATTATAATAGACCTCTTTTAAATTCCTAAAAAAGTATTCTTTTTACTTCCACAAATAGTACAGATACCTTTACCAACTGGTTTATTATTTTTAGAAGTAGTTTTATGATAATTTTTAGTTGGGGTTTTATCTTTACACTTGACACAATATATAGAAAGACCTAATCCAAAAGTTTTTTTAGCTTTAATAATAGGTTTAATAATTCCTCTAGCTAATCTTTCTTGAAATGTTGGATCTTGTATAGCATTTAAATCATCTATTAATTCTTGATCAGCAACATGTCTCAGTTTTGTATCTTTTGTTTTATTGTATTCAATATCATGTTTTTTACATAACTTATCAACTCTATTTATTCCAGGATCACCTCTTTTTAATCTTTTTTCTAATTTTGTATTTGGACCACAATATTGATATCCTGGTAAATGCATTTCTGGAAGATTTATTTTATCTTGTATCCATCCAACAATATCACCACCTTTCTTTTTACAAACCATTTATTTAAAATGAATAAATTTATATCCATTCAATTGCATTTGTTTTACGTATTTTTCAACTGGATTAAATTTTAAACTTTTTATGAAATTCTTTTCACACATATAAATTTCTTCTTCTATCATATCCTTAGCTTTAAATGAATTAATGAGTTCTTTATAAAAATTATAACAATGTCTATATTCTTCCTTTCTTTCCGCAATTTTTAATGCAAGATCAATAGCTTCTACTATACCAACTGATAAACTTAAAAATGCAAGCGGTAGAAAGGCTATTGCTGATAAACCTGTTCCACTTAGAATAACCTTACTTACTGATAATGAAATACTTATCTTTTGATACATATTTCTACTCTTTCTGTAAACATACAATCTTTTTTCTAAATATACATCCATTTATATAGGATTAAATTTTTTCCTGTATCTTATTTCTGGATTCACTAAATCTAACATAAAAAAATCGTATTGTTTTTGAACACTTTTATTATATATTTGTTTGAATTCTTCAGTACTTAATTTACCATCTATCTCTCTTATAATCTGTTGAATTTCTTTTGGTTGTAGATTGAAAAATATAAAGTAATTACAGTTCTTTCTTATATTGATAGGTGTTGTATAATATGACTGTGATAAATAAGTAATAGATGCGTTTTTCTTTCTACCTCTGATAAATAATTCCTGAATGGTTTTTTGATCTTTCTCAGTCACACAATCATCGAAAATAACTAAATTTTTTAATGTAGGATTTAAATCATCTACAGTAATAAAATCATCTGAAGAAAAGAATACTTCTGTTTTTTTGTATTTATCATATAATTCTAATAATGTTTTCTTATTGTTTATATTTTTACATTTCAAAATATCTTCTCTTTCTATATCTTCAAACATTGTATATTTTTCTTGTAATTTAGAATATTTAGGTTCGTATAAATCTTTTGCGCATATATATAGTGCATCAAAATTTAAAAAATTATATATCAAATTTAACAGTAAATTTGTTTTACCTGAACCTGAAGATCCTACTATAAGCAATCTAAATGGATGGTTAGGTAACAAAGGATGTTGTTTAGGATCAGGTAATTCTTCTGGTTCCGTGTAATCTTTAATTTTTATCATAATTTACTAGCAGTAAAAATAAAATTTGCTGCAGTAAAAATAAAATTAGCTGCAGTAAAAAAATAATATTATATAAATGAACTTAGAAAAAGAACGGAAACACAAGTTTTTAAAGCAAATAAAAGATTCAATTAAAATAGTAAAAATAGAAAAAGAAATAAGAAAGAATAATGAAGATCAACTAAAAGAAAAAATAGGTATTCAAAAAACCTTAGAGGAATTTCATAAACCAGTCACTCAAGAAATTGAAAAATATGAAAAATCAAATAAAGAAGTTGTGAAAAGTATTCAAAATGTTGTAGAAAATATTTCATTTCCATCTATAGAAGAGCCTATTGAAGCTGTGAAAGAATTAGTATCTTATACTTATGATATCGATCAAAATTTAAATTTAAAATATTTAAAAGAGGAAAAATTATACAGACCGTCAGTATTTTTAAACGATCAAGAAAAATTAGAGGAGATGTATGGAAGAGCTAAACAGTTAAAAGAAGGATTATCTAAGAAAAGAGGCAACTTAAAAAGTACAATTTCTAGGGCTAAAAATTTTTCAGAGGAGGAATTAAACCAGAAAAAGAATGATATAAAAGAAATTAAAAATAAAGAAAATATGTTGCAAAATTATATGCATAGATTAAATATGATTCGAAGTAGTAAAGAAATGAAGGTGGGTAAAGGATTGAATGTCTTATCAAATTTAACAGAAAAAATATGTAACGGAAGTAAATCAAAGAAATTGTATAATCAAGTAGCTTTATTGTTAGATATGTTATTAAAAAATAAAGAAATGACTTATAATGATGTACAACGATATCATAAACAATTTCTCTGTTAATAAATGATAAAAAATAAAGTTTATTTGAGTGAAGGTCAGAAAAATAAACTTAAATCAGCTTTTAAAAATAAAGTAGAAGTAACATTACAAATAGATAAATCTAAAACACCTGATCATGAGATGTATTTAACTAAAACTCAAATTAATCATATTAATGATAAAAAAAGAATTACAATCAGTAAAACTCAATTAGATAAAAATGGAGGATTTTTACCATTTCTAGCGGCACTTATACCCTCTTTAATAACCGCTGCTAAAATTGCAGTTCCAGCATTAGCATCAGGTACTTTATCTGGATTAGCTAGTTCAGCTATACAAAAAAAGGGAACTGGGAAAAAAAAAACTTGGAAAGGGAATATATCAACAGTGGGAATTAGCGACAAAATGATTAAAGAAAATATGAAAAATGAAAAAGGATTTAGAGGTGTGTTTACCTTCGATTTATTACCTAAAACAATAGGAAAATTTGAAAATGGAATCATTAATTTAGATGTATCAACAGGTCCCGGAACTCATTGGGTTAGTTATTATAATGATCCTAAATATAAATATGTGGAATATTTTGATCCGTTTGGTGAATATGACAATATGAAGAAGGACTATATTCCTAAAAATATTAAATCATTTCTTGTTACATCCAATAAAAAAATAGGTTATAATGATAGTTTTTTACAGAAACCTTCATCTGTGAAATGTGGTATATTTTGTATGAAATATATAAGAGAAAGGAATAAAGGTATATCACCTAAAAATGTTCTCAAATCATTTCCTACACAAAAACCTAGTGACTATAATGAAAATTTTGTTATGTATAAATGATAATATTAAAATCAGAAGGTCATGAGAAATCAGAGGAATTTACTGTAAATTTTATTACACCTCTTAAAATAAAAAAATTAGCTTTACACTCATTCTCTATGGAAGTTTCCTGGTTTAATATAAGTAAGAATTATGGAAATAACAAATTTAGAATGTATACATTAGACACAGATATATCAATTATTATCTCAAATGGTAATTATACTGTAAGAAGATTAAATGAGTATATGATGAAAATATTCGGTGAGGATCCACCTGTCAAATTTGGTATTATTGAAGCAAGACAAAGAATATCTATTAAACTGAAAAAAGATTGGGTAATTGATTTTACAAAAAGTAACTTTCATAAAATTATAGGATTTTTAAAACCGACATATGGAAGTTATGATGAAGAAACAGAGATTGAAGGTGAACATATTGCTGATATATCTAATGGAAATGATAATATTTATATTCACTGTGATGTTGTAAAAGGATCTTTAATAAATCAATATAATTCAGAAGTCATATATTCTTTCACTAATAAAAACCCTCCAGGTAGTATAATTTCAAAAGAATTTAATAATTGGATATTTTTTCCTGTTAAAGTAGATCCTGTTGAAAGAATAAAAATGAGAATTACTAATCAAAAAGGTGAATTAATAGATTTAAATAAAGGAGCTGTAGAATTTAATTTTATTTCTTCTTAAATAAATGAATAAACATAGATTATATAGAAAAAGTAAAAAAATACAAGGATTTTTAAAGGTTTTGTTAAAAAAAACCAATGTAATGAATAAATTAAATGAAATATTTTCTATGAAAAAGAAAGGAGGTGGTTTAAAAATTCTTCCTAAATAAATGATTTATGATTTAAGTGATACTCGTTATTATTATAATGATCACATTAAAAGTTATGAATTAAGAGAAATTCATCCAAAAGAACATAGTTCAGATGAGAATGCCACCTATGTTTTTCATATTAATGATACTAAAGCAAAAATTTTATATTCTAGAGGATATCTTGAACAAAAATTAAAAATTACAAAAAATGATAAATCATCCATTGGAAACGAAAATGTGAGTCTGGTAAATGGTGGAGGTTTTATCAAAACTTTAAAAGTACATATAGGAGATACTGAAATTGAATCAAATACACAGTCAAATTTTTCAATCATGAATCATGTTTTAAGATTAATTCATTATACTCCTGATTATGTAACATCACAAGCTCAAAATTAATTTTTTTATCTAGATACATCTGATTCAGCTGACCGTAATGAGTTCAAATATGATGGTACTTTAGAAGATACTACTAAAATAACTGAGTTTTTTAATAATTTGAAAATGAATAAAGATTATAACGAAGGATTCACAAAGAGATGGGAACTAACGAAAGATAGCAGTGTCATTAAAATATGGACACCTTTAAAAGATATAATCGATTTCTTTAGAGAATATGAAAAGATAATTTCTAGTTTTGAAGTGAAAATAGAAATTCAAAGAAATGAAAATAAAAATATGATATATACTAATATAAGAAACGAAAATTATAAGGTAGTAGTTGAAGGTTTAACCTTACATTTACCTTATATAGAATTAAAAAATTCTGCAGAAAGCTTGTTTCTAGAATCATATCTATCTGATAAAGATATAGAGGTAAATTGGGATCGATATAGATTTAAGATGGTAGGCCCTTATAGAAGCAACAGTGGATCTGTGACAGCAACTACAGCGTCAGATGAAGTTTTAGGTGTCTATGTTATTCCTCAATATGTTGAAAGAGATAGTAATTATGAAAAAAATAATATGATATTTGATCATATAGATATGACAGAATGCTGGTTGATGATTAATAATAAACAAGTTCCTCTTATGCGTTATAAAACAAATTTTACCATTAAAGATTATGGTAGAGTGTATGAAGCTCTTTTATATGTAGGATTTAACAATATTAATACAGATACAGGATTTTTGATAAATAAGAAGAATTTTGGTGATCTGTATCCTATTTTTCCTTTTGACTCATCATATCATGAAAACTATACCGATTTAAATAATTTAGATATTGAATTTAATTGGATAACGAATAGTCAAAAGGAATATAAGTTTTATTTTATTTTTAAAGAAAGAAAGAGATGTTTTATAAATTTGAAAAATAAAACTATAACAATGGTTAAGAGTTTAAAATCATAAAATTAATTTTTATGAACTATAATAAATGAGTGCTTATTATCCACCTTATGATGATCAAATGAAAGAAGGACCTATTGGACCTCCAGGTATAGGTTTTAAATTAATGAATGATGGAAATTATGATATGGAAAATAGAATTTTAAAAAATTGTGAAAATCCTATAGATGATTTAGATTTAACCACTAAAAGTTTTGTTTTGAATAAAATAGAGAATAATCATCATGAATTGAGAGATCTTATAAAAACTAAATATGATGAGGGTTTTTTAACCTTTACTGAAGAAACAGGTAAGAGAATAAAAGAATTAAATGATACAACTTTACATTCTTTAGAAGGAAAAGCTTTTGATGCAAAAGGAAAAAGAATAGGAAATGTTGCAGATCCTAAAGATGAAAAAAACGTTGTGAATAAAAGATATTTTGAAAAAAATTCGTTAATATTACAGAATGATAAATTTGATGCAAAAAATAAAATAATTACGAATGTTTCTGAACCTGAAAATGATAACGATGCTGTCAATAAAATATATTTAGACAATAGAGATATCTGGGTTACTATACTAAATGATTTTCATACAGATGGGGATTATAAAAAAGTAAATTTCAATATGATGAGCTCAAAATTACTGGATCAAGAGATGCGATTATCTACCGATATGTATATGAAAATTTCCATATATATAGATATATATGATACAGTAGAAAGTAAATATATATATGATAAAAGTCCACTGATATCTCTAGAAATCAATGGTAAGGAAATTTTAAATGTTAATAGAGATGTAGTAACCTGTTTTGTTTATGGTAAACGTGATGATATCATCACATTAAAGATAAAATGTGATGGTAACGCTTTAAAACCTTATATGCATATTGAAAAAATTTCTTTCTAATAAATGGATATTGATTGGAATGAATTTTCCAGAAATAATTTATCTGAAGATGTAATTAGAAATCTTAAAGATCATGTAAATTGGGATTTAGTTTTACAATATTCAACACTGGCTGAATCTTTTATTGAAGAATTTGCTCAACCTGATGATTGGTGTAAAATTTCTAGATATCAAAAATTATCAGAAGATTTTATAGAAAAATGTAAAGATAAAGTAGATTGGGTAAACATATCTCAAT
The DNA here is from genome assembly GCA_951213105.1 of Amaurobius ferox. Classification (NCBI taxonomy): domain Eukaryota; kingdom Metazoa; phylum Arthropoda; class Arachnida; order Araneae; family Amaurobiidae; genus Amaurobius; species Amaurobius ferox. The sequence continues at coordinate 121,665,252 of OX578149.1, read as the reverse complement.
ATCAAACTTTAAGTAACGAATTTATCGTAAAATTTTCTGATAATTTAGATTTATATAAAGTATCAATATTTCAAAATCTTACAGAAGATACCATGAGAGAATTAAAAGATGATTTAAATTGGCTGTATATAACTAGATATCAAACATTTAGTGAAAATTTTATAGAAGAATTTATGTATAAATTAGATTTTTGTTATTTGATTAAATATAAATTTGAGCTATTACCTGATCACTTTTTTAATGTTCATTGGAAAAAAATACAAGCAATACAGATGAGTGAATTAAATAAAAAGTTTGGTCATCACGAAATAGAACCTTACCAAGAGAAAATTATTGAAGAGATATATGAAGTTAAATCAGTCTTGAGAGAGTGTGTTTATATTTTGAGACAATTAACTAACAAAGATGATAAATAAATATTTAATAAAAATGTTTCTATATAAATGGATGTTACATATAATAATGGTATGGAAAAAAAAAACTATGTCTTTCTTAAACATAGAGAATCCTACTGAAGTGAAATCTATTTCTTTATTTAATTGTATAGGAGATCTTGAAGGAATAGAAAAATTAATAAATTTAAAAGAATTATATTGTGTGAGAAATAAATTAAAATCTCTTGAAGGAATAGAAAATTTAACTAATTTAAAAAAATTATATTGTGAAGATAATAGATTAAATTCACTTGAAGGAATAGAAAATTTAACTAATTTAAAAAAAATATGTAGTGAAGGAAATAAATTAATGTCACTTGAAGGAATAGAAAATTTAACTAATTTAAAAGAATTATATTGCGATAGAAATATATTAATGTCACTTGAAGGAATAGAAAATTTAACTAATTTAGAAATACTATCTTGTGGATATAATATATTAACTTCACTTGATGGAATAGATAATTTAACTAATTTAAAAGAATTATATTGTGAAGATAATAGATTAACTTCACTTGAAGGAATAAAAAATTTAATAAATTTAAAAGTATTAGATTGTAGTGAAAACGATATTACATCTCTTGAAGGTATAAAAAATTTAACTAATTTAAATAAATTATATTGTAGAGAAAACGATATTACATCTCTAACTGAATTAATATTTTTACCTAGAATAAATGAAATATGGTATGATGAAGATAAAATAAATTTACCCCTGATGTTAAGAAGATTTAGTAATAAGGTATATAATAACTCTTATTTGGAAGACCATCTTGCGATATGGGACAGTATTTTTAAGTCTTAAAAAACTCAGATTTATAAAAAATGTTTACTAATAAATGGAAGAGTTCAATGACTTGAGTTATCCCTTAATAGTTAATATAAATAATTTAAATCCTGGGAAATATGATCTGATATCATTGAGAAAAAATTTAAACGCTGGGAAAATTAATGTAATCGTAAAATTATATGTGGAAGGTGAAGAAAAAGAGAATATCCTTGCGAGAAAACATGTAAAACTTTCTGATGAATCAATAAATGAAATCAATAAAGGAAGATATATATTTAAGTATTTGAGTGATGATGAATATGAATTAGAGGAAGTTTAATCACTTTTTTTTTTAATCATTTTCTGAGACGATTCGGGATCGTCTTTTGACATATTTTGTTAATTTTGTTTAGTTAAACATTTTCTATTAAAAATAGGGTGTATATATTTTAATATGTTTTTAACTAAAAGATCTTTAATATATTTAGAGGACTTCCATTCATTTGGAAGTCCTCTTTTTTCACGCATTTATCTAAACTTGACTTTCATATAAATCCTTTTATTTTCTAAAAAACTTTGAAAAATAAAATAATTTTTTTCACCTTGTGGGTAATTTTCCCATGTTTCTCTTCTTTTATGGGGGGACTAACGGTTCCCCCATTTATTTTAAAGCTTAGAGGACTTCCATTAATTTGGAAGTCCTCTTTTTTCACGCATTTATCTAAAAAAAAAAAGTTAAAATTTGGTCTAAATGTAAAAAAGGCTTTATTTAGCTATAAAATCATGTTTTTAATATTAAAATGGATCGATACCTTTTTTTATATATAAAAAAGATAAAAAATAAGCTATAAAATATAGTTTTTAGTGTATAAAGTACATGTGCGCTCGTAAGGTGGTTTAGATACTACTTAGCAGATAAACGACTAATGGCGTCCAAATACAAAACTACTACCCAAAGTATCTCCTCTTATAGTAGATTGTTATTCTTTCAAAGATAATGGATTTTCATCAATTAGTCTTCATTTTCATTGATATAGCGTCATTTTTATCAATTTAGTGACATTTTTATTAATTTGGTGATATTTTTGTCAATTTGGCAACATTTATAAAACTCGCCAAGTTGGCAATATTCCACCAAATTCGTCGCCAAAATTTCACCACGCATTGTTTATGGAGAAATAGGTTAGTCTTATGATAGATAAACTACTAATGACGTCGAATTAAAGTTATTACCCAAAGTATCTTCTCTCGTGAATGGAACGAGCTAGATCTACGAGAATGATGGTAATAAATTTATCACATAATATTACATATGAAAAGTAAATAGCTTTCAAAATAGTTAATACTTTTTTAATCATTTATGTGATTTTATGATAACTTCATTTGAAAAATGTGCAATATCTCGAGAACGGTTCATGCTAGCATTCCAAAGTTTATGTCAATCGATTTCTAATGAAAAATTACATAAAAAATAATTATTTACGTAACTTTATTGAAAATTTTAATGTTTCGATGATTTTTAAATTTCATTTCAAAATTTCGGAGGGTTCTGAACATTCGATTGAATGTAAAAACAACAGGCTTCCAGTATTCCTTGATTGTAATTTTTGTACCAAATTTTGTTCGGATCGCTTGATTCGTTCGTGAGATATCGTCTCCACAGACTCACTGACACATACACACACACACATGTTTTCATAGACACACACATACTTTCACACACACAAACACACACACACACATATCACTTCAAAAAAGTCTGATTCGTGTTCAGGGATGATTGAAACGTGCTCTGCCGTCCATAACTCGAATTCGAATTTTCGACCCCGTCTCAATACTTTCCTTATACATTATACTATGCGTAAAAGGAAAGAAATATTGAGATAGAACACAAATCCCGCAGAAATATTTTAATCACAATTGCATCTGCATAACCATCAGAAAATAAACAATCAGCGTTGTAAAATATGAACGCATGCACATAGCAAACAACTGTGACGAGTATTCTGTTGTCAAAAGATTTAAAAATGTTTGAATTCGTTTCACTCTTCGAATTAGCGGTAAGTAGTTCCTGTAATCGTCTGCAAAAGCAGATGGGGATTTTCTCACACTTAGGGGGAAAAAACTGCTGCTTAAATATTTGCAAAGACTATCAAAATTTCCAGAAGATAAAATTATTATTTTGCACTGTGAACGTAAATGTTTTAAAGCATTTTTAGATTTTTGTTATGACATATGGTTAGTAGTATTAGAACTAAATATATTTGATTTTTGTCAACAGTGATTTACTCTACCGATTTAAATTTGTTTGCCTACTTTGTTGTTCGGCATAGAATTCCGATAGTAAATCTCAACTTTCTTTAAAGAAAAAATGAAACATAGGTACTTGCTCAAACACGACACAAAATAAAAAATTTGATGTGGGCAACGCATGTTTTTCTCTGCATATGGCACTGACTTTACTTCTTTCAGAGCTAATCATAGTATACAATCCACACCTCAATGCTTTGGCATTGAATTAACATGATGTCAATTGAAATTTGACCTTTTTGACAACTTGTGAGTCCAAACAGGGACTTATTGAAACTCAGTGCAAAATCCTCATCAAAATGCAATTAACTAATTAATAAATATCTTGTGAAATAAATAAGTCTTGGAAAATTCTTTGAAATCAAAATAAAAAATCTGATGTGGGCAACACATGACTTTCCTTATATAATGCAAAGAATTTACTACTTTTACAGTTAAAAAAAATATTATTATTATAGTAGATACTTATATTCTTTCCAAGATTGAATTTTCTTCAATTAGTCGTCATTTTCATTGATTTAGCGTCATTTTTATCCATTTGACGAGATTTTCGTTAATTTGGCGACATTTTAAAATGGCGCCAAGTTGGCAACATTCCGCTAAATTCGTCGCCAGAATCTCGCCAAGAGTTATGGATGGAGAAATAAGTTATTCTTACAGCTGATAAATGAGTATTGGCCTTCAAATACAAAAGTATTACTCAAAGTATCTTTTCTCGTGAATGGAACGAGTTAGATCCACGAGAATGATGTCACCAAATTTATCGCATGATATTACATATGAAAAATGAACATGTTTCTTAACAGCTAATATTTTTTAATATATGGGATTTTTTGGTAAATATATTTGAAAAATGTGCAGTATCTCGAGAATGGTTCATGCTAGCGTTCTAAAGTTTATGTCAATCATTTTCAAAGGAAAAATTACCTAAAAAATATCTATTTGCGTAACTTTATTAAAGGTTTTGATTTTTTGATGATTTTTTTAACATTTCACTCGAAAATTTAGGATGTTCTGAACATTCTATTGTGTTTTAAAACAATAGCCTACCAATATTCGCGGATTGCAATTTTTGTACCAAATTTCATTTGAACGCTCCATTCGTTCGTGAGATATCGTCTCCACAGACTCACTGACACACACACACACATACTTTCACACACACACACACACATACTTTCACACACACACACACATACTTTCACACACACACATACTTTCACATCACCTCAAAAATATTCGATTCATGATCAGGGATGCTTGAAACGTGCTCTCCCGTCGAAAACTCGAATTCGAATTTTCGATCCCGTCACAATACTTTCCTTATACATTATGTATAAAGGAAAGTAATAAAATGAATCCAATGGTCGTTTTCAACATGTGATGTCATATGCAACGCAAAGCTCCAGAATTATCCATTGTTATAAATAAGTTAAAAATGAGTCCAATATCTGGCTTCAAGTATCTAAGGTCACTCGACGTAGAACTCCATAATACCTCTCTTAATACAGGGTGTCCCACAAAACGTGAACAGTAGAAGATTTTGTGAATTGTTGGTTTTAGACTCATAGTTGCAATTCAAATACACTTTAAATAAAGTAGGAAGTTATCAAATACTAATTTAATGCTGTACCAAATTTTTGTAAAAGGTTTGAAAAAATAACTTTTCATACAGCCCCTCTATCGAAAAAAGTTAAATTACAAAAACGTTGTCAATACTTCATTTTGTCAAACTGAAGAATAATTTGGTTCTTAAATGTTCAAATTCAGGACGAAATAAATTGTCAAACTTCCTGACTTACACCACTTTCTCGTGATATTTTGATACCATTTTAATCGTCAAAATTCATGAATCCAGGGACGGTTCACAAATTGAACAGATGCACAGAATTCCTTTAGAGTGGTTTTAAAATAATTTTCCCGTGGTTTGTTTTTGAAACTATTCAAGACAAGCAGACGGTACTAGTTAAAAGTTATTTTAACATTTAAATAACTTAAATAAAACAGATCATTGGGATTTTGCCAGCCCGTCTGATATTTTCCTGGCAAAATCTATAAAAAAAATAAATCTTTAAATTTTTTTAATCAACTAGGATCATTTAAAACAACTGTTTTCGATAGACTTAATAAGTTTCTAACATATTTTTTCACTTCACTTTTCCCACCAGAATGAGAACCCTTATAAACGAATCGGTAAGAATTCTTGCATGCCGTATATCAGGTGACTGTTTCGAGTAAGCCTAGGAAGATGTTTTCAGTACTTACGGTCCGGACACTCGTATATGTGTAGGACGACAAATAGGCTAAAATATCTATTTTATCATTTTCCGTTTGTACTCCTTGGCTTCCTGAGCTCTATAGACGATGAAACGAACCTATTGATTGCAATCGACATACCAGCTGCAGAATGAAAACTCTCCAAGGACTTTTCGGAAACGAGGATAGTATTCCCTCACAGTATCTCTAGGAAATCGATTGCATTCGCCGCAAATCAAAATCATCTCACAGAGTTCGGCATTACTGAACAGCACCATTCAAAGTCCAGTTAGGTAGCAAAATTACTTGAAAGCTTAAATACAAACTATGAGTCGGCATAATAGTGACATAATAGCTTTACTGAAATATCTGCATAAAATGCATCTGAAGAAGTGGTAAAAGTGTTAATAACTATTTGCCCGAAATTGATTTGTGGATGCCCCAACTTTTCACAATTGAAATTTTAATTAATGATAACTGTGTCAAATCGGATCGTATTACAGACAATTTTTTTTAGTTAAACTAAATACGGTAGAGGCAACATTTTTGTAATTTGATTGTATAAAAAGTTAATTTTCTTAACGTTCTACAAAAATAGAATACGGTATTTAAATTAGTATTTCATAATTTCCTATCTTATTTAAAGCATTTTTGCAATTGTAACTATGGGTCCACAACAAAACCACTTCCATCCCCTATGACCACATTTTCTTCGACAGTTCGTTGAAGTAACTGCTCTTCTGTTAATGGGGGTTAATCGTCGAAACTACATAATGGTCAATAACTCAATTTATTACAATGCTGGTTTGAATTTAGTTTGGAATTCGTAGGATCCTCAGATCACTTGCAGATTTTTGTCTAACTTCTGATTTCTTATACAGATCAAATTCTCCAGAAAGAATTTTCTAAGCTTTCCCATCACCCTTTTTCTGCATTTTACTTGCCCTGCAATACATGGTAATGTATAGGGAAAGTATTGGAATCATGCCGAAAATCGCAACTCGAGTTTAAGACGGATCTACACGTTTTAGAATCTCTAGAATACGAAAAAACTATTCTTAGCGTGACGTCTGTGTGTGTCTGTCTGTCTGTGTACCTATCTGTCTGTGTGCCTGTCAGTCTACGTGTCTATCTGTGCCATGTATTTATCCACTCTAACTCAAAAGCTAATGGAACAAATTTCATATAATTCAGTAGGTATGTCACTTGTGTGTGATCATGGTGCTGATTAGCTTTAGGTCCGATTCGGGGTAAAAAGTCACACCCTTTTTTGCGACATAGCCCGGAAAAATTGCCTATATCCACTCCAGCTGAAAAATTAATAGATAAATTTTACAAATTTAGTAGATAAGTCACTTGTAGGTTACCCTGTTGCTGATTTGATTTTGGTAAGATTTGGAAAAATATAACCTGCTTTTTTGTCTGCCTGTATGTGTGCAATGTATGTATCCCCTCTAACTCAACAACTAATCAATCAAATTTCCTAAAATTTTATTGGTATATCATTCGTGGGTTACCCTGGTACTGATTAGATTTTGGTACAATTCGCAATAAAAGAACCTTTATTTGAGAAATAGTCCGCCAAAATAGCATGCATCAATTCTATCTAAATAACTAATTGACCAAATTTCACAAAATTTAGTAGCTTAGTCACTTGTGGGTTTCCCTGGTGCTGATTAGATTTTGGTACGATCTGAAAAAGCTGCCTTCTTTGCGAAATAGCCCCTCAAAAATCGTCAAAATCTAAAATAAAAGGCTACGTGTGTTCAAATGTATCAATTTAATGCTTATTTTATACGTAATTTTTGACAATGAAAATAATTAGACCAACCCCGTTACTCTAGGGAAAAGTCACTCCCGAGATATTTTAGTTTTTTCGCATTATTGCTACGCCGATTCTGAGAATACGACCAGTTGCCAAATGAAAACGAAAAATTGAATTAAAAGTGAAAATTCAGTGTCACTTCAAATAATTATTCGTGTTATTTTGTACAATTAAACCCAATTTAATAAATTATTAACGAAGTAAATAGAAAATAAGTTTGAATCTGTAGCGAAAGTCATGTGCTGCCCACATTAGATTTTTACCCCTAATTGAAAACCTTTCCATATCCATAAGTGTTTATTCTCTTACATGCTTCTGAATGTTAAGCGTGTTATTACGAAAGGTTGCTTTCATCAATATCGCCTGTTTATTTCTGGAAATTATTAAATGAATCAGCCATGTACTTCTCGGGAAATTTAACCTAGGTGAGAGATTTTTGTTAATTGCTCTACATATGAAAATTTTTTGTCAATAATATTTTCCGGGCCTGTGCAATGTTGGTGCCGTTAATTTTTGTTTTCCCTGCAATACATGGTACTGTATAGGGAAGTATTGGAATCACGTCGAAAATCGAGTTTTCCACGAATCTAAACGTTTCGGGGCCTCTAGAACACGAAAAAACTATTTTTAGCGTGACGTCTGTATGTGTGTGTCCAATCAAAAACTAATGGGACAAATTTCATAAAATTTTATAGTTAAGTAAATTTTATAGGTGCTTTGCGAAACTGCCGCAAAGATAGTGAAAATCTGAAATAAATAACTAAAATTGCTAAAATACATTAATAAAGTACTTGTTCTTCCAGTAAATTTTGATAACTAAGCTAATAAGACTAATCCCATGACTGTATGATGAACCGTTCTCGAGATATTTTAGTTTTTTGGAATTTTGAGGCCCTGAAGAATTTAAAGTGAATTAAATTGCCAAATGAAACGCAGATGCAATGGAAAGGCAAACTGGATATAATATCAGAAAAATATCCATGTTATTTTCTGCAATTAAACTCAATTTAATGCATAATGAAATTAAAAATTACAAAATGAATTTGAATCTGCAGGGAAAGTCATGTGCTACTCACATCAGATTTTTTATTATATAATGTTCAAAAGCGCAAACAAGTTTTACTTTTTGTTTCATCCATGTTCTGATTTATAGTTAGCTTTTTTTATCGATGAAATTCGTACAAAAATGAATTCTATTACACCTACTATAAAATTTCTGGGGTGTTTTTTATTGCCAAGTGTGTTTCTATGTTTAATTTTTTTGCATTTACTGTTTTATACTTTGAGTTGACAAACGAATTGTATGTCTATTACTGTCCCTACAATACATAGCAATGTATAGGGAAAGTATTGGAATCGTGCCGAAAATCGGAATTTGAGTTTTTGACAGATCTATATGTTTTGGGCACTCTGAAACACGAATCCACCATTTTTAGTGACTTCGTTGTGTGTGTCTGTCTTTCTATTGTCTGTCTGTATGCCTGTGCAAAATTTTATCCACTCTAGCTCAAAAACTATTAGACGAAATTTAAAAACATTTGTTAGGCTAGTTATTTATTCATTACTATGGTACTGATTATATTTTCGTTCAATCGATTCGAAAAGACAAAATCATCACTTTTTTTTTTATGAAATGGCACTTGACGTCACTACCCTCCCCCCCCGGGGGGGTACATAGACAAGTGTGGTATCAATCGAAAGACTTTTTTCAAGTTCTTTAAAGTGAATAGTAACATGTCATAATTATAATCATTTGGATCCATGATTTCGATTTTTCAAAAACTTTCTTGTATTTGAAAAAAAAGCTGCTAAAAATGGACTCTGGTATAAGAAAGTAGAGTTGAGCCACACTGAAGTTGAATCACTAGACATCCGATGATTGAAAGAAGATTATGGGGTTTCAGGTATCACGCTACATCGTGTTTTGTACCGACGGCAGCCCCATAAAACCATGAACCTATCTTGCCTTGTGCGCATAGTTCAAGTTTGTGGGTGTCGTCATGATGTGGGGGATGTCCTGCGGGTTTGACACTGGTCCCCAGGTGTTTCCGGAAGGTCGGGTGTCATCCATGGAATACTTGAACATTCTTGCCGATCACGTCCACCCTGCAATGTTGCATTTTTACCCTACTTGTAACGGGACTTTCATGGATGATAATGCTTCCATCCACCGTGCAGGAAAAGTGCAACAATGGTTGACGGCGCATGAATCTGACTTGAAAAATTCTTTCGATGAATACTAAATTTCTGGCGCAATCCCGACGGGGTGTTGATGACGTCACGCACACAAAAATTATATCTCGGCTATTTTTCCTTACAATGACTAAAACAGTGACGTTTTGTGATCATTTAGCCATAAATAACCCCTTTTGTGCCAAATTGTGCTTACTTATTCTTTTTATTATGTCTTAATTATGTCTTAATTATGGCTTATATGCTTAATTATGTCAAATTTGCCCTATCCTGTTTGTTAAGGAAATATAAAATTTCGAATAAATTTCAAAGTTTTCGATCGATTTCAAATAATTCTACCTAGTTCTAAATTTTTCATTGACAAAGCCGGATATAAGGTTTCATGAAAATCCCTTATCGCCACAAGAAATTAACTACAGACAGACGACAGACAGACGGGCATCATTCTGAAAATAGTCAAAACGTATTCAGGACATCTTAAAACATATATTGGAATCAAAATCTCGAAATCAAAAATGTTCATGAAAAAAATACTTTATGAGAAAGCAATTTTCTTTTAGTTTTTGACTCTATCTCTATGATTTAAAATCTTCATCAAAACGCGTATTTCAAATACTTATTGATTATTTACTTCCGACTTCTGTTCAAAAATAAAGTCCTAATTATCGTTTGTCGAATGGTAACGAGTTTAGTTTTAATTACATTGTTTAAAATATGGAGGTAAAGGCTCCACACGGTTTAAAAACTTCATCAAAAGTTATATATCAAATATCTATTTTTGTGGTGAACAATTAATTAAGAAGCTTGGAGTTTATATCCTTTATAAATAATAAATGATTCATGGGTTGAATTATCGTTCTTAATTAAATTATTAGGTGATCGTGAATCGTACTGTATACAGGGTGTCCCAAAAAGATTGAAACGCACTTCAATTCTTTACCTGTTGGAGATAAGTGGGCAATGGAAATTGCAAAAATGTTGAAAGTAAGGTAGGAAATAAGACTACGTTAATGAAATAGTGTTAATAATGTTTTAATAAATAATCTTCCGCATAATTATGTTTTTTTTGATATGTCACAAATTTACATTTCTAATTTGATATATGGTCCCCATTCACAATGTTCAATTTTCAATTACATATAACTCGCTCAATTTTAAAGATACAGATATGCGGTTTTTTTAATGATCTTGTTGCATTAAAAATAAAAATTTTCGGATTGACCAAATTTGTCTAAGGGGGTCGTATAAAAATTTAAAAAGTGTAACTCTTTGAAAATTAATGGGATGACTATTTCATTAACGTAGGCTTATTTCCTACTTTACTTTCAACATTTTTAACACTTTACAACAAAGTTGAAAAGTGTTTATGACTTTGTTCATTCTGTCTGTCTGTCTGTCTGCCTGTCCGTTAGCACGATAACTGCCGTAAAAATGACATAATCAAAATGAAATTTTAGTATGTTGTTCAGACTGTCTGTAGGACCTATGGGAATATAAATGAATAATATCACCCAATTAGTTTTGGATTGAACCCGGGTTGAAAAAATGAAATACATTGAGCCCTATGGGACCTAATTTTTCAAACGTTTTTTAAGCGGATTTAAAATTCACAAATTCCTTCGAAAATTTTAGGTAATATTCAAATTCTTCCATAAAATATATAAAAAAAAATTCAGCAAAATATATTTAGTAGTTTTTTAAATACAAATTAAAATAATAATTACACCTCTTATATGAAACGATCACGTGACCATGATATAAAACGATCACATGACCCACTTCAAAATGATATATGGCATCCATCTTGTTTCAAAATCGTGATTTTTTAAGTTCTTTTTAATTCATATTGAGTGTTGTATCCGTCTTAAAACACTTTATTTTTGCTTAAATTCTGTGCATCTACATACCGAAACAACGCAAATACAATATATTTCAGTTTAAATAATTATCCAAATTTGATTATTTCTACAACTAAGCCTATTTTTCACTTATGTAAAATGTAAACAGCAAAATATATAGAATGAGTTGTATTAGAGTTGCTGTATTTTTTTAACACAAAATCATTTAGTCCATGGAGTCTGCATGGCTGATATGAATGAAATATTAATTGATTTTATTAAGAGAAGGACGATTTTTTTCGATGAAGTTTTAAGCATAGAGTTTAATTACTTGTGGCTCCATGGTCTTAATTTTTAAATAAAATAAATTATTATAGTATTGTGATAAATGAAATTAATGAGAGAAAGTATGAATGAAATTCTGTTTTTATAGAGAGATCCAGGCATGTTATTTTTTCTATGACGTCATTTGAATTAATTTCAGTTGTTTTCGATGAAGTTTTCAAATATAATAAATCATCGTAGTATTATGATAGTTTTAAAAATATTACCGTGGAATGTATCGCATTACCGTGGATTGTATCGCATGAAGATATTTTAACAAGGCAATTTATATTTCAATGCCGTCATTTGAATGAAGTTCATTTTTTTCAATGAAGGTTTAAGTTTTCAATTATAATAAATTAATGTATTATTGTGATAAGTTTTAAAATATTACCGAGGAATGTATTGCATTTTCGACTTTTTTAAATAAAATTTCATTGAAGTTGGAAAATGCTTCATAATCAATGCTTTAAGCATGATTGATCTTTCTTGTTGCAATTTACATTGCCCACTTATCTCCAACAGATAAAAAATTAGAGCTCGTTTCAATCTTTTTGGGACACCCTGTATGAACCGTACTGATCGTGAATCGTAATGCATCGTGGACGCATTATAAACCACCGATATTTCTTTGTACGAGTTCCTAAACTGAAATCCTTAATTACAATACTACACATTGAATTCCACAATTTTAATTTCTAAAATAAAAGTTTTTTATTACACATGTGATTACAATACATTATTTTTATACACTCTCTTAAGGAGGAGAGCATGCACGTGTGAAACCAGGCTTTATAATATTATTCCAAAATCATATATTCGACCAATAATATAATGCAGATTGGCACATACCTCTGTTTGTCATGGACACTGAAACGCACTCTAGGGCATTCATTGCCGTTTGTCATGGACACTGAAACGCACTCTAAGAGATTCATTGCTGCAATTGACTACGAAACTCATACTTCGCTTTTTGAACTCTAATTGTCGAATGGCCACCCCTACTAGACAGTCATTGCCTGCATAAAAAGTAAAGCACACTCTTAGACTGACATCGCCTCCAATTCCCTGGATTACACAACACTTGGACGGTCATTGCCTCCAATTTACTGATAAACACTATACCTTCTAGGACGTTCCCAACCACTCAATTTGCTGCTCCTGCCTCTGGGCGAGTCGAGTGGTCTGGGTTTTCAACACCTTCTAGGACATTCTGGGTTTTCAACACCTCCAACTGACTGAATTGATTGAATATATCTTGAATTCTCTCCTCGTTGCCATATCATTTCGTCTGAGGTCCAGATACGCCCTCCGTATCTCTATTGGGTGATCCTCAGGGTAATGTAGCAACACTTCTTCATTGACCACCTTATTATCCAATGCTGCTTGGTTTAAGTCTTGACCAAAAGAAGATTTTTTGCCCCAACCACACCTGCGATTTATGTGAACCGAATTTATTGGAGTCATGATCTCCCAGGCCAAGACTGTCATAAAATGGCGCCTACGATTCTGCGCTTTGTTTCGTAGTACATATCGTATATATCTCAAAACTGCATAAATATCTCTTGGTCTCACAATTTTGTCCAATAATTATTGATTATTTTCTTCAGGCGTTTGCTCAACAATGAAAAGTATAAAGACTTTAAAATAGTTATTTAATGAGCATTTTTGAGCAATTTTGGACATACTTACGGTAATGTTTTTTGCACAAACAAAATATATATTATCCGATCTGAAATTATCTTAATTTAAATATATATATATATATATATATATATATATATATATATATATATATATATGTATATATATATATATATATATATATATATATATATATATATATATATATATATATATATATATATATATATACAGGGTCTTTCAAACGTCCGTATAAACTTTAAAAATTCATTAAAAATCGAAAAATCATCGCATTGAGGTACGGTTTGTACCATAAGTATTGCCAGGATGGGGATTTTTTTTTGACGTGAAAAAATTTTGTAGTTTAAAAAATCGCCTATTGGTGGCGCTTACACGAATACATCTTCCAGAAGTATGCAAATGAGGCTGTTATAAAAGAGCTGTAGTGCTCTGTAGATTCTTCATTTGATTCATTAGTAAACAGTACAAAGAAGAAGTTTTTGCGAGAATATTAACTTTGATCGAGAAAGCCTTGTTAGTGAAACTGTATGACGTGAGCGGAGAATCAGCATCAGTTGCTTTGCGAAAATTCTGATTTAGGAAAAATCTAAAGAAAGGAAAAGGTCCTATCACCTGTTCAGGGTTACTTAGGCTTGTCACACAATTTGAGTACATTAACACGTACAGTAAGTTATTTTAATTGCCTTTCCAATGCGTTCAGCGCCACCTATAGGTGATTTTTTAAACTGCAAAATTTTTTCACGTCAAAAACAAACCTCCGTCCTAGTAATACTTAGGGTACAAACCGTACCTCAATGCGATGATTTTTCGATTTTTAATGAATTTTTAAAGTTTATACGGACTTTTGAAAGACCCTGTATATATATATATATATATATATATATATATATATATATATTGGTTATGTTTCATTAGATGGTCGTATAGTAATTATTCCGCATACGTTTGATGATGTTAGGAGAGCATTATCTTCTTTCTGATAATAATTGTGAAACAAAAAGAACTAAATACTATGGAACACTAATGTTTGAAAAAGTCGAATGGAGGCTCACACTTCAAAGATTGGGTAGAAAGCTACCAACAGATACTGAGCATTAAAAGCCACTAAAGCACAGATGCTCTGCATGGATACAGCTAGTGTTTATTTATTATACCCCATCTTATAAAGTAAGTAACTCTGCTGCAGCCTTGCATAACAAAAATGCTAATCCGTGAAAATTTAGAACCCATGCCCTGACTGTGAAGCTTTAAACTTTTATTTACCGAGACTGAAAAGAAAGTTATCTTCTTTCTCGGGAACTTCGTCTCACATCGTGGACTGAGATATTTATTAAACCCGAAGGGTGAAGGGTACAGTACGTAAAAACACTGAAAGAAGAAATACGGCCCTGAAATAAAATATCATCTCAAAAATATAACCATCATAAATATAAGGTGGTCACCAGACCGAAAATCGTTTTGGAGTACCACGTGACCAGGGATTCCTTCCTTCCTATATGGCAAACCATGATAAAGTTTTCTTTGCAAAATATGCAGCCCAGAAGAATGCTGATGTTGCTATTCATTACACATATTTTATGGCATTGAAATAGAGGATATGAATTGAATACAACAGTCATACCTAACTCGATAAAACTATTTTTAGTTTTAACGTGAATAAGATCATCTACAGTTGGGGTATCCCAGCTGAAATCAGAGTTAGGGAAATGTAAACATTTTGAACACTTATATCGCTGAACTCTATATAAAAAAAATTCTATATTTTAATAATTTGAGGCAGCTTCTAAATTGTAAAAGGCAAATATGAGCAATCAACCACAAAAATGTTTAGCAATAAATCCAGTCTGTATACCAATATATAGTCAATTCGGTTAACTCGACCATCGGTTAACCGGGGCAGCCGCTTATTTGGGCCAACTTTTAACGAACAGAAGTCAAATCAAGGAAATAACAGCATTGCATCAATTTATATTGCTTATTTGAGACACGAGCATTCCGTTTAATCGAGACAACAAATTTAAGATCAAAATACGTAATGCAATTGCAGAATTTTATATTCACCAAAATAAAAATTGTAAACAGTTTAATTTGTATTCTTTACGAAATGCAATAGATTACGAAATGCAATAGAAACTTCTCCTTGGTTTATCCAAAACGAGGTCATACATCATGATCTTAAAATCTCTGGCATTGAAGAGCATTTTAGATTAATCACCCAAAATTTCTGCATTAAAAATTTTGAGAAACCTTGTATGGAAGATACTGATCTCAACTACAATCTTAAACCAGCTAGCAGAAAACGCAGACCCAGGCACATCATCTCTAAGCCAAGAAGAACTTGCGAGCCCAGAACTAAAAGAGCTCGGCTGTCTGACCTGCCTGCTCTGCCAACTACTGTGTAACTCAAAGTTTTTTTACCTTGAGACGATAATGTTCTTTACATTTATCGTCTCACCCTTTGACCTCGTGACCACTAAATTGAAACTGACTACGATGAGTCCCTCGACTTTCACTTGGATCCCATCTTCTGTCAGAGAGCCTGTTTTCTCTCTGTTTACTCTCTTTTTCAAATTTAGTTTTGTCTAGCTCTCAACATTGGTGGTCCATCTTCCAGGGTATTTTTGATCGCAGTCTAGGCCATCATGACTGTCAATCTTTTCGGGCATCCATCCAGAAAAGGAATACTTCACGTCAAATTGCAATTACGAAACTATTCTTAGAACTTATATTTCCGATGTGGGGATGTGTGGGTTTTCTCACGGGTGCCCAGAGAGAAAAAGCCTTGGAGCCTTGGGAACACGTGAAACTTGTATTTTTATTCTCTCATACTATAGAATATAGTATACAGAATGTATTGTTTTCACGAAAATTTTGAATTTCAAGATTGTAATGCCAGTATATGTTTTAGAACCTCTGAAACACGTTTTTGCCATTTTTTGAGTAATATCCGTCTGTTTAACTGTAGTCGATTTCTTGTGTAAACGATAACTGCCAGAAATAATATTGAATTTTCATGAAAATTCTACATGGCTTTGTTAACGAAAAATCTGGAACTAGATAGAATTTTTTGAAATTCCATAGAAAATTTCGAATTTTTATATTGTCTTAACATGGTATCACAGGACAAAATGTAACATAATTATGCAAAAACTTATTTAGGGCTCAATGATCACGAAACTTAGCAGTTGCAACCATTGCAGTGAAAATTAGTATACAAGTTTTCTGTTCCTGACATCATTGCCCTCCTCGGTGGAAGACAAATTACCCCCCTCCCCACCCCGAGAGGATACATTGCCAAGCTTCTTAACCATTAAAAGATGTTTTCAAGCCTGATATGATGGATAGCTAGCTATAAATGTGATCATTTGGATGCATGGTACAGATTTTTCACATATTTTCTTGAAAAATTTAGAAAAAAAGTACAAGCTACTTATAAACGGATTCTGGTATCAGAAATTCGAGTTAAGCCACACTTCAGAAAAAACATATAAAAGCATTGAAATTAGATGAAGATGATGACAGCGGCGATGAAGATCCACCTGTGCCAGTGACTATCCAGGACGCAGAAATAATTATCAGTTGGTTATTTTAGCATTCTTTTATGCTGGTATAGGCAATGACAGGAGCCTTACATTCGCATTGAATACCGGTGCTGATTTTGTGCAGCCTACACGTGATACATTCCGACAGAAAGAATTTAGATGATGCATGTGTATGTTCATTATTTTTATTTTTGAAATTTTTATAAATTTTAGTTCCAGAATTTATATTTTTAATATACATATAATTTTTCTATAATTTATAATTTTTAATGTGTAAGATAAACATTAATTATTTCATTTTGTGCGGAACGACCGAAAAATAATATATATATATATTTGGCACTAAATTCAGGTTACCCTCTTGTCATTATTCTATTAAAGTTTTAAAATCCATTAATATTGATCTTAATAAATATATATATAAATTAGCTTCCAAATATGCTATGCCTTTAGAAGCATTTAATATGTGGAAATTTACTTTATTAGAATCTATTAAAAATGCTATTAATAGTATTAAATTGTCTAGCTCTAGATCCATATATAATTTTGATAATATTATACCCTCCATTATTGATTTACAAAAATTTTTTATTATCACCTATGTTGATAAAGCCTCTAATAATTATGCTATTATCTGTAAAAATTTTTATATACAATTTCTGTTAGATTATTTAAAAAATAATAGTCTTTATAAACTTGATTTACATTCCATTAATAGTATTAAATTAAAAATTATCAATATGTATAGTGACATAAATATTAAATATAAGTTTCTTAAATTTCTATATATTGTGCTTATTCCAAAATTTCATAAAAATCCCATTAAATTTCGAACAGTAACTAGTGGGCATAATACTTACTCTACTACTGCGAGTAAATTACTTCTAAATTCTTTAAATCAAATTAATGATAGTTTACGTCAGTCTAGCAATAATTACCTTATTCTTAATAGTACAGAATTGAAGAATAGATTAACATCCCTTAAAAATATAGTAGGATTTCAAACTTTTGATTTTAAAGATCTTTTTAATAATATCAAGATCTCTGACCTGTATGATGTAATTTTAGCCCTATACAATGATTATATTACTAATCTTGCATCTCAAGCCAGTTTTGTTAACTTTCCTAAACTTCTTCACTTTGTTATTTCCAATAATTATATTTTTCAAGGAAATAAATTATACCTACAAGTCTCAGGAATTCCACAGGGTGGCTGCAGTAGCAGTATGTTAGCTAATTTATATATTTTTCATTTTGAACAGTCTATTACATCAATAGATTATACAATATACAGATACGTTGATGATCTGATTTGCTTAGTACATACTGAAAATTGTGTCATTAATATAGATTTCTATCCTGATAATTTGAAATTAATTCCTAATGAAGCTACTATTAGTAAAAATATTAATTTTTTGGGTTTAAATCCTTTTGTTGAACCTTCTAATAGAATTGTAACTAATTTATATGATAAAAAAGACTTTTAATTTTAAATTAATAAAATCTTACTATTTAATTCCTGCAACTCGTTTCTATTGTTTAGAAATATAATTCTTAATCAGCTTTTTAGAATATATAAATTATCTGATAAAAAATTCCATGCTTTACATATTGATAATCTAAAAATTACCAGCAATTTATATAAATATCCCTCTTATTTTGTAAATAGTATAGTTAAAAAATTTAGAATAGCTGGATTTTCTTAAATTTATTTATTTAATTAAATTTCAGTCTGACATCCCCCTTCTCTTATTTTAATTATATTTTATTTATACATCCACTTAGGCATTAGCCTTTTTATTTTTGCCCCTCTTGATGGTATATTATCACTTGTACATGTTTTTTCGTATTACTGTTATTTATTTCTTACGAATGGCAACTGTATATCTTCTTCCTTTGTGAATGGCAACACTTGTCACTTCTTTCTGTGTTCCCGTGCTTACTAGGTTAGTGTGTTTTTCAGTCTGTTTTTTGGTATCCATTTTTCCTTTTATTTTTCTTATTTATGTATGTCGTCCAAGTAGAAATAGTTTATAGATATAATCTATCTATTTCTTCAGAAACATACATTTTTGTGTTTGCTTCTACAAAAAACTTGGGCATGATTACGATTTTTGTGGAAGTGAACAATTCATGATTTAGACTTAGAGCCTTGTCCACGTGTATAGCGTTTGTGCTTGATTTCGTTTGTTATTCTTTTTTCGATTCCATACCTTTGTATTTTATACTTTTCATTGACTTGTTGATTCAATTTTTACTTTATTTATTTGTTTTTTTATTTTTTCCATTTGCTTGAGGATTTGTTGATTTATACTTTTATTTCGAAAGCCTGTTAGGTAGTTGAATTTTCGTGTTACAGCTTCTCACTTTTCTTTCATTGGATCATTAAACCTTTTTTTCTTATATATATATATATATATATATATATATATATATATATATATATATATATATATATATATATATACATAGATAAAAATTGAAATTTATATATATATATATATATATATTATTTTTTATTACAAAAGTTTTATTGTTTTCCATCAATCATTTTTTCAAGTTAAGCAGGATTGTGAATATTTTCCGATTTAAAAGTATGTAATGCTTATTCCTCATAAACTAAAAGTGAACAGAAGGCAAATAACTCACAGACCTTCAAAAACATAAATGGATTTTGGAACGTATTTTTAGTTTCCAAAATATAGTGATTATAATTCCAATAATTTAATATTTTGAGCAATTTTGGAAAGGTAGTTCCAATATCAATAGTTTAGCTATATCTATAAACAGTAAACGAGTAATGTGTAATCCTTTAAAAGCTTTTAAAGGATGTATAATTGGATTTCGAATCGGATTCTCAGCCTTCGAAACGGATTCTTAGCTTTCGAAATACAGTGGTTATAATTTCCATATTTAAATATTTTACTTTGCAAAGGGTTATTCACGCAAAACCCTTTCAGTTAAATCGCACTGAAACCATCGTCGATTAATTAACGAAACTCAGGGAAGATTCCTCATATGATTACCATTAGTATAAGGTAGTAACCAGACCGAAAATCTTAATGAGGTCACATGTAACCTGTGATTCCTTGTCATAAAGTTTGTTTGCTATATATACAACCCATATGAATGTTGATTACTATTTTTACAGATATTTTATAGCAATGAAATACAGGATAAGAGTTTTAACTAACAGCAATGCGCAACTCGATGAACCGATTTTTGGGTTCAAAAGACGGGTATGAACAGAAAATCCACATTCTGAAAATCCTATATTTAAAGCCAACTTTTAACTTTGTATAATTTAGTTAATTATTGCTTAATGTACAGCGTCATAAAAAAAATCGAATTTTAAAATCATATTATGAACCGAGAAATTGAAATAACAGAAATTTTTAAACTTGACGGCAATATAATTATCTTCAAAAATATATGTCTCCTGGTTTAATGCGTACGAGAAATTAAAATAGCAGAATTATTTTTTCAAATAATTATTACATTAATATATCTTTAAAAATATATTTAAAAAAATATTGTCTGCTGTTTTTAATGAGTCAGGGAAATGAAATAGTGGAATATTTTTCATTTTAACAGCACTTATTTATCCGCAAAAATTTATATAAAATATCGTCTGTTGTCTTTAATGTGTCTTGCAAATTGAAATAGGGGAATATTTTTTATTTTAGCAGCACTTATTTATCCACAAAAATACATCAAAAATATCGTCTGTTGTCTTTAATGCGCGTCCTGGAAATTAAATAGTGGAATATTTTTCATTTTATCAGCACTTATTTATCCGCAAAAATATATCAAAATATCGTCTGCTGTCTTTAATGTGTCCTGGAATTTGAAATAGTGGAAAATTTTTCATTTTAATAGCATTTATTTATCCGCAAATATATATGAAAAATATCGTCTGCTGTTTTTAATGCATGAGAAGATCATTACAGACCTATTTTCTTTTTATCAATGGAAAGGCATAGCATTTTCCCAAAATTAAATATTTTTTACATAAGAGCAATATTTTTCTTAGCCATTATGAAGGTGTCATTCAAGAAAGAAATACCCACTCTCTAAAACTCCTAAAAATTCAACAATTACGAGGTTAGTAAAGATTTTTCTAGAAATCTTAATCTGTTTCAGACAAAGCGCGAAAAGGCAGGCATTTCATTTGAACTCAGAATAAACTGTCTGAATAGAGACCGCTTGGCTCAAACTCTTTAATGAACTCTTCAGAGACTCTTCAAAGATATTGCTTTATTGAAATATTTCTTTAAAATAAAAATTATTTCACACTCGGAAAACGCCATGTTCTTCGATTGATAACAAAGTGGTCTGTACTTTTTGTCTGATGCAGTAAAAACAGCAGCCGATATTTCTGATATTTTTGGCGGTATACTAGTACAACTAACTGAAAAAGTAAATAGTACTATTTGAGTTATACATTAGGAAATTATTCAACACACACGTAGAGGGATAAATAATTATCTCTATTATCCCCCCCACACATCTTTTGAAGCTAGTAATTTGACTTCAACAAAGTAACAAAAATGCTAATGCATAAATGCATTTCAAAGATGGTAACAAAAGGCTTTCATAACAAAAATGAAAATTTATAAAAATTTAGAACTAGTCTTTGACAATAAAACTTCAAAAATTTACTTTCCCAAGACGAAAAAAAAAGTTATCCGCTCTCTCATGAACCGCGTCTCACATCTTTGGACTGTGATATTTATTTGACGAAGAGGGGCATAAAGCACGAAAAACACTGAAAGAAAAAATACGGCTATGAAATACAATATCATCTCGGAAATATGACCACCATAAATAAAAGGTGGTCACCAGACCGAAAATCGTTTGGGATCCCACGTGACCAACGATTCCTTCCTTCCTATATGACAAATCGTCATAAAGTTTGGTTTGCTAGATATACAACCCAGAGGAATGTTGATGTTGCTATTTTTTACAGATATTTTATGGCATTGAAATAGAGGATAAAAGTTGAATCCAACAGTAATACACGTCGATGGATCCATCTTTTGTTTAAAAAATCTGATGTGCACAGTACATGACTTTCCCTACAAAACGCAATGGTTTCACTTCCCTCACAACGAAATAATGGTGTACAAGATTCATTCACAACGAAGTAATGGTGTACAAGATTCAATCACAACGAGGTAATGGTGTACAAGATTCATTCATAACGAAGTAATAGTGTACAAGATTCATTTACAACGAAGTAATGCTGTACAAGATTCATTCACAACGAAGTAATGCTGTACAAGATTCATTCATATCGAAGTAATAGTATACAAGGTTAATTCGTTTCAAATTTCGATTAATTCGTTCATTTAAAATTCGTTTCCTAATTAAAAAATTACATACGTAATGATTATTTTTATCATTATTAAAGTTTCTTATTTTATTAAAGTTCCTATGAATAATATTTTTCTAAAATTCGCGTTTAGATTCGCGTTAAAATTCGCGTTTGATCGCGTTTAGAATCATTAGAGTTCGTCACTGATTGTAGAAATCGTACCAAATTACGTTCAGAACTCTCCATTCGTTCGATAATATAGCGTCCTAACACACATACACACATATATAGTGACATATGCACACATACATTCACATATACATACATACACTCACATATAAATACATACACTCACATATACACTCACATATACACACATACACTCACATATACACACATACATACATCCATAAACACACACACACAGGCATCATCACAAAAATATTTGATTCGAATTCAGAGATGCTTGAAACTCTTTCGTCGAAAACTCGAATTCTAATTTTCGACCCCATCACAATATTTTCAATATACATTATACTATGTAAGTAGAGAGAGTAAAAGCGAAACTTAATAAAAGACAGGTTTGCAGAGAAAAATCAAATTCTGTAAGTCCTACATTTAATTCTTCATCCAACTTTTACTTTTATATAAATTCGATAATTATTATTTATATGTATAAGAACTTTACTTGCAAGGTACTTAATCCATAAATGGAATGGAATGTGATTTTAAGATTGTTTAATCCTCTAAACGTGTTGTTTTTAATCACTACGAGTGCGTTGAACAACAACGCGTTTTTCACCCAAAAGCTTAAAAATATGCCGTTATTTTCTTCAAACACAGAAAATTGTGGCTGAAAATGCATAACGAGGTCAACTCGTAAAGCCCGCTTCATGTAGGGCTTCTCTTTGTTGACATGAGCTCGTCAGTCTCATATAAAGAGATAAAACTACCACCTCACCCTCTCCAAAAAAAAAATCCTTATGTGGGGAGCACATAACTTTCCCTACAGACTTAAATACATTTTCACTTTATATCTTTCACAATTCTGTAAATTGAGTTTAATTGCACAAAATAACACTGAATTTGCATTTTTAATTCAATTTTCGTTTTTATTTGTCGGTGGCTTAGTAAAAGTGCGAAAAAACTAAAACATTTCGAGAACGGTACTCCTAGAGTAATGGGGTTGGTTTTATTCATTTTATCGTCAAAATTTACGTTTAAACAAGCACGTAATTGACACATGTGAGCATACGTAGTTATTCATTTTAAATATTGGCGATTTTTGCAGGCCATTTTGTAAAAAAAGGAAAGTTATTTTTTGTCCAAATCGTACCAAAATATAATCAGCACCAAAGTAACCCAAACGTGACTTACCTGTAAAGTTTTATAAAATTTAGACAATTAGTTTTTTAGATAGAGTGGATAGATGTAATTTTTGTGGGCCAGTTAGCAGAAAAAGACTGGTTCTTTTATCCATTAGTTTTTGAGTTAGAGTGGATACATACATTGCATACACTCACAGACGTCACGTTAAAAATAGTTTTTTCGTGTTCTAGAGGTCCAAAAAGTGCAGATCCCTTTGAAAACTCGATTTGCGATTTTCGACACGATTCCAATGCTATGATGTGGACAGCACCAATTAATATGATGTGGACAGCACCTGATTTTTTCATATATAATAATTTACTTCTTTCACAGTAAAAAATGATGCATGAGATCTAAGACACAATGATTTTACACTGTTTTATTTAGATTAGTATTTGCGATGACAATACAGCATTTCGCGTTAAATTTGAGTTGATTCTTTTACCGAATTATAACCCCCCACCCCACCCCGGAATCATGCCCAAAATATCCCATTATAAGATAGTTCTGAATAATTTTCTCTTATATATATATATTATACAAATGTAATACAATTTAGTATACTACTAAATAAATAATAAGAATATAAATATGTTGGGGCATATATAAGAATATAGAAATGTTGGCACAAATCTGCCGAATTCAATCGAATATGTCCAAATGAAACAATGGAATACAATACAAATTAAAGAGTAAGGTACCACAAATTGACTGGGGGGAGTTGTGACACCCCCCCCCCCCCGGTTAGGGGCGCGGTAGCCCATTGGTTAGCGCGCTGGAGTTGCACTCGGTAGGCCCGGGTTCGATTCCAGCCACTGCCAAAACTGCCGCCGTGTTCATGCGGAGTACGATCACGTTAAACATGTGGGTCCGAAAGTCCTTCCGAGAGGTTGGTGGTAGGGGAAGGAGGGTACGGTCCCTGTGGATGCCTCCCCCACTGGGTTCCGGTCTAAATTGGGTGGTACATCCCGACCGTCCAAACAGTTACCTTACACCTTTCTGGTAGGTCGGACGGTCTGGGTTTCAACAACCCCCCCCCCCCCCGGTTAAGCATGCTTTAGACCGCGGCAACACTCCAGGGAGCCGGTATATTATCCGTTAATGATATAAAATCATAAAATTAACATCAAAATGCAAGACCTCACAATAAGAAATAAAAGACTTACTCACTATAAGAAATATATACTATAATTGGACACTATATAACGCAGCCAGACCACACGACCAACTATATAGCATGCTTAACCCCCTCTGAGGGATCACAACCCCTCAGCCAATTTTTGGTACATTACTCTTCAATATGTATTGTATTCTGTTGTTCCATTTGGATATATATATATATATATATGTGTGTGTGTGTGTGGTAAGTAACAAATGCCGGTGTTTGGCCGCTAAGTCATTAGACAGCGAACGCTCCAATATTTCTGTATTGGTGAACCAAAAGTCACTAGTGCAGGACACAGGTCTAAATATTTTCCAGTCATGGGCTGTCCTAAGTTAACAAATGGGATTATATATATATATATATATATATATATATATATATATACTATTACGATAAAGTGAGACAAAATAGGATATATCCCAAATAAGCCTGAAATTAAAAGAACTATTCACTACAAAGGAGGAGGCGCAAATGCTGCTCAAATTCCCTAGTAGAATACATGAATGAAAGTAGAAAAGAACGGGAGTGACCATATGAATTACATAAGAATGGTAGGGGTGGATTGCGACACCCCTTTCCCGCTTAAAGCAGCTTTTACAACCCGGGTAACGCTCACGGAACCAACATAATTCCATGGTCAGCCTCCCAAATGTGCGAAAATAAAAGCACCAGAACAGACTCAGAACCAAAGAAGTAAACGAATCCATGAAGGAGAAACATCCGCTAGTCCAACCCGATGGAACGTCTCTTTATATAAGTAAAGTTGCTCATGCGCAGAGAAATATCAGGATAATAGTTACGCAGTCATGAATATTAAATCTCTATATCAACAATCAGATTACAAATTTTCTTTAAAAAACGATTTGTAATAATGTTGTACAAAATTGACTGGATAATTTCTTTTTATAGCTTCATCTGCAAATTTTTTACATTTGCAAATGCAGTCCTTCCTAAAAGTATTATAATTTTGGTTTCTTCTAAAATGTCCAATTATTATATTTCTGAAGACATACTTTGCAAGGTTTGAATTCCAATCGATAATATGATTTACCTTGATCCTGTATGAATCTCTTTTGTCGTGTAACTCTGTGTATATTCCATATTTCTTGTGTTTTTTGATAGCTAAATCCAAGAATTTTACCGATCCGTCCTCACACGCTGGATTTTCAATAAGATCCAATTCGCTTGGGTAGAAGGAAAAGTCAAAACATGGGGTGTTTTCATAGCCCCCAATTATCACATCATCGACATAACGGAAGTAGGGCAGTTCCAATAGGATATGAGTGTCTCTTTCGTATTTAGATAGATATATATCTGCTAGTACTGACGAGCAACTCCCTCCCATAGGTATGCCCTTGATTTGTTTTTAAAAATTGCTTCCGTCGTGTAGTATGTTTTCCTTCAATACCAATTCCACCAAGTCCATGTATCTTCTATAAGTTATAAATTGCTTTAGATCGTATTCTTCATGTAGATCTTTCAGAATCAATTGTAAATTATCCAAATCAATATTGTTAAAAAGATCTCGAAAGTCGTTACTCTACTACCCGCAGCACTGCAAAACTACTGCAGCACTACCCGCAGCACTGCAAAAACAATAGAGAAATTAAAGTTCCATCCTCGTTCAAGCAAATTAAAGAAGAATATGTATTAACATATACCGATAAAATAGTATCAAATTATGCCTTCACTTGTAAAAAGTTCTACGTGGATACACTAAACCAAAGTTACAGGGACAGTGAAATGTATGCTTTGATACCCAGTAACGCATTGATACTGACTAAAAGAATAGAGGCACTTTACAAAAGAATAGGAATTGATATTAAAACAATAAAATATCCATATTTGGTCCTGATCCCCAAATTACACAAAATACCTGTCAAGTTTCGAACTGTGACGGCGGGATGTGGTTCATATTTGGAAATAGCAAACAAAAAACTTTTGGATTTACTCATAATAGTTATGCATGATATTAAAAGACATAACTCTATTATGATAAAAAACGGACAGGAACTGATAAACCGACTAAAGTTTTGTCATAACGATATCAACTTTAAGAGTTACGACTTTCGAGATCTTTTTAACAATATTGATTTGGATAATTTACAATTGATTCTGAAAGATCTACATGAAGAATACGATCTAAAGCAATTTATAACTTATAGAAGATACATGGACTTGGTGGAATTGGTATTGAAGGAAAACATACTACACGACGGAAGCAATTTTTACAAACAAATCAAGGGCATACCTATGGGAGGGAGTTGCTCGTCAGTACTAGCAGATATATATCTATCTAAATACGAAAGAGGCACTCATATCCTATCGGAAATGCCCTACTTCCGTTATGTCGATGATGTGATAATTGGGGGCTATGAAAACACCCCATGTTTTGACTTTTCATTCTACCCAAGCGAATTGGACCTTATGGAAAATCCAGCGTGTGAGGACGGATCGGTAAAATTCTTGGATTTAGCTATCAAAAAACACAAGAAATATGGAATATACACAGAGTTACACGACAAAAAAGATTCATACAGGATCAAGGTAAATCATATTATCGATTGGAATTCAAACCTTGCAAAGTATGTCTTCAGAAATATAATAATTGGACATTTTAGAAGAAACCAAAATTATAATACTTTTAGGAAGGACTGCATTTGCAAATGTAAAAAATTTGCAGATGAAGCTATAAAAAGAAATTATCCAGTCAATTTTGTACAACATTATTACAAATCGTTTTTTAAAGAAAATTTGTAATCTGATTGTTGATATAGAGATTTAATATTCATGACTGCGAAACTATTATCCTGATATTTCTCTGCGCATGAGCAACTTTACTTATATAAAGAGACGTTCCATCGGGTTGGACTAGCGGATGTTTCTCCTTCATGGATTCGTTTACTTCTTTGGTTCTGAGTCTGTTCTGGTGCTTTTATTTTCGCACATTTGGGAGGCTGACCATGGAATTATGTTGGTTCCGTGAGCGTTACCCGGGTTGTAAAAGCAGCTTTAAACGGGAAAGGGGTGTCGCAATCCACCCCTACCATTCTTATGTAATTCATATGGTCACTCCCGTTCTTTTCTACTTTCATTCATGTATTCTACTAGGGAATTTGAGCAGCATTTGCGCCTCCTCCTTTGTAGTGAATAGTTCTTTTAATTTCAGGCTTATTTGGGATATATCCTATTTTAGTCTCTCTTTATCGTAATAGTATATATATATATATATATATATACTATTACAATAAAGTGAAACAATAATAGGATATATCCTATAGAAGTCTGAAATTAAAAGAACGATTCACTACAGAGGAGGAGGCGCAAATGCTGCTCAATTTCCCTAGTAGAATACATGAATGTAAGCAGATAAAGACGGGAGTGACCATATGAATTACATAAAAATGGCAGGGATGGATTGCGACACCCCTTTCCCGCTTAAAGCAGCTTTTACAACTCGGGCAACGCTCACGGCACCAACATAATTCCATGGTCAGTCTCCCAAATGTGCGAAAACAAAAGCACTAGAACAGACTCAAAACCAAAGAAGAAACAAACGAATTTTGAAAGAGAAACATCCGTCAGTCTGACCCAATGGAACATCTCCTTATAAAAGTAAAGTTGCTCATGCGCAGAGATATATCAGGATAGCAGTTTCGCAGTCATGAATATTAAACCTCAATTATCAATATTTAGATTACAACTTTTCTTTAAAAAATGAATTGTAATAATGTTGTATAAAATTGATTGGATAATTTATTTTTATAGCTTCCTCTGCAAAGTTTTTACATTTGTAAATGAAATGCAGTCTTTCCTAAAAGTATTGTAATTTTGATTTCTTCTAAAGTGACCAATTATTATATTTCTGAAGACATACTTTGTAAGGTTTGAATTCGATTATATGATTTACCTTGATCCTGTATGATTCTCTTTTGTCGTGTAACTCTGTATATATTCCATATTTTTGGTGTTTTTTGATTTTTTGATTTATCTGCTTACATTCATATATATATATATATATATATATATATATATATAAACTAGACCACATATTGAACTCATTTTAACTATCTTACAGCCAACAATAGGATTATGTATAAAGGGGATTTTTAGCGGGTAATTTCGCAAGATCATGCCGGTTCTTTATTTTTCGAGGATTCACCAAATTTTAATAGATTAAAATGTTTCACCGGACTAAGCTGTGTACAAAATATAAGATCTTAAGACATAAGGAAGTACGATAAAAACGCCAAAGTAGTTGAAACAGACAAGTTGTCGAATTCAGTAAAGATTGTAGTCAGTAAAGATTCAGTAAAGATGTAGTTGTCGAATTCAGTAAAATATTTGAAAATAGTTTGATTGGATATCTGGTGAAAAATTGAATGCAGATTCGCAAAAGACTAAGAAGTATAAAATAAAATATTATAAAAAATTATTTCAAGTTACACAGTTTTAATAAAATCACAAAAACGTACAAAATAACATTATATAACATAAAAGTATAAATAAACATTCTTGGTCATAGGCGACTAAAAATAAAACCGTGGGGTCCCCATAAAAAAATTTTATTTGGACATTAACATAATTTTAAGAAACAATAGAAGGGATAGCATAGAAATACCCAATATAAGAATGACTGATTGTCAAATTAAAATTGTCAAAAAAAATGTAAATGAATTCAATGTAATTATTCTTATACGCTGCTTGCCCAAGAAAGGTCGCGGTGTGAGTTGAAACAAGCAAATACTAAAGAAGGAAAGAGTAGTGGTGCATTTAAAAAATTTACACAATTCTGTGTACAATAGAACTTATAAATGTAACGGGATCAGAGTGCAGCTGATGGGTTTATAGCGAACATGGCTAAATACGTTACAAATGGTAGCAGAAAAGTTGTCACAGAGGGACAAAGAGGGTTTGCCCCTCTCAAAGAGGGACAAACACTTGGCCTGTGTCAAGAACAGAAGACGTGAAAGGAGATTACTGTAATTACTGGCACTTGATTACGAACTATCCAGCGCATTATTAAATCTTGAAAAGATGGCAGTGAACCAACTTCGCAGAAAATGTGCTGTCTAAAATCAGTCCTGAATAATCGTGATAGAAGATCATTAAAACGCTTAGTGAAATAAAATCGACCCTAGAACTGACAGCCATGTTCAATAGTGGAAACACGATCATTCCTACTCACACTATGTAACGGAATTCAAATGACTGGGATTAAACAGTTGTGTTCTCCAAAAAGGAAACCACTGGTTACAGAGAATAATTGGAAAAAAAGATGCCAATTTCGCCAATGAACATAAAGAATGGTCTGTTGAGCAGTGGGGGAAAAACTCTTCCAACATGATGGACGTATCAGGAATAGAAGGGAACCGCATGAAGCATTGGACTCTTATTGTACTATACCCACTGTATAAGCCCAGGAGAAAGTGTTACGAACTGGGGTTAATTCTATTCGGCTGATCTAGGTACAGCAACACTATGCGGCAATAAAATGAAGTCAACTCAATAGAATATACTGAATGACCATCTTATTCCATCAATGGTATTTTTCTCCTCGAAGGGGAATAGCATATTTCAGAATGACAACGCCACGATCCATCCCGCTAAAATTGTGAAAGATTGGTTCGAGGAGCACGAAACCCCGTACGCATACTTGAAATGGCCACCACAAAGTCCTGACCTGAACCCCATTGAAGTTATATGGAATATACTGGAAAAGCAGCTAAAGAGCAATTCCACTCTTCCTTCATCAAACAAGGCACTTGGCAAAATGTTACTGCAAATCTGGCCACAAATAAGTGTTGAGACATTGCATGAGCGCATAGACACAATGTCACGACGAATGCATGCTGTAATTTGCACTGAAGGTGATCCAATGAAATATTAACATGCACTACTCTTTTTTTTTTTTTTACCAGGCAGTGTACATGTCATTTCTATGTTATAATATCTTCTATTGCTCCTCAAAATTCTGATAATGTCCAAATAAAATTTATTTATGAGCGCCACACAGCATTATTTTTATCCGCATATGATCAAGAATATTATGTTAGCTAAAAATATCTTTTTACTTTTTTGTGCATTTTACTAAAACCGTGCAACTTAAAAAGATTTTTTCATATATTTTATTATATTTCTGACAGTGTTTGTGATACAAATGTACCTAAGCTCTATATGGATATATGAGTCGAGTGGAGATTCATCCTACATATATTTCTATAAGAGATTGTAAATTAACCACCTTCCTCGACTCTTGCTGTTTACTTTATTTAATGGATGAATATACTTATGTTGCGGAATCAGATATCCGTACTTATCTCGGCCCAAGTGCTCTAAATTAAAGTAATCGTAACTCTAAATTAAAGTAATCATTCAGACCTTTCGGTTCAAGGGCAATAACACAGGATTTCACTGTTTTAAATCAAGCTCATTTTACTCTGGACTTCACAGAATTTACAGCAGCTGGTTGTTTAAAGCAACTCATGACATAGACATTATACACACGCCCATAATAAATTACAAATGTACAAGATCCTGCAATTCACCAGCGTGGGGATAACTCCTAAATTTAGAAGAGTCTAAAGCTTCTATGCTTACCACTGGCATTCTTTTATTTCACCCCCGTATTGCGGCCAAACCCTGGATACTAGACTCTTCCTAGTCATAGTGGTATCTCATTGGATTTCCTTCCACTAGACTGCAGACCAAATTCTGCGCTCATTCACATCTATAGCGTGCCTTCTCTGACACTGTCACTCACCCACGTCAAAATCTTACTAGCATTATTCCACCTTCATCCTTCCTTCCTTCAACCTTCCTACTGAATCTCTCACGATCCGAAACTTATTCATATTTCACCTTAGGAACGCAGAAAATGCTGATTAACTTGGTGATCAGTCTAACAGTCAAACCAGTTAGAATGGATTGTTTAAGAAAACATAAATTTTAATGCAAACTGAGGGAAATAATAATCAAAAGGTTATTTAGACCTCACAAGCTCTTTAGGGAAAATATTACTTTCCTTATATACATAATATAATGTATAAGGAAAGTATTGTGACGGAGTCAAAAATTCGAAGTCGAGTTTTCGACGGGAGAGCACGTTTCAAGCATCCTTGAACACGAATCAGACGTTTCTGAGGTGATGTCTGTGTGTGTGTGTGTGTGTCCCAACAAAATATGGTGCACAAATCACAATCAGAAAATACTGGAAGCCCATTGCTTTTACAAGCAATCGAATGTTCAAAACCTTCCTAAATTTTGAGTTGAAATTTAAAAAAAAATCATCAAAAAATTAAAACATTCAATAAAATTACGTAAATAATCATTTCTTATGTAATTTTTTATTAGAAAACGCTTGACATAAACTTTAGAACGCTAGCTTCAACCGTTCTCGAGTTATTGCACATGTTTCAAAAATATTTAACAAAAAATCACGTAAAATTAAAAAAAATATTAAAATATTGACTATTGTGAAATCTGTTCACTTTTCATATGTAATATTATGCAATAAATTTATTATCATCATTCTCGTAGATCTAGCTCGTTCCATTCACGAGAGAAGATACTTCGGATTATAGCTTTGTAATTTGCGCCATTAGTCGTTTATCTACCATAAGACTATACCTATTTCTCCATAAACAATGATTTGCGAATTTTTGGCCGGAAAATTTGTCGGAATAGCATCCACTTGGCGAATTTTTAAATATTGCCAAATTGACAAATATATTGCCAAACTGATAAAAATGTCACCAAATTGATAAAAAATGACTCTAGATCAATGAAAATGAAAACTAATTGATGAAAATCCAATATCTTAGAAAGAATAAGAATCCACTATAAGATGGTTAGTATAATAGTTTTGTATTTGGAAGCCATTAATTGTTTCTCTGCTATAAAAATAATCAATTTCTCCGACCATAATGCTTGACGAAATTTTAGCGACAAATTTAGCGGAATATCGCCAACTTGGCGAGTTTTTTAAATGTCACCAAATTGATAAGAAATGACCCCAAGTCAATGAAAATGACAACTAATTGATTAAAATTCAATATTTTGGTATTTTGGAAATAAAACGAATATGAGACTCTAACATAAAACTCCGTATGTAACGCTTCGCAAAATTCTGGCGACGAATTTTGGCTGCATATCGCCAATTTGACAGCTTTTTTTAGTGTTGCAAAATTGACTAAACTGTTTCCAAATTAATAGAAATGTTGTCAAATTGATAAAAATATCGTCAAATTGATAAAAATGTCGCGAAACAGGATGCAATATTTCACAAATTTTTAATTCCATCATATGATGGGCATACCTTTTATTATATAAGTAATGCTCTTTTAAATATCGCCAATTTGGCGATATTTGGCCCCACATTGACGAAAATATTGTGAAAATTGCAAAAATGACGCCAATTTAATGAAAATAACGCCTAATTGATGAATTTATTATTAAAATATTTAAATATATGGACTATATTGCTTATTGAGTATGCTATCAATATTGAGAATTGTTAATTTAGAGTTGAGTAAAATATAAGTTAAGTGGGTACAAAATAGTTTTAGATGTTGTCATCAGGATGTACTATTTACCGCGCTAAATGTAAAATTTAACGTTGCAAACACTGTGCCGTGGATTTTTTCCTCACTTTTTCACCGTTAAAGAAGTGAATTCATTAAATTATATAAGGAAAGTCATGCTCTGCCCACATCAGATTTTTTTTTAATTTATGATAAATACCAAACCCCACAGCTTCACAAAATAAACAATAAAAGAATCGAGAAATTTATAAAGAGCACTTCATATGGTGTCACGTGGTCTGTACACTTCATTTTCGACAGATCTTCTAACCTGCCCCAACCGGGAATCTAAACATGGATCTTCGTACTATCCAGCCGACGCGCAACCGTTGAGCTACTGGAACGGAATTGAAAGCTCTTATCGTGACCTGGACTTTGGATTCTTCACCCTCTAATATCAGATTGACGTGCAACTGACAATCTTACTGACCACATCCTGCTATTTTTGTCTCAGGTTAGCCGCCTGGTGCTATTTTTATCCTCCAAGTTAGTTTCCTGTGTGGTCGTTGACCTGCCGATTTGAAATTGGCGCTCAGTATATCAGAGTCCATTGAATACGTTCTAGTCGCACTAGGATGACTTTCAGAACCCCAACATTTTTGCACTAATTAATTAGGTTGATTAGTTCGGGCACCATTGGAAAGAACTTTGCTGTCTAAACCGGGAATCGAACCACAAATCTTCGAACTGGCCAGCCGACGCTCTATCGTTGAGCTACTGGGACGGATTGCAAGCTCTTATCGTCGAAGTGGACTCTGTATTCTCCACTCTCTAATGTCAAATTGGTGTGCAACTGACAATCTGACTGACAACCTCCTGCTATTTTTACCCTAAGTTAGCCGGCTACAACTATTTTTATCCTCCAGGTTAGCTTATTACGTAGTCGTTGCCCTCCAGATTTGAAATCGACGCTCAATATGCCAGAATCCACTTCGATAAATTGAAAATCAGTACTTGCAAAGTCCACATCGACGATAAGATCTCCACCCTCCACCTCTCCACCCTCTGCCAGTTAATGCTGAATCCATATCAGTCATCATCTAAGCTCTATCTGTAGCCGATCTCGAAAAATAAATATTGCAAGATGAAAATTTTTTAATCGGAAATTATTTTTCCAGGATCCGAATTTGAAACTCTTGGAAAACCTCCTATCTCCTCCAGAATTCGATGTAGAATCCACATCAGTTATCATCTGAGAGGCTTCAATCTAATAAAAGCTTCAAAAATTTTTAGTAACAACAATAGTATTGCAAAATGTTCGCCACCAATAAACACAATAAGTACTTTAAAATATGCCACCAATTAGTTCTTTAACAGAAAAATGGAAAAATTCGCTATAGTTAAATATAGGAAAACACATTTTATTTCACAATTGTCGTATTTTACGAGTTTACGGTCCACACATCGTTGGATAATCGCTCAAGATGCGCTGTCCAGAAAGCAAAAGTAAACAAATGTCTCTAGAGAAATAGGTCCACGGAAAATAGTGACTAGTAGACCGTAAAGTAGATTGCCTCTTTAGCTTTAGGAACAATCTGCTGTTTTTCCCGCCATGAGAGCATAGGAGTCCCCTTTCTTTCCCTAGAGAAATATCGACTTTTCTTCATAAATCTTTGGTCCCTCTTTACTTTCCCTGAAATACATGGTAATATATAGGGAAGGTATTGGAATCATGCTGAAAATCGCAAGTCCAGTTTTCGACGGATCTACGCGTTTCGGGACCTCTAGAACACGAAAAATCTATTTTTAGTGTGACGTCTGTGTGTTTGTCTATCTGTCTGTGCAGATTTTGTATACACGCTAACTGAGAAACTAATTGACCGAATTTCATAAAATTTGGTATGTAAATCCTTTGCGGAAGACCCTGGTACTGATTAGATTTTGGTACAATTCGGTATAAAAAACCTGCCTTATTTTGCGAAATGGCAAGCAAAAATTGTCTGCACTCACTCTAGTTTTTAAACTAGAGTGAGTAGACCAAATAGTAATAGACCAAATTTCACAAAATTTGGTAGATAAATCACTTGTAGATTAATCTGGTGCTGATAGATTTTAGTATAATTCGGAAAAAAAGAACCTGCCTTTTTTTACAAAATGGCCCGCAAAAATCGTTAAATCTAAAAATAAAAGACTACGTATGCTCAAATATATCAATTAAATGCTTATTTTATACATAATTTTTGATGACGAAAAAATTAAGACCAACCCCATTACTCTAGGACTAGACGATCTCGAAATATTTTAGTTATTTAGCATTTTTGATAAAACGGTTTCCAAATGAAAATGAAAGCTGAATTAGAAGTTTAAATTCGGTGTAATTTCAATTAATCATGCGTGTTATTTAGAGAAATTAAACTGAATTTAATGATTTATGAAATAAAGAGAAAATAAACTCGAATCTGCAGGAAAAGTGATGTGCTGCTCGCATCAATTTTTTTTCTTTCATAAGTGTGCCAATTTATTTATTCGTTAACTTCTACTTAACTTGCTATAAATATCCAATGTGCACAAAACTTGACTTTGATTACAAATGAAAAGTTTTGAATTTGGGAAGAACTGTAACACATATTAGACCGTTTTTATAACTTTATAACTCTAAAAATGAATTGGGATTTCAGAATAAAATAAACAAGTCCTACTTCTTAGAAATATTTTTTAAAGGTGTTACACTGCCTGTATAAAAGTAATATTTGTTTACTGACTTCCTGACGGTATAATGTAAAAGTCGAATGTGCACAACACGAATTTCATTACAGAAGAAAATGTGTTGAATTTGAGAAGAAATGTAACATATATTTAGAATGTTTTCATAATCTGATATAGCTGAAGATGAAATAAATGTGCTTGTTGTTTTTATCACATCATAGAAATCGAATAATTTATTTTAGAGCAATATCACACTGCCTGTAGAAAATAATACGTATTTGCTGGCTCCTTGATAAGGATGTAAAAGCCTAATATGCACTACATATGACTTTCACTACAGAAGAAAGCGTTTTGAATTTGTAAAGAACTGTAGCACAGCATTTTCCTAATTTTGTAAAGCTAAAAATGGAATATGTTTGTTATCAAATAATATAATTAAGCCCAACTTTGGAAATCGCTTAATTAATTTTAGAGCGATATCACATTGCCTGTAGAAAATAATACCTCTTTACTGAATTTTCGACAAGGATGTAAAAGTCTGATATACACAACATTTGACTTTCATTACAAAAGAAAAAGTTTTCTATTTGGGAAGAACTGTAGCATATATTATATTAGAATATTTTTATACTTTGACATCCCTAAAGATTAAACGTGCTTGTTGTTATTAACTTATAAAAAAATCAGATAAAATTAAACAAGAAAGATCAATCATACTTAAAGCATTGATTATGAAACACTTTCCAACTTCAATGCAATTTTATTTAAACATGTCTAAAATGCAATACATTCCTCGGTAATATTTTAAAACTTATCACAATACTACATTAATTTATTATATTTGAAAACTTAAACCTTCATCGAAAAAAATGAACTTCATTCAAATGACGGCATTGAAATATAAATTGCCTGGTTTAAACATCTCTAAAATGCGATACATTCCTTGGCAGTAATCTCAGAATTATCATAATAGTACGATAATTTATTATATTTGAAAACTTCATCGAAAACAACTGAAATTCATTCAAATGACGTCATAGAAAAAATAGCACGCCTGGCTCTCCCTATAAAAACAGCATTTCATTCATAAATAATTTCCCATTCATTTCATTCATCACAATACTATAATAATCTATTTTATTTAAAAATTAAGACCATAGAGCTACAAGTAATAAAACTCTATGTTTAAAACTTCATCGAGCAAAATCGTCCTTCTCTTTGTAAAATCAACGAATATATCATTCATATCAGCTATGAAGACTCCATGAACTAAATAATTTTGTGTTAAAGAAATACAGCAATTCTAATAAAATCATTCTATATATTTTGCCGTTTACATTTTACATAAGTGAAAAATAGACTTCGTTGTAGAAATAATCAAATTTGTATGAGCATTTCAGCTCAAATATATTGTAATTACGTTGCTACAGTATGTAGATGCACAGAATTTAAGCAAAAATAAAGTGGTTTCAGGACGAATACAGCATTCAATATGAATTAAAAAAAACTTTAAAAATCACGATTTTGAGACAAGATGGATGCCATATATCATTTTGAAGCGGGTCACGTGATCTTTTCATATCATGGTCACGTTATCGCTTCATATAAGAGGTGTAATTATTATTTTAATTTTTATTTAAGAAACTACTGAATATATTTCGCTGAATTTTTTTTTATATATTTTATGGAACAATTTCAATATTACCTAAAATTTTCGAAGCAATTTGTGAATTTTAAATCCGCTTAAAAAATGTTTGAATAATTAGGTCCCATAGGGTTCAATGTATTTCACTTTTTCAACCCGGGTTCAATCCAAAACTAATTGGATAATATTATTCATTTATATTCCCATAGGTCCTACAGACCGTCTGAACAACATACTAAAATTTCATTTTGATTAAGTCATTTTTACGG
The DNA here is from genome assembly GCA_951213105.1 of Amaurobius ferox. Lineage (NCBI taxonomy): Eukaryota > Metazoa > Arthropoda > Arachnida > Araneae > Amaurobiidae > Amaurobius > Amaurobius ferox. Next base: position 121,627,104 of record OX578149.1, on the reverse strand, counting down.
CAGTTATCGTGCTAACGGACAGACAGACATACAGAATGAACAAAGTCATAAACACTTTTCAACTTTGTTGTAAAGTGTTAATAATTGTGTACTTCGAAATATTTTTATATGATCCATCTGGAAAATAGCAAATTCAACATTAAAAACATTGTGCTGTACATTATCAATTTTTCACTCTGAAAAATGTAAATCCATTGCATTATATAGGAAAAGTCATTTGCTACCTACATCAGATTTTATCTTCAACACCCGTTACGCGTACATTACGAGTCAAGTTAAGTTTGCCTCATCTATATTTAGTTTGATCTGCAATATTCTTAGCAACTCGGTATAACTTGAAAGGCAAACAAAGATCTATGATTGAGATTGAAAAATCCATATACTAGCTATATATCAGCTATATATAGCTATATATAGCTAATATACAGAATATATTAGCTATATATTCTATATATTAGCTATAAATATGAAATTCCAGATGAAGTCTTCAAACAATGGAATGTATTAAAAGAGAAAACTTTGATCATCTATATAAATAAAACTAACAGCATACCCGTTCTTCGTACGGAGTATATAATATAAAAAAACTTATAATTCGCAATCATGTGCAGATTCTGTTAGAATATTAAATTTATTGCTCATAAAGAGAAGTTTAAGAATATCTGTTCTCACTATACAAAATTTTCACGGGCAGATCTGAAGAATAAAACATCCTGGCCCCCTTCTGTAAGAAAATTTACAAAAAAAAATGGAATTGAATCAATATATGCAGCCCCGTACTACTTATATTGTCGCAGATTAGAAAATATGCCAGTGTGTTAGTAGAAGATTACCCGTATTACAATATGAGTCTCAAAAATATTTGCCAAAATAAAAGAGATGACGTAATAAATTGAAAATATCAATAAACCCCGTAATCTTTATACCAGATGGTCGTAATTGATTCCAATATATGCCAATATATATCAAAATATATGCCAATATACCTGTACTACTTATATTCTCGTAGATTGGAAGATATACCCCTGCATTTGTAGAAGATTACTAGTACAACGTACTATATGAGTTTCAACAATTTTCGTCATGAACAATCGCATAATAACTTGAAAATATCGTAAATAAAGATCGTATCAAAAATCCCTGAATCAACAGTCCCCGAAAATATCAATAATTACAATGCTTAAACCTGAAGACCATAGTTGATATTATCCAGTCAAAAATGCAATGTCAATGACATTTATTTTATATACATATCTTTATTATTCAAATCGGAAAAGATTTAATAAAAATCGTATGGCACATAACACATTGGATCCGTTGCTAAGCGACATGATATCATTTGCTTCAAATAAATTGATGGAAATCATATCGTCTGAATAATGCGATCTCCATGGAAAGTTTGGAGACATTTTCGTCAATTTAGCGATAAAATCGTCAAATTTATCGCCAAGTGGAATTGTAGAACTGATAGTCCCATTTTGCGACAAATTGACGAAACATCATCACAATACTATTCCCTAACAAAACATAATTAATTTCATTTATTAAGCGCGATTTTATTAATTCCATGATAGTTTTATAGATTTACAAATATTTTTATCAATTTGGTGATATTAAAAAAATTCGTTAAATGTGTTACTAAGTAGGATGGATGGACTGACCGACAAATGCTACCGAAACATCATTTCAGTACTCTATTCTAAAAAAACAAATTTAATTTCATTGATTCGAGTCATTTTTATCAATTTGGAGGCATTTACGCTAATTTAGTAAAGTTTAAGAAAAGTTACCAAGTTATTTAGAGATATTCCGCAAAATTCGTAGCTCTGAATTTGCAGATCTGACGAATAAAATATCCTGATCCCGTTTGTACGTATATACTAAATGAAAACACTAAAATTGTATTAGAAGATATATGCGTCTACTCTTTTTCTGCTTCAACAATCGGCTAAATGAATTTATTGGGTAAACACAATATATGAGTTTATTAGCTAAACACAATATATGAGCTTGAAACCTCTTTGCTAAAATCAATGAAAGTGATGTACGCAGTCCGCAATTTATATAATTAAAAGAACAATCAAACCATTCATTTATAAAATATGTTTTTACATCCATTTATTTATTAATCAAATAGAAAAAATAATAATAAATATTAATAACACATTTAATTTTATTCCGTTGCCGAACAACATGATATAAGATAGAATAGTCCTCATAAAATGCGAAATTAAATAGCCATTTTGATTTCTTTATACTTTTCATCGTTGAGTAAAAAGCTTGTGAAAGAAAAACCATGGAGGTAGATTTTTCTATTTAAATTCATGTTTCAAACAATTCATGTTTTCCGATAGTGACTAATTAATGCAAAAATCCTGCACCAAACTCGGAAATAAAGTTTTATTTCATTTTGACGTTTTAAACAAACGATTTTCATCCTTTCCTTTTGGATAAACCACGGAGTTGGAGAGTAGAACTCCTAGGGAAAAATTCCGTTTTTCATAATTATCTCGACAACTCCTGGTCTTAGAAACTCGAAACTTGGACTAAATTTATGGGGAGCTATTTCAAGGCTATCCACATAATTTTATTAAATTCGGTTCAGTCGTTTTCCCGTGATGATGAGACAAACGAAAATTTCGTTTTTTACTAATATCTCGAGAACCACTGGTCGTAGAAACTCAAAACACAGACTAAATTTTAAGTGGGGCTATTTCTAGGCTACCCACAATATTTCATCAATTTCGGTTCAGCCGTTCTCTCGTGATGATGGAACAGACAGACAGACAGACAGACAGATTTTCAATTTTATTTATATAGATTGAAAATCTGTCTGTCAGTATGTCTGTCTGTTTGTCCCGTCATCACGGGAGAACGGCTGAACCGAATTTGATGAAATATTGTGGGTAGCCTGAAAATAGCCTTCTATAAATGTCGGCCAACTTTCGGGTTTCTAACACCAGGGGTTGTCGAAATATTAATAAATAACGGAACTTTTTCCTAGGAGTTCTACTCTCTAACTCCATGGTTTATCCAAACTGAAAGGTTGAAAATCATTTATTTAAAACGTCAAAATAAATTAAAACTGTATCTCTGTGTTTGGTGGAGGATGTTTGCGCTAATTAGTCATTGTCTGAAAGCATGAATTGTTTGAAACATGAATTTAAACGGAAAATCTATCGCCATGGTTTATTTTTCACACTCTTTTACTCAACAATGAAAGATATAAAGAAATAAAAATGGTTATTTAATTTCGTAATTTTATTAGGAAGATTCTATCTTATATCATGTTGTTCAGCAACGCAATTAAATTAAATGTGTTGCGTACATCACTTCATTTATTTTGGCAAAGAGTTTTCAAGCTTATATATTGTGTTTAGCTAATAAACTCATATATTGTGTTTATCCAATAAATTCATTTAGCCGATTGTTGAAACAGAAAAAGAGCGGAACGGGTATATCTTCTAATACAATTTTAGTGTTTTCATTTAGTATATACAAACGGTATCTAGATGTTTTATTCTTCAGATCTGCAAATTCAGAGCTACGAATTTGGCGGAACATCGCTAACTTGGCAACTGTTCTTAAACGTTGCCAAATTGGCGGAAATGTCGCCAAATTGATAAAAACGCCGCAAATCAATGAAATTAAATTTGTTTTTTTTTTAAGAGAGTACAGAAATGATGTTTAAGTAGCATTTATCGGCCAGTCCATCCATCCCACTTCGTAACACATTCAGCGAATTTTTAAAATGTCACCAAATTGATAAAAATGTTTGTAAATCCATAAAAATATCATGAAATTGATGAAATTGCGATTAATAAATAAAATTAATTGTGTTTTGTTAGGGGATAGTATCGTGATGATGTTTCGTCAATTTGTCACAAAATAGGACTACAGTCAGTAGGACTACAGTCAGTATGACTACTAGATACATAAAATTGAAAATTTGCCTGTATGTATGTGTGTTTATGTGTTTGTTTCATCATGACGGAAGAACGGCTGCACCGAATTTCATGAAATTTTGTGAATAAGCGTGAAATAGCCCCACTTAAAATTTACTCTAGATTTCGAGTTTCTAGGATCAGGGATTGTTGAGATAATAATGAAAAGTTAACCTTCCATAGGAGTTTTATCTCCATGTTTCCTTCAAACCAAATAGATTTGAAGTCACTCGTTTAAAACATGAAGGTAAATGGAAACTCTATCTTAATGGTTTATTTTCCACACGCTTTTAAATGGAGGTAAAATTAAGGAGTTAAATCTTCATATTAAGAAAACACCAATATCAAATGAGACAACAATTCAGGTGGAGCTAGGATAAGATAAGTAACCTTGCACTGTATGCTTTTCTATGGTGAAAGGCATAAAATATTTATTTAAACTCCCAATTTTGTAGAAATAAATTATTAGCGCAATGCAAAGTAGAACAGAAACAATAAAGACTATTCCTACGTATTAAAAGTTATTTTATCTTTTCAATTTATTTTTATCTCCATATATTCTGTATTCTATATCACAACTATGAAAAAATGCAGGTTAATTATACTCATAATAAGGGAACCTTTAATTTAAAAATAATCAAAAATACATATACTAAATACTACGCCTTTTTGTTGTGTCAATTAACAATAACAGCTACTTTACTAACACTAGCGACGCCTAGATATAATTCTAAAAGCATTATGGCATTTTCAAGCGTTTCATCCATAGGAGTTTTATCTTCTTCTTTCTAACTCCATGGTTAGTTATTTAATTATGAGTATTTTATTTATATTCAGTTTGATCTACAATATTCTTAGCAACTCGCTGTAACTTTAAAGACCAGCCAAGCTCCATGATTAAGATTGAAAAATCTATAAACAGCACGAGAATATAAATTGCAGAAACTGCTTTGTACTACAAGCTGCGTAGTACTATGATATTGATTATGTTTTCACTTAGTTCAAAAGCATCCAACTCTAAATTTTTAACTAGATAATGTCTTTGTATGTAGGCAATCTTCACCCTGACTGCAACGACGCCGTTTTGTACAGAAAATTCTCATTAGTTGGTGAAGTATCGTCAGTAAAAGTCTGCAGAGATTCAACAACGGCGAACTCTTTAGGTTACGGCTACGTTAATTTCTCAGATCCAGACGATGCCAAAACAGCCATTGATACCATGAACTATGATTTGCTCTCTGGTAAAGCTATCCGGATAATGTGGGCTCAGAAAAATCCAAATAAATTGCCCGCTGCAGCGAATTTGTTTGTCAAAAATCTAGATCCAAGGGAAAATGAATTGACCTTGAAAGATGTGTTCTCTCCTTTTGGTGATATACTTTCAATCAAAGTGGCAAAAACCTCCCGAGGAGACTCGAAAGGTTACGGATTTGTTCAGTTTTCAGAAGAACAAGCAGCAGATAAAGCTATTTCCGTTTTGGATGGTACAGAACTTGATGGAAGAGCTATATCCGTATCTAGGTATTATCTGTAATAATTGTTCGTTTTTCGTTAAGTTATTGGTGGTAAAAATTCTACTACTATTAATTTTACGAGCAATATTTGCTTGAAACATTTATTTCTCGTGATTTTCTATAGATAGAACTTAGATAAAGACTGCTTTCGATTCAGCATCAAATTCCGGGGGAGAATAGAGGGCTTTACTAAAAATTTCCGGTTCTCTTTTTATTTCCTATTTAAGAAAATGTATTTTATTCGTAACGTCTGTTTCGAAAGATTGGGTACAGATAACGCTTAGTTGATAACTGATATGGATTTAAATTCTGGAAGAAGTTGTGTGGTTCACTAAGAATTTTCATTTCCTATTTCTTTTCTAGAATGAAATGTTTCCTTAGAGACATCTGTTTCTCAGGATTAACTTAGCTAGCTTAGATAATAATTTATAAAGATTCAACATATAATTCTGGCGGTGGTAGGAAAGTTTACAAAAGATTTTAACCTCCGGTTCTTGAGATATCACATCACGTCCAATTCAAAATTTTACATTTTCCTTTAAACATCTTTAACTAGAGATATGCTATAGATATAGCTTATATGTTGACTGATATAGATTCAGCATCAAATTCCAGAGGAGAATGAAAGTGTTGACAAAGTATTTCAGCTTTCACTTCCGATTCAAAAAATGCTCTTGAAACATCTAGCTTAAGAAATATTTTAAATAGAGCTAATATCACTGCAATAAATTTCGGGGGAAATAGATTTCAACAATAAATTTCGGTGAAGGTTAGGAAGTTCACTAAAGATTTTCACTTCTGCTTTTTGTTTTTGTCTTTTGTACAAAATATTTCCTTGAAACATATATTTATCAGGATTAACTATAGATAGGGATTAGGTGAAAACTGGTGTGGGGTCAGGGAGTTCACGAAGGATTTCCATAACCGGCTCTGGAAACGTCACTTCATGTTTTTCCGAAAATTCAGATGACTATACAAAATAAATATGAGAAAGAGAATAAAAATGTTTAATAGTTCTGTCGATGAAGTGTGCCCCCCCCCCCTTTATCACCATCTAAAGACTTTTCATAAATTTCTTGCTAACTTTGGTTTCAACGTACTCGTGCAGTTTATAACGACTTCCAATTATAGCCAAAATAAGAAATGGTAAACCACTTATGATGCATGGTACTTTCAGGCTTTCTGCATGTAAAGTCATGGTATTCTATAAGCAAACCATCTAATATTAGTATGCAAACATTTGAATTTTATCTATTTGTTTGTTGTTGTTGTTGTTGAGACCCAGACCGTCCGACCTACCAGTGTAAGGTAACCGTTTGGACAGCCGGGAAGTGCAACCCAATTTAGACCGGAACTCAGTGGGGGGAGGATCCACAGGGACCGTACCCTCCTTCCCCTACCACCAACCTCTCGGAAGGACTTACGGACCCACATGTTTAACGTGATCGTACTCCGCATGAACACGGTGGCAGTTGTGGCAGCGTGCAAATCCAGCGCTCAAACCACAGGGCTACCGCGCCCGAAATGTGCCCAAGTACTAACCGCGCCCGATGCTGCTAGACTTCGGTGATCTAACAAGAACCGGTGTTTTCAGCACGGTAGGGCCGTTTGCATATCTATTTGTTTGTGTAATTAATTTCAATATCGTGAAAATCGGAGTTTACACAACATACAATTCTACCTGAATTGATTTAGATGGTATCAAATACTAGAAGCAGTGTTTCTTTCAGGACTGTTTATCCAGGGGAACGAATGAAACTTCAGGGGATGTGGGGGGAGGGGCAAATATTCTATTTGCCTTATATAAATATATCTAAATGCTGTCATATAAATCAAAACTAGGTTAACGTAAAATGTATCAGGGGGGGGGGGGCGAATAATCATCTCCGGAGAGCGACGCCAATAATATAACTACTTCTAATAATGTTCAGAAGTTATGTTTGAAAGAAACACTGTGTAGAATTCGAAATGTTTTATGGCGAATTCTGTGTCACAATCGCTGAATTTTAGCAGTTAAACTGTGCGGTGAAAAAAATTTGGCTATAGAAAATTTATCCTTTCATAATAAAACTTTAAAAATAAACGTAACATTTCCAAATTGAAATTATCGAAAAGTGGACCAAAAACTTTTTCTAAATGTGAAAAGCTTTTAAATTATTAGTTAAGTGTAATTTCTCTACTTGCATCATTTTTCATTTTGTTATTGTTTACATTGTGTTTCGTTGCGTTTTTTTTTTATTTTATTTTATTTTATTTTTTTGTAACTATGAAGTTTGAGAAAAGGATTCGCGCCAGAATGGCGGCAATCTTTATCAATAGAAAATGTATCCTTTCATAATAAAACTTTAAAAATAAACGTAACATTTCCAAATTGAAATTATCGAAAAGTGGACCAAAAACTTTTTCTAAATGTGAAAAGCTTTTAAATTATTAGTTAAGTGTAATTTCTCTACCTGCATCATTTTTCATTTTGTTATTGTTTACATTGTGTTTTGTTGCGTTTTTTTTTATTTTATTTTATTTTATTTTTTTGTAACTATGAAGTTTGGGAAAAGGATTCGCGCCAGAATGGCGGCAATCTCTAGAGTGCGCCAATAGAGCTCAGTAACCGCAAAAGTTTTGTTTTAAAGACTGTTGTAACAAGAGTCGTTGATGACAGAAACGTTGGCGACAACAAAACAAATAAATAAATAAATAATCGACTGGACCACCGGAAGGTTAATTGGTCCAGCGGAAGGTCAACTGGACTAGCGGGCGTTTCTGTTAATATTAGGGCAGGGCAGTGGGTTATGTATTGCAAAGTACAAAATGTGTAATATAGTACAATAAATAGCTGATTTTACCTAATAACTAGATGCGGTGCCTGCAGATAACACCTCTTTTAGCAATCGCCTTTTAGGCGCTTTTTATTTTAATTATATATTATTTGAAATAAAATGTATAAAATATCTTCTGTGTAAATGAAAAAGGGAGATGTTGACAGAATTTTGCTCTGACTGCATCTGTTCCCTTCAAGCGATGACATATTATTCAGGAAAGACATATCTCTATATGCCTATCCGCATCAGAAGATATTCCATTAGTAATGAAGCTGGTAAAGAAGATTGGTAATATTAATGCGCGCACATCTCCTACCCGGGCTACAGCAATTATATGATAGACATGTCTATCTAAGCTGAGACTGCGAGGAACTAACTCCCAGTTTTAATTGTTGTTGTTGTTGTTGTTGCTTTTCCTCTTTAACAGATCTGACATAAGTCAGATCAACTCCAGTAGGTTGTTGACCGCCAGAAAATCAATAACTAAAAGTGGGGCAGATGTCAAGTCCTCCTTGGAAAATCCGACGCAACTCAATATGTGCTCCGGGGGGGCCGGATGGTCACAGCATTTATTACAAGTGGGATGGATTTTTCCACCGCGTTCAAAAGAAAGACGCTTAAGGTGGCCACTTTTAAGTCTAGCAAGTGCAGTCTGGGAGCCACGATCACATTTAATTTCCAGAAGAGCGCCAGGGGATGTTCCGGTGTACCATTGAGGCGCAGGTGGAGTACGCCAAATTAAATTTAATTTAGATCTTGCATATGAGTACAGTTCTTGATAAGTAAGCGAAGAACCAGTGGCCGTTTCGTCCTCACTGCCCTCTTTGGCCAATCAATCCGCAACCTCATTACCACTAATGTTTACATGTGATGGAATCCATTTTAGATGGACATTGTGGTTTTGAGAAATCTTCTTTAGCTTGAGCAGAATAGACTGTTTTAATTACACACATTTATTGCGTTTTAATTCTTTAATGCCCCAATTAACTAGACTCTACTGTCTATATAGTAATATGAAATTTATCGTGTTGTTTTCTTTTATCAGCCTGCAACCTGCATAGGATGCATACGGTATTTTTTTTTTGGGGTGGGGGGGGTGAGATAACTCGAGACAGAGCCTCTAGAATGCCATATATATTAGTACATTCAATTCATTTAAAGTCCTCTTTGAAAATTTTCATTTACAAATACATCATTCTTATGTATGTAATTTTTATGTTATCACTTACCTCTATTGCTCCATAAAATTCTGCTAATGTCCAAATGCAATTCTTATATGGGTGCCCCAAAGATTTATTTTTAGACGCATATGACCAAGAACGTTGTGATAGCTAAAAATTATTTTTTACTTTTTAGGGAATGTCACTAAAACCGTGTAATTTAGTATTTTTTATATATTTTATTCATTTTCAATTTAAATTCTTGTATGCAATACGAGTTATGAAATTAATATTAAAACAAAAAAGATCAATCATGCATAAAGCATTATGAAACACTTTCCAACTGAAATGCAATTTTATTTAAATATCTGTAAAATGCGATGCATTCAGCGCTGATATAGCTTAAATTATCACAGTACTACAATAATTAATTATATTTGAAAAGTTAAAACTTCATCGAAAATAATTAACTTTATTCAAATGACGTTCATCGAAATATAAATCATCTGGCCTTCTATGTAAAAGCAATGAATATTTAATTCATATCACTTTTATTACAGACTCCAGAGCTAAATATTTTTGCGCGAAAAAAATTCAGCCATTCTGATATAACTCATCTCACAATCACTTGTTTACATTCTCCATCCAATAAAATTCGGCTTCGTTGTATAAATAATCAAAGTTTAATGATCATTTAAACTCAAAAACATTGTAATTGCGTGGCACAGAATATAGATGCACAGAAAATACGCAAAAAGTAAGTGGTTTTAAAAGTAATATAAATTTAAAAGAACTTTAAAAATCACGATTTTTACATTGGGAAAAAAAGATGGATGCCATATTTTATTTTGAAGTGGCTCATGTGATATCTTTGTAATATGGATATAGTTATAATTTATTTTTTACTTAATATTAATCTTTATAATAATATTATATTTATATTATAATAACATTAAAAATAGTATTATGTTTACTAAAAAAACTACAGGACATATTTTGCTGAAATATTTTTATATATTTTAAGGGATCATGTGAATATTTCCTAAAATTTTCGAAGCAATTTGTGAATTTTAACTTCGCTTAAAAAATGATTGAAAAATTAGGTCCGGTAGGGTTCAATGTATTTCATTTTCTCAGCCCGGGTTCAATCCAAAACTAATTGGGTGATATTATTCATTTACATTCCCATATGTCCCACAGACCGTCTCAATAGCACACTAAAATTTCATTTTGATAAAGTCATTTTTACGTCAGTTATCGTACGAACGGACAGACATACAGACAGAATGAACAAAGTCTTAAACACTTTTAACTATGTTGTAAAGTATTAAAAATAGGAATAGTAACTTTCATATATTTCGATATAAATAGTTTCAGAAGGACTTTTTATATAACTATGTAAAATTTCAATTTTTAACACTTTACAACAAAGTTGAAAAGTGTTTATGACTTTGTTCATTCTGTCTGTCTGTCTGTCTGTCTGTCTGTCTGTCCGTTAGCACGATAACTGCCGTAAAACGGACTTAATCAAAATGAAATTTTAGTATGTTGTTCAGACGGTCTGTAGGACCTATGGGAATATAAATGAACAATATCACCCAATTAGATTTGGATTGAACCCGGGTTGAAAAAATGAAATACATTGAGCCCTATGGGACCTAATTTTTCAAACATTTTTAAAGCGATTTAAAATTCACAAATTGCTTCGAAAACTTTAGGTAATAGTCAAATTGCTCCATAAAATATATAAAAAAAAATTCAACGAAATATATTCAGTAGTTTTTTAAATAAAAATTAAAATAATAATTACACATCTTATATGAAACGATCACGTGACCATGATATGAAACGATCACATGACCCACTTCAAAATGATATATGGCATCCATCTTGTTTCGACATCGTGATTTTTTTAAGTTCTTTTTAATTCATATTGAGTGTTGTATCCGTCCTAAAACTACTTTATTTTTGCTTAAATTCTGTGCATCTACATACTGAAACAACGTAATGACAATATATTTGAGTTTAAATGCTTATCTAAATTTGATTATTTCTACAACTAAGCCTATTTTTCACCTATGTAAAATGTAAACAGCAAAATATATAGAATGAGTTGTATTAGAATTCCTGTATTTTTTTAACACAAAATAATTTAGTCCATGGAGTCTGATTGGCTGATATGAATGAAATATTAATTGATTTTATAAACAGAAGGACGATTTTTTTCGATGAAGTTTTAAGCATAAAGTTTATGAATTGTAGCTCCATGGTCTTAATTTTTAAATAAAATAAATTATTATAGTATTGTGATGAATGAAATGGAGAAAGTTATGAATGAAATCTTGCTTTTATAGAGAGATCCAACCGTGTTATTTTTTCTATGACGTCATTTGAATTTATTTCAGTTGTTTTCGATGAAGTTTTCAAATATAATAAATTATCGTAGTATTATGATAGTTTTAAAAATATTACCGTGGAATGCATTGCATTTTAGAGATATTTAAACCAGGCAATTTATATTTCAATGCCGTCATTTGAATGAAGTTCATTTTTTTCAATGAAGGTTTAAGTTTTCAAATATAATAAATCAATGTAGTATTGTCATAAGTTTTAAACGACTTTTTAAATAAAATTGCTTTGAAGTTGGAAAGTGTTTCATAATCAATGCTTTAAGCATGATTGATCTTTCTTGTTTATCTATAGTTTCTTCAATCTAAGACAATATTTCAAAAAGTTGCACAATTACGGCTATTATTAGGATGCATCTATATTACACATTTTATACAAATTTTGATAATAATTGTGTAAAGTTTGTTATATGAATATAAAGTGTAAGTTGTTTTTTAAATGCAAATTTCAAAGTTAGTCATTTTATTTTACAATTAATGGATGCCCCCTAAAATCGTCTTAATGATGAAAATTTAAATATAGTGAAAAAATTATAGGGTGAAAGGAACTGAAATAAAATGCCTTCTCAAATAGATTTACATCCAAATATATCAAGGTTTGAATTTTTAACACTTTACAACAAAGTTGAAAAGTGTTTATGACTTTGTTCATTCTGTCTGTCTGTCTGTCTGTCTGTCCGTTAGCACGATAACTGCCGTAAAAATGACTTAATCAAAATGAAATTTTAGTATGTTGTTCAGACGGTCTGTAGAACCTATGGGAATATAAATGAATAATATTACCCAATTAGTTTTGGATTGAACCCGGGTCGAAAAAATGAAATACATTGAGCCCTATGGGACCTAATTTTTCAAACATTTTTTAAGCGGATTTAAAATTCACAAATTGCTTCGAAAATTTTAGGTAATATTCAAATTGTTCCATAAAATATATAAAAAAAAATTCAGCGAAATATAATCAGTAGTTTTTTAAATAAAAATTAAAATAATAATTACACCTCTTATATGAAACGATCACGTGACCATGATATGAAACGATCACATGACCCACTTCAAAATTATATATGGCATCCATCTTGTTTCAAAATCGTGATTTTTTTAAGTTCTTTTTAATTCATATTGAGTGTTGTATCCGTCCTAAAACTACTTTATTTTTGCTTAAATTCTGTGCATCTACATACTGAAACAACGTAATGACAATATATTTGAGTTTAAATGCTCATCTAAATTTGATTATTTCTACAACTAAGCCTATTTTTCACCTATGTAAAATGTAAACAGCAAAATATATAGAATGAGTTGTATTAGAATTCCTGTATTTTTTTAACACAAAATAATTTAGTCCATGGAGTCTGATTGGCTGATATGAATGAAATATTAATTGATTTCATAAAGAGAAGGACGATTTTTTTCGATGAAGTTTCAAGCATAGAGTTTAATTTTTTGTAGCTCCATGATCTTAAACAAAATGTTTAAATAAAATAAATTATTATAGTATTGTGATGAATGAAATGATTGGGAGAAATTTATGAATGGAATCCTGTTTTTATAGAGAGATCCAGACGTGTTATTTTTTCTATGACGTCATTTGAATTAATTTCAGTTGTTATCGATGAAGTTTTCAAATATAATAAATTATCGTAGTATTATGATAATTCTAAAACTATTACCGAGGAATGTATAACATTTTAGAGATGTTTAAACCAGACAATTTATATTTCAATGCCGTCATTTGAATGAAGTTCATTTTTTTCGATGAAGGTTTAAGTTTTCAAATATAATAAATTAATGCAGTATTGTGATAAGTTTCAAAATATTACCGAGGAATGTATTGCATTTTAGACTTGTTTAAATAAAATTACATTGAAGTTGGAAAGTGTTTCATAATCAATGCTTTAAGCATGATTGATCTTTCTTGTTATTTTTTATTTATACATAATTTTCTTTCGAAAAAGAATTTTCTAATTCATATTGCGTACAAAGTGTTATTTAAAAACGTAAATTTTTTCAAATTTTGTTTCAGTCGTTTAATAGTAACGCGATAAAAAATTAGCGTGATAATACTATTAATTATTATGATAACATTTCGAAAGATATGAATGGGAAACTAATTTAACATTAGGAACTTAGAACTTTACATACTCATAATCTAAAACCGGATGGACCCACTTAAAACATAGAGTTCGGGGTTCAATTGTGATGTAGATTCGAAATCTGGAGTTAATATTGGGTGTTGGCTTTGGAAATTTTGAAGTTTGTGCGCATTTATATGTGGAGACGGCCCCTTATGCTCATGAATTTTTAAAAGATGTTATTCCCTATATGAGTTTTTAAAAAATGTTATTCCCTATCGAATGGTATGTATTTGAAAGTGCTCTGCTATGAATAGGTACACGAATAACCAGGTGGTACGGATTTTTTTTTTTTTTTTTTTTTTCGCAGCTGTATGTTTTTCGGGGATAGCTCAAGGACCGGGACAGCTAGAAAGCTAAAATTTGATACTCGTTGATATTCGCGGTTTATTTTTATTTCGTTCTTTGCCTATCTAGTTCGTTCAGGGCGCACGATACGCTATGAAGCAAGCATGTTACGCATGTTACGCATGCAAGCATGTTATTGAAAGTTTTAGGGGAATCCGCTGTCCGTAATAGGGGGTTTGCTTCCTGATGATTATGTTAATATACAGGGAGTCCCAAAAAGATTGAAACGCGCTTTATTTATTTACGTGTTGAAGATAAGTGAGCAATGTAAATTGCAAAAATGTTGAAAGTAAGGTAGTAAAGAAGATTACGTTAATAAAATAGTCATCCCATTCATTTTCAAAAATTACACTTTTTAAATTTTTATACGACCCCCTTAGACAAATTTGGTCAATCAGAAAATTTTCATTTTTAATGCAACAAGATCATTAAAAAACCGCATATCTGTATCTTTAAAATTGAGCGAGTTATATTTAATTGAAAATTGAACATTGTGAATGGGGACCATATATCAAATTAGAAAAGTAAATTTGTGACATGTCACAAAAAAGATAAAACTGTATGATAATACATAGGAGACATTTTTGCGAATTTCGCGTAGGCTCACGATGCAATCACGGATTCTTAAGTACTTTTCACATTGAGATAAAAATTTTGACACATGTTAACGTATTTTTGATCTAAACAATTTCCATCGTCAATTTGTTTATGATCCCTATTTTCACTGATGAAACAGCTTTTCACATGGTACGGAAAAGTGGCATAAGTCAGATTTTTTCCTTTACTAGAATTCAGTTGATTTTAAAGATACATATATGAGGGATTTTTTTAATGATCTTGTTGCATTAAAAATAAAAATTTACTGATTGACCAAATTTGTCTAAGGGGGTCTTATAAAATTTAAAACGTGTAACTTTTTGAAAATTAATGGTAGGACTGAAATGGTAGGACAGTCCAATCATTAACGTAGTCTTATTTCCTACCTTACTTTCAACATTTTTGCAATTTACATTGCCCACTTATCTCCAACAGGTAAAGAATTAAAACGCGTTTCAATCTTTTAGGGACACCCTGTATAACAAAACTATACAATGTATAATAATGATAGGAGAACATTATATGATTTGTAGTATAAAATTCCTATATTTAATGTTTTCATAATAGAATTATAATATACTTTAAATACATAAGTAACAATATTAGTTACAAGATATAAACATATTACAATCTTTAAGAGCAGTATTATGGAGTTCTACGTTGCGTATGACATCAGATACTGAAACCCAAGCTGAATATATTGGACAGATTTTTAACTTATTTACAACAATGGAATATCCTGGAGCTTTATGTTGAGTATGACATCAGATACTGAAAGCGAAGCTGGATATTGGACTCATTTTTAATTTATTTACAACAATGGATATTGTAATACCTCCTTTTGCGTTGTGGCTACGTAGACAGTGTTTGAGTGTTGTCTTTTATTATAGTAAGATATCACATGAATAAACCGATTTTTTAAATTACTTACGCGCAGAATGCCCGTGGTACTCACTATAGTATTTATTAAAATTATTAACAATTTTCATGAAAATTTAGAAGTTTAATAAATGGATTTATTAATGAAACTTAAATGGTGGAGAAAAATGATTTTCGATTTCTTAACAAAGTCGTACAAATTTCTTATTTTATTAATATCTTAATCAAATTTCTTAATCAAAATTTTCAGATTGATCAAATTTGTCTAAGGAATTAGTATAAAAATTTAAAAAGTGAAACTTTTTAAAAATTCATGGGAGGACTATTTCATTAACGTAGTCTTATTTCCTGCCTTACTTTCAACATTTTTGCAATTTACATTGCCCACTTATCTCCAACAGGTAAAGAATTAAAGCGCGTATCAATCTTTTCAGGATACCCTGTATATATATATATATATATGACGGTGCTGTTCTTTTCTCTTATCGGCATTGTGGCCGTGAAATGTATATATGTATATATGTATATATATAAATGCAAAAATAACCCTTCAGCAGACGATAATTAGTTGAATATTTCAGAAATGAAGCTGGAATTTTCAGTAACGCCTGTAATTACGGCTTTTCTTATCAGTTGCTGAAATTATCAACAAAATAGTTGAAAAAATTAGCAAAAATTGCAGAATGTTTAATAGTGTAGGAAAGCGCTTGTTTAGAAAGAAGTTTAATCATGCAAAACAAGTTTTTAAATAAAATACAATCCAAATAAACGTTTATTTTAATATGCACCGGAAAACAGAAACATCGTACTTGCTAATTTTGGTCATTGGGTTTACGTCTCCTCATATAATTTTACCATTCTTCGCCACTAATATTTTTTTATTCCACAGGTATATTCCTGTCGAGGAGCGCCGCCGCTATCAACAGTCAACCTACCCCAACAACATCTATGTCTGCAACCTCACCACCACTACAAGCGAAGAGCTCGTTAAGATCTGTGAAGCATTTGGTGAAGTTGTCAGCGGCAAGATCGTTACTGACTCGAACAACAGGTCGAAAGGATTCGGTTTTGTCAGCTTCAAAGAGCGGGAGAGTGCCGAGAAAGCTGTTTTAGAACTTAACAGGTTATGTCTCAACTGTAAAATTGTATCTGCCAGCTTCGTCAAAAAGAAGCAACCCTTGAAATTGTAAAACTATCGAAGAGAGATGGCAGCATTTTAGTTTTATCTTCTGTGATTTTTTATAAAACTTTGTATACTAATAAATACTAGACTGGTGTTCAAAAATATTTCTCAACAATTGTTTATTTCTCAACAATCTCAACAATATTTCTCAACAACTGAATGGCTTTTTTGAGGGGTAATACATAACATCATAACACATAAAAAATTTGATGTGGGCAACACATGACTTTCCTTATATAATACAATGAATTTACAGCTTTTACAGTTAAAGAAAATAGATTATTCTTATAGTAGATACTTATATTCTTTCCAAGATATTGAATTTTCGACAATGAGTCGTCATTTTCATTGATTTAGCGTCATTTTTATCCATTTAGCAAGATTTTCGTTAATTTAGCAACATTTCGAAGAGTCGCCCAGTTGGCAACATTCCGCCAAATTCGTCGCCAAAGTTTCGCCAAGCTTTCTGGACAGAGAAATAAGTTATTCTTATAACAGATAAATGACTATTGGCGTTCAAATACAAAAGTATTACTGAAAGTATCTTTTGTCATAAATAGAACGAGCTAGATCCACAAGAATGATTGCACCCAATTTATCGCATGACATTTCATATGAAAAGCGAACATGTTCCTCAACAGTTAATATATTTTTTTAATTTATGGGATTTTTTTATAAATGTATTTGAAAAATGTACAATATCTCGAGAACGGTTCGTGCTAGCGTTCTAAAGTTTATGTCAATCGTTTTCTAAGGAAAAATTACATATGAAATGTCTATTTGCGTAACTTTTTTAAAGATTTTGATTTTTCGATGATTTTTTCAAAATTTCACTCGAAAATTTAGGGAGGTTCTGAACATTCGATTACGTTTAAAAAGAATAGGCTTCCAGTATTCACGGATTGTTATTTTTGTGCCAAATTTCACTCGAATCGCTCCATTCGTTCGTGAGATACCGTCTCCACAGACTCACTGACACACACACGCACACACACGCACACACACGCACACACAGACACACACAGACACACAGACATCACCTCAAAAATGTTTGATTCGTGATCAGGGATACTTGAAACGTTTTAATAATCGGACGTATTGATAAAGCGTTGAGAATTCGCTGTATGTTCTGATAAAGTAAATTAGAGAACGCTTTAATAATACGCCCGCTTATAACAACAACAACAAAAAGAAAATCTCGCAGAGGCACATCATGCCGGGTCCTGAAGTATCTAAGTACCAAATTCCAAGACTCTACGACACTTAGATTTTAAAACTGTGCAAAATCGTGCAAAAACACAAAATAACTTAAACATTCATTCGAATTTAAAACCAATATGCACCTTCTCGGGTCTTAAGGTAACTGTGTACCAAATTTCATTGTTGTCGTAGATTTCCCTCTAGAGACCTCTAGATTTCCCTCTAGATTTCTCTCTAGAGACTCCGCACACACACCTGTTGAAACCCAGACCGTCCAACCTGCCAGAAAGGTGTAAGGTAACTATTTGAACGGCCCGGAAGTGCCACCCAATTCAGACCGGAACCTAGTGGGGGAGGCATCCACAAGGACAGTACCTTCCTTCCCCAACCTCTCGGAAGGACTTACGGACCCACATGTTTAACGTGATCGTACTCCGAGTGAACACGGAGGCAGTTTTTCAGCGGAGGGAATCGAACCCGGGCCTACCGAGTGCAATTCCCGCGCGCTAACCACTGGGCTACCACGCCCGCACACACACCAGTGACAGACCTCTTCTTTTATAATGTAGAATTAAACTAAACGGTCCACAATTACATGTCCGGAATCCAAATTGTTATGTCCGAACTTAGGTGCAATCTCGTCGTTCTGCTTGCTATTTATATTTGTCATTTTGCTGGCTGCAAAGAAAAAAATCTGATGTGGGCAACACATGAGTTTCCTTATATAATGTAATGAATTTACTACTTTTACAGTAAAAAAATAGGTTTTTCTTATAGTAGATACTAATATTCTTTCCAAGATAGTGAATTTTCGACAATTAGTCGTAATTTTCATTGATTTAGCGTCATTTTTATCCATTTTGTGAGATTTTCGTTAATTTGGCAACATTTCAAAAAGTCGCCAAGTTGGCGACATTACGCAAAATTCGTCGCCAAAATCTCGCTAAGCGTTATGGACGAAGAAATAAGTTGTTCTTACAGCAGATAAATGACTATTGGTGTTAAAATACAAAAGTATTACTCAAAGTATCTTTCTTCATGAATGGAACGAGCTAAATCCACGAGAATGGTGTCATCCAATTTATTGCATGGTATTACATATGAAAAGTGAACATGTTTCTCAATAGGAATTTTTTTTTTCATTTTATATGACTTTTTATTAATTTTTTTGAAAAATGTGCAATATCTCGAAAACGGTTCATGTTAGCATTCTAAAATTTATGTCAATCGTTTTCTAATGAAAAATTACATAAGAAATGTCTATTTGCGTAACTTTATTAGTGGTTTTGATTTTTTGACGATTTTTTCAAAATTTTATTCGAAAATTTAGGGGGGTTCTGAACATTCGATTGCGTATAAAAACAATAGGCTTCCAGTGTTTTTGGATTGTGATTTTTGTACCAAATTTGGTTCGAATCGGTACATTCGTTCGTCAGTTATCGTCTCCACAGGCTCACTGACACACTCACACACACACATACTTTCACACACACACACACACACACACACACATACTTTCACACACACACACACACACACAGACATCACTTCAAAAATGTTTGATTCGTGATCAGGGATGCTTGAAACGTGCTCTTCCGTCGAAAACTCGATTTCAAATTTTCGACCCCGTCACAATACTTTCCTTATAAATTATGTATATAAGGAAAGTAAAAATCCAGTCGCACAAAAACACGTAATCGATTCCGTATGAAAACTTTTATAATTATTCAAAACAGTAATTTTTATATTATTTTGGAAGCTTTTTTTTTCTTTACTTTTAACATTTTTATTTAATAGTTAAATAAATACCGAATAATTAAATAAACTATAATTAATTTTTAGCAAATGAAAAAAGTCGACGAGCTTTATAGTACTATTTTTTTAGCAATACACAACTGGATATGAAAACCATGACAAGAAAATTAGGCCCCATAAACGGTTTGATAAGATGCTTAGAACCAAACATTAAACGGTTAAAATGTTCTGCTTTTTGAAGACTTTCACATAGTCTAACAACCGGCCGACAGCTGCTCAAGTCCTCGGACGAGTCGGACGGTCTGGGTCTTCAACAAAGTCTAACAATCATTATCAAAAATGAAAAAAGTTGTACTCATATATAATAACACCGACTTATAGGTTTGGCTTATTTTCGTTAATGTAGACAATTGTACCATTACGTGTACTTCTCCAAACTTAAATGATAATATTTGAATCTTGACTACAACAGTCGCACATCAATTCAACACCCGAGAAGTTTCGGCTATAAGAGACAATACCTTAATAAACTCAAAAGCATGTCAGCGCATATTAATATGCATTTTCTGTGGGTTTCGTCTCATGCCGATTTTAGAGAAAATGACATGACAGAGAGATAGGCCAAAGAAAGATCGATCTCAGCAGGGCCGTAGCCGTAGCCAGAAATGAAATCTGAGAGGGACTGAAGTGAAATTAGAGGGGGGGGGGGGCTCAACAGCAATGAAAGAGGGGCTCACTAAAAAAAATTGGGGTAGGGGAGTAAGGAGAGAAAATGCACTAAATATTAAATTTGAGTCTACAAATAAAACGCTGTATTAAGAAAATTGTTTTAATTATAACTCAATACAGTACCTCACATAATATTAACTTCATAACTACTCATCCGGTATAGAATAAAATAATATACAGGGTGTCCTAAAAACATTGACCTCGGCTTTTATTCCTTAAATATTGATATAAGACATATATAATAAATTACAAAGTTGCGTAAAAAAAGCTAGAGAATTTAATGAAATCGATTAAAATTTTCAAGGGAATTAAATTTAAAAAAATTTAAAATTTAAATTTTTATACTGCCCCCCGTACAAAAGCATCTCCAATGAGCAGAATGTGCCCCATACACTAATAAGGTGATGTACAAAAATTCAGCATTTTATTATAAAAAGTCCCAGAGATATGTTTAAACAAAGTTGGTGAGGGATTAATCACAAATTAAAATGTAAATGTTTACAGCAAATGTTTACAATGACGCAACACAGAAATGCATCATAGGCAAATAATATCTGCCTCTTATCTTTAGATTTATTTACAATTTTTCAGAAATATGCTTTCTGAAAAAAATGCCTTAACATTTCACATGATTAATTACAGAATAAAACTTGGAAATGGCACAATCAAAATGAACATTAAAACAGCTTAGAAATGTATGCATATGCAAATATCTGCTTCTGATCGGTGCGTCACACAATCGCAATAGATCGCATCATCACATGAGAAAGTTGATTTTGCTTTGCCATTGATCAATCGCCTCTCTTACGCAAGCGCAGCGCGCGAAGCCCAGTAGTCTGAGCGACCCTTAAATATTTCACATTTCTGATACATTTTGAGAGTGTAGTTAGTCTGTAGCGACAGTATGTCGCAATACAGCAATGAAGAACTTTTTGAAATGCTTATGCTGTACAGTTTATGCAATCCCAATGCTAACGAAACTGCACGGGAATATCAACGTACTATTCCCAATTCTCGACATCCTTCTGGGAGATTTATTTCCCAACAGGTGCAACGAGTGCGTGAAAGAAGAGGCGTACATCGGGTAGGTTGACTAGGTATGCCCTAACTTCACTCAACTGATGTAGAAATTGATATTTGGGCTTATTTTTTCAGTCATCCACATAGTAGTGTTCGTACCGTTGCTTCAGAAATGAACGTACCACGTGCAACAGTGTGGAGAATACTGAGACAGAATAAATGGCATCCGTTTAACATTCATGGTGTTCAAGGACAAGAGCCAACAGATTATCAACGTCGTCTAGATTTCTGTAATTGGTCTCTAAATCAGGAAGATGCAAATCCCTCTTTCCTGAAAAAGGTAATTTGGACTGACGAATGCTGTTTTAAACAAGATGGATGCATAAATCCTCAAAATGAGCACTTCCGGTCTGACACAAATTCATTCGTGGTACGTGATATTCATCCTCAGAAGCAATTTTCTGCAAATGTATGGTGTAGTAGATATTTTCAATAACCGTTTGCTTGGACCCATACTGTATGATGGTACGTTGACGGGTGACAGATATGTTAATGAGATTCTGAATGCGGTTATTCCTGATTTTATGGATGAACTGCCCCTAACAGTACTTCCACGTGTATAGTTTCAACAAGGCGGATTTCCAGCTCACCATAATACAGTTGTGAAACACTGGTTAAATAACGAGTTTTTAGACAAGTGGATTGGCTTGCATGGGCCAGTCGAATTTTCCCCTAGATCGCCTGATTTAACGCCTATAGATTTTTATTTGTGTGATCGTTTACGCACAACTGTTTATCTGTCACCTCCCATAAATAAAGCAAAGTTGCAACAACGCATTCAAGATGGTTGTCGTGACATCATGGAACAAAAACTTGATCGACTGCACAAAAGTGTTATCAGGCGAATGCAGCTCTCTATCGACATGAATGGAAAACATTTTGAACAAGCTTTGTAATCTTTGTGTAAAGTTGTTATTTCTACACAGTGTAGTAGTTACTTTTGTACCAATAAATAGCAAAAATATTATTTATTTATGTAATCATTGCTTTCTTTCGTAATTTGTTTATGCCCCTGAAACGCGATCTGCCGACATAATTCTTCCCCTCTGAGAACCCATGTCGATGCATCAAAAAGTGGTTTAAATCAGCATTTTTGTCTTTTCATATCTCTGGGACATTTTATGATAAAATGCTGATATTTTGTACATCACCTTATTAGTATATGAGGCACATTTTACTCACTGGAAATATTTTTGCACGGGATCCGTATAAAAATTTAAATTTTGCATTTCTTTAAATTTAATTCCCTTGAAAATTGTAATCTATTTCATAAAATTCTATACCTTTTTTTACGCAACTTTGTAATTTATTATATACGTCTAAGATCAATATTTAAGGAATAAAAGTCGAGGTCAATATTTTTGGGACACCCGGTATAATTAAGATCTAAAGTTATACATTCTAGAGTAATACATTATCAGTTGTTAATGCACAACTCTAGAATATTTAACTATAAAATCTAATTTTTGAAACTTTATTGAATATTTTTAAATAATTATGTAAATAAAGTTATGATCATCAATATAACCAGAAATTAAGCCACTAAAAATTCTTATTTCTGTACTACACAAAGCGAAGTAATTTACAAAAAATCTGAAAAGGCAGTTTTTCGGGTAAATATTGGATAACATGTTGTATAAAATTTCATACCACTGCTAAAAATTAAATATTTTTATCAGAAGGGGGCTGAGGATACCTCTTGGGGGAGCGCAGCCCCCTCTGGTCCCGCCTGTCTACATCCCTGGCTCCTAGGCCACCTTGAGGTCACCCAATATCGGCTTTCAAAGGCAATACGAGCATTGAAATCCTTAATAAACTCAAATGCATGTGGGCACGTATTAATAACCATTTTCAGTGAATTATTCCGTCTCATGTTGATTTTAGAGAGAATGACATTGCGGAAAGGTTGACCAAGAAAAGCTCTTAGGACACCTTGAGGTCTCCCAACATCGGCCTTCATTGACAATCTGAGCATTGAAATCCTTAATAACCTGAAATGCATGTCGGCACATATTAATAACCATTTTCAGTAGATTCCGTCTCATGTTGATTTTAGAGAGAATGACAGTGAGTAGAGGTTGTTCCGGGAAAGCGCTTAGGACACCTTGAGGTCACCTAACATATTAACGTCCCAGAAGATCTTCAGTAGAAATAAAATTAGCAATAATGCAGCAAGGAAAGTTCCCCATATCAATCATTGTTATACCTGGAAATATCTCGGTTTTGTCATGGATTTCGTGAGTGAAAAATAGTATCAAACTGCTTTTTTCGAGACTGATAAGTGAACATGTCAAAACTCTGAGTTTCTCAACGGATAAAACGTGCTTACTTGTCAAAATTTAAAATTCAATAAAGTTTCGTATAAAATATTGTTTTCTTTTGTACACATACCTGCCAGGGAACTAGAAACCCAGATTCAATATTTTACCGGACCGTCTTTAGCCCGAATTACAGCACATATGTTAGACATGGATTCCACAAGATGCTGGACTGCATTTAAGTCAAGATAATACCAGGATCGGACAAGCAGATCGTAAGCTCCTCTACAGTTGATGGCAGAGGAGATTGTTGTCGGACCTGTATTTACAACATGCTCCAAATAATCTCGATTGGGTTTGAATCTGGACTTTGCGGTGGTCAGGGTATAAGGTGGAAGACAGAGTCATGCTCCGTGAACCACTGCTACGCGGTCCCTGAGTAGTGGATGGTAACATTATCGTCCATGAAAGATCCGTTTCACATGGGATAAAAATGCAACATTTCAGGGTGAACGTGGTCGTCAGGAACACTCATGTACTCCATGGATGACACCCGATCTTCTGAAAACACCAGGGGACCAGTACCAAACCAGCAAGACATGCCCCACTCCATGGTACCCCCCACCACAACCTAAAACTATGCGAACAAGTCAAGATGGATTCATGGGGCTCTCGTCACACTCTCCGTCTGCCGTCGGTGCAAACAATGTGTAGCGTGATTCGTCCGACCACATAACCTTCTGCCAATTATTGGAAGTCCTGTGCTGGCATTTCCAGGATCACTGTGAACGCATTTTTATGTTCTTCGATTAAATGAGAGGTTTCCGCAGAGGCATACGACTGTCGACACCGATTCGCTGAAATTCCCTGCGCTTTGCTCGAGTCGAGATCGGTTGGGGCAAGCCTTCATTGAGGTCTTCCGTCAGTTGCTGCACAGTAAATCCCCATTTCTGTCGATAAATACAACAGCAAAAACAATTTATTTTCATACTTCAATAGATGGGACCTCAATGTGGTCGCTGTTCCATTCCACCCCCTCCCCCATCCCCAGCAGTGCTTCACGCCCTCACCATACAAAAAGAGGAACAGGGCTCAAATACAGAGCGTGATTGTGCTTACTACAAACAATAAATAACTGGTTCGCAGCATAAACTCCTATATAAATTCAGTTGGAGCCCTGACTCTAAACAGTACAGACCTGCTCTAAGGACGCTCCAGGACTTTACCAGGTGGAGACATTTTCGAGTTTTGCCTAGGCGTGTGGAGTCTAATTAAGGTTAAGCACGGTGGGCAATTTCGATTTCGAGTACAAGGAAATAACGATTGATTTACGAAAATACAAGGTAGCCATAGCGAGAGAGCAGGGAGCCCAATCCAAGGCGAAAGAGCAGGGAGCCCAATCCAAGGCGAAAAAGAGGAATCTATTCGAGCGACATAGAATTGAAAAGGAATAAGAGAAGCTGAGCTGGGTTCAGACCATGGAAGTAGATGAAGAGGAGAGGGAAAAGCGAAAGGCAGAGGACAGTGCGGCATCTGGAAAGAAGCTGGTGCAATGCGCTAAAGAGGATTCTCAAGCACGTGCTACCCCTTTCACATTAATGAAAGATAGATGTGTGGTAAGCATGGGACACATTCCGGAGCCTTCCAAGGGGGAAGCACACAAAATATACAGACACTGCAAAGCATACGACTGGGCGATACGAAATATGGAGGCCGAGATTGCCAACGACGAGTCAGAGGAAGAGGACAAATCTGCATCCACCAGAGAACTTTTGGTAAATATCAATTCAGATGCTATTCTGTTAGCAGACACCCCCACCCCAGAGATCCTCGTGGCAAGGAAATCTTACCAAGCCACGCTGCTCATCGTTGCTGTACTTAGCAGCCAGATGGATAAAGATAGGTTGTACGAGGAGTACAAAACTAGGGCAGCCAAAGCTTTTGGCTTAAACTTCCAAATTACTAAGAGTAGGAAAACTAGCAGGGTGATTAGCCCCACTAAGAATCACGAGGCCATGCCTGCTCTAAAAAATAGATTTGAGCCCCTGGAAAACCAGGATAATAGTTCTAGGGACCCTAAACCAGCTAAAGTCTCCTCCTTCTATGTTGACTCCTCAAGCAATTGGGGAGACCTCATAAAGGACTTAAATTTGATGCTAGAGTTTCCTGTGCAAGGACTGCTAATGGGAAGGGTGATTAGGATCTCTCCTGAGTCCGTTGAGGACTACAGGAGAGTCCAGAGTCATCTAACCCAATTAAAAGTCCCCTTCAGTGCAATAAATCTTAAGTCAAAGCGCCCCAAAAAAGTAATGATAAAAGGTATGCCTGCGAACACTGACGCTGGAGACCTGAAGGATGCAATTGTATCCCAGGGTTTCCAAATCGTCAGGGTCTCGCGACTAAAAAGCAGGGGTGATAAATCCCCCCTCCCCATCTTTCTAGTCTGCGTCCAGCCAGCTGAGAAATCGGAGAGGATTTACGAGATAGATAACATTTTAAGCATGAGAATTAGGATCCAGGCATTCAAAAGTAAAGGATACACGATGTGTTTCAACTGTCAGCTGTTTAATCACTCTTCAGAGAACTGCAGTCTCCCGCCCAGATGTGTTAAGTGTGGCGAAGGCCACGAGATCCGCTCGTGCGAAAAATCAAGGCAAACCCCGATTAAATGTGCAAATTGTGGTGGAGCACACTCCGCCAACTTTCGGCACTGCCCAAAAAACCCCACATTGTCGTAAACAAATGCGCAGCCATAACCCTGGACCCCAAAATCCAAAAAATACCCCCACCCCACCCCGTGATGAGGAAAATTTCTCTGAGCTTCCACAAACCAGTAAAGTTCCCGTTCAGATGATTGAGTCCCCTGCCGAGATGGAGCAAGGAATCTCCAAAGAGCAGGTGAACACCACGTCATATAAATATAATACTAAAACCCCTGATCAGGGCATTAATTTATTCTTAGAATTCTTAAAATTCTTTAAAGAGCTTGAAGCAGTTTTTAAAATCACTGGCATCCAGGGCCTCCTTCGGGAAGTCATGAGCATCCTAAAATCCGACAGAGATCCCATGGCAAAAACTTTCGAGTTAATAAAGTACCTCTTAAACCTAAAAAGTCAGGAAAACCCCCAGAACCGTTCTTAACTTGTTTTCTGCGGCTTTGTTCAGCTGCGGTAGGCTGCAGTTCTCCAGTACTCCTTGTGCAACTCTTTCCATTGGAAGGACCGCCCACCTCGGCATCTGGAAGACCGCCCACGTTTTGGATACCAAAGACAGCCTACCTCCACTCCAGGAGGAATTTCTTTAGACAACCTGCAATCCTTACAACTAATATCACATCGTCTGGATACTTCAACAACAGTCCGAAGTCTGAAGCATAATGTGCTAGGCACTTCTTCAATCAAGAAACAAAGCCATTTCTGTCGTACAAGCTGTCTTTGACGCCGCCCATCACGAGCATGATTGGTGGTTTTCGCTCCACAGTTTTGTCTTTTAGACAACGACTAGGAGTTGTTTCCAACTCTTGTACACTTTGGATATCTCACCTTTCAAGAAGCCAGTGAGTTGTACTGTTTTGGGAATCGTGGCTTTTGCCTAAAAGACCACACAGTAACACTATTTTCAAAATGTGATAAATCTGTCGTTTTTCCCACTTTGTTCCACTTTTCTCGAAATACACATCTACAGCTTTCTTACAGCTGTGTTACGGTCACGTGTACTCCCCCCCCTATTCCCATAATTTGCATACATTCACTAGTGATCTACATTTGCATAGATGTTCCCAAGTTTCCAACTCGCTGACCGGTATGTGTATAATAAAATAACCATTATATGCGAAAATAAAAATGGTATTTTTATATGTATATATGCAACTGTATTCTCAGTAACATTTTTATTTTGTGTCACAAAAGAAAGTGGGAAAGTGGAAGAATTTTCATCCAAGCTTAATTCGAAAATCTTCCTTTCTTGGGAAATTATCTTTTATTGCTTTTGTGTCATGTAAAGCATTTCGTCTAAGGGTAATTACATACGCCTTTGGTCTCGTAGTTCAGTACAATTACCCGTCTTGAAAAGTTTGCTATTTTTTTTTTCAAAAGCTTATTTCCTTTAAGAAACAGTAGCTGAACCAAAATGCATTCTTGTGTTTGAAATACTTTATACAAATCAGTTATCGTTACACAATAGAAGACATTCTTTAGTAGAATAAATAAAAAAATAAACAAAACACGTTTAATATGGTCTCGGAAAACAGAGAAAAAAAACGGATTTATATTACAGACAATGCTGTTTCCCTGTAATAGAAATTTCTAATAATATTCCAGATTTTTATAAAAATATTCCAGCTTTTTCAGCGAGGAAAATGTAAACTTTGTTATGTTTGTTCACTTTTAATATCAGTTATTACTTTGCAATACATAGTAATGTATAGGGAATGTTGTTGTTGAGACCCAGACCATCCGACCTACCAGAAAGGTGGAAGGTAACCGTTTGGACGGCTGGGAAGTGTCACCCAATTTAGACCGGAACCCAGTGGGGAAGGTATCCACAGGGACCGTACCCCCCTTCCCCTACCACCAACCTCTTGGAAGGACTTACGGACCCACATGTTTAACGTGAACGCACTCCGCATGAACACGGCGGCAGTTGTGGCAGCTTGCAAATCCTGCGCACAAACCACCGGGCTATCGCGCCCTCAATGTGCCAACAGCACTCGGTGTTCCCAGGTGGTCACCCACCCAAGTACTAACCCCGACCGATGCTGCTTGACTTCAAAGATCTAACGAGAACCGGTGTTTTCAGCACGGTAGGCCCGTTGGCATGTATAAAGAATGTATTGGAATAGTGTCGAAAATTGAAATTCGGGTTTTTGACGTATCTACACGTTTCATACACTCTAGAACATGAAAAATTTATTGTTAACGCGGCGTCAGTGTGTGCGTGTGTGTGTGTGTGTCAGTGTACTTGTCTGTCTGTGCAACGTATATATCTACTCTAGCTCAACTATTGGACGAAATGTGACTTGTGAATAACCCTGGTGATGATTAGATTCTGGAACAATTTTAACAAAAACCTGCCCTTTTTTTTTACGAAATGGCACTCAAAAATCGTTAAAATCTAACATGAGAAAACTACATATGAACAAATGCACATAACGCTTGTTTTATATGTAATTTTTGACGACGAAAATTATAAGATCAACTCCATTACTCCAGGACTAATCGTTCGCGAGATATTCAAGTTTTATTCGCATTTTTGCAACGCCACTTTTGAAAATACGACCAGTCGTCAAATGAAGACAAAAATTAAAATAAAACGGCGATTTTATTGTAATTTCAAATAATTATCCGTTAATTTTGTGCATTCAAACTCAATTTAATGAATTGTGAAAGGAAGAAAGAGAAAAATAATTTGTGTCTGTAGGGAAAACCATGTGCAGTCCACATCAAATACTTAAACTTATTTCTGTATCAATTCGCAGTATTTTTACGAAATAAATTATATAATGTTATTGACGATCTGTGAATAGCTCTGCTATTCACAGTTTGTGACATTTGTAACAAATGTCATTAAAATTGTTTACACTTCGTTTGAGAGACATTGTATTCCCAGATACACTCAAACCACAACTAAAACCTACTATTTGAGTTTATTTATAAATCAATCTATAAATTATATTCGAATTTTTGACTCAGCCCCAAAATTTTAAAAAGAGATTATATAATAAAGCTCGATACATAAAGGTGATGGAAGCGCCCCGAGCGGAAAATAATAGAAATTGAGAACCCAAGCTCGGTCACAAAACGAGATAGAAGAAAAATATAATTGAGAAAATTGTGCACTAAATCTATTACAGGAGGCAATTTATTTGACCCAATCCGGTTATAGGTAAATTACTATTATATTAAAAAAAGATACAATAAACAGCACTTGCAAAAGAATCTAGTATATAGTATAATAAAATACCTTCTGTGATGATAAATATTGCATGATTTTAGCATTTTAAATTTTTGCATTCTATGAAATATTTTATGACACCAAATGGCATGTAGGAGACCCAGGCCTCCCGACTCACCCTAGGGTATGAGCAGATGGTTGAGTGGCCGCCCAAACAAAATGGCATGTATCAAAGTTTCAAGGAATCAATTTTGGATCGCTTCAAAAAATATATCCAGTTATCTAGACGACAGAGTTAACAGCAAAAATCAAATGCATTTATAATGGCAGATTAACTTCCACTGACTGGGACAAGGGAGATTAAGGCAGATTAAGGCAGATAAAGGGCGTAAACCTGGAGGTTTACGCCCTTAATCTGCCAAGGGATTTATATGGGCAATAAAAAATGCGATACACCTCGACCAAGTCACAGATCCTTGCGGTTAAGGGTACCGCAGGCAATTATGCCCCAGCATCTCTCCAGCTAATGAGGGCAGAGCTTTAGGGGTAACGTTAGCCAATGAGTTGAAAGCCTACAGAGGAAGAAGATGAAGGAGGAGCAACAGCAGCTAATTAAGACTCTAAAAAAATCAGAAATGATGAAGCTCTCTAAAAAAAGGTAGAAAAATATTTGAATTGTTGCCAAAGAGAACTTAATCTGTGAGCATCAAGAAAGATCCCTACCAACTATGCTTATAAAGTAACAGGTACCCATAGCCAATAATGTAACAGTTACCCATAAAGTAACAGGTACGAGATATCAAAACAACAAGTCGGTGTCTGGATAGCACTCAATTTGATGCATTAATCATTTACAGTAACTTTTCAAGAGAGTCAAATAGTTATTGCAGGGGTGAAATTGCTCTCTTAGGACCCAAGTCCGATTCCCGGCTCTGTTTAAACTGTCCCCGTGTTCGGACAGAGTACAGGCACGTTCAATATGTGGTTCTGAAAGTTCTTTCGAGAGATTGGTGGTAGGGGAAGGAGGATATTGGGCCTGTGAATGTCACCCCCACTGGGTTTTGATCTAGATTGAGTGGCACTGTCCCAGCCGTCCAAACAGGTACCTTACACCTCCTGTAAAGTTGGACGGTTTGGGTCGAAAGAAAGAAAAAGTAGTTATTGCAGTTTGTTAATGAGCGGTATAGCAATGCGTTTCGCTAAGGGATCGTATTGTAATTGCATTTTATTGGGGTCGTTTAAAGTTAGTAATATTATCTGTGAGACCAGAAATAGATCTCACACCAGTAATTGTGAGACTGTCTTATGTACATTATTTATTGTGTCTGGAATGTCAGACGATACCTTCAGCCTCAATGACACCAGTGTTTAGGACACGCTGACCCATAGGTCAACTAAAATTATAAATTTAGGGGTGCCAAGACAAGAAGGGGTCGAAGGACTCTTAAGAAAATGTGTAACGACATTGGATGGAAAGGCTGGCCAATGGAGAAGATGCTTGTGGCATCGCTGTGCAGACTGCCAATCAGAGCAAAGGGGAAGTGTCGGACCTGAGGCAAAAGAGACACAACAAAAAGAGATACAGGAAGATATATAACGACTTACAGCACGATATTAAGAAGCACGATACTTAGATAGATATGTAGACTAAGAGAATGACATAAGTACGATACATATAGAGAACGATTTCAACACAGAGCGTGCAGCATGATTTCTACCAGAGGTGATATCGAAATTCACGATGACTTCTGCACGACAATTGCAGAATATAAACGACAAAGTCCTGAGTACAGTTAGTCCAGAAATGTTCGATATTAAGTCCAAGACAGCCTTGAAGGTATGTGCTCCTCAAATAATATTACAGATCTTAAATACATTTTAGGAGTTTTAACAAATGGTCTCACATTGTCTCTCTCCGTCGCGAACAGGAGGAATAATTGTTGCAATTAAGTAATTAAGTATTTTGTGTTGTTAATAAATGATTTATTGTTAAAGTTAAAATGGTGCAATTAATGAAGTAGTATTGTGTTAATTAATATTCCTTTACAGAACTCGCGCTAAAGATATATATTTGGAGGGTTTTAATAGCGGCAAACAACGCAATGTATAATTTAATGGGTACCACGAATACGATAAATTTACGGCCATGTTAATGTATATGTTGAAATTATTAATTTAAAAACCCAACAGTTTAGTATTTTACTTTTATTTGTGCACCACATTATCCAATTCAGTAATATTATCGGGGAAATTTATAAGAGCAAAATCTATAAGTGGGGGAATGGAAGATGATTGAAACTCACCAAGGTCGCAACCAGAAAAAAAATTCGGGGGTTGAAGGTGGAGAAGGTTAAACCTTCTTATTTCAGTTGGCTCTTAAAATGCAATGTTTAATTTTTTCTTTATTTAGTTACTTCAGGGAGAATGGGGCGCAGTGAGATGAAAAACATAAAAGTAATTAGAATTTTAAAATTTGATACTATAACAATTAAAAAAAAATTATAAAACAAAATATTTGACAATTGAAAGTAAAACTAATCGAAAATTCAAAGAGAGGTTGAATCCTTTAAATTCCTCCCCTTCCCTCTGACTACGGCCTTGAAACTCATATACATTTTACAAAATTTTAATTGCAACCGTAACACTAAACAGAGAGGCTGATTGGCTGACGCACAATTGACTCACTCAGGACTTTAATCTCAGGTTTCTCTCAGTAGACTTCATCTTTCGTCGTTCTATTTTTATGAAATTAACATTTACCTTTTAGAAAAATTTTATACGTTTCATTACCATAAGCAAGCATTCCTAATTTGACATTATATGCCGAATAAATTTTTAATTAGCCGTTATATTTTAATTAATTCCTCTATTGATTTTTCCGCGTTGAACAAGATGGAAAAGGGAGGAAAAAAGTTTTGTGAGCTTTCATTTTGGCTGAAATACTTACTTAAAGAATTTATAAAAATAAAATTCGACAATGTCACCAATCCGATGGAGCCGAATAATATATCTCTTTATAGATGATATGTAATCTTTAGTAAAATATCGAAATTAGAACCACCTTTTCAAAATAATTCAAAATAATAAAACATCGAAATTATAACCACTATATTTTGTTGTAAAATCGAAATATACTGGGTGATTCAAAAACGATATTCAAAACTTTACAAGGTGATAATACACATCAAACCAAGCATTTTTCGTCATAGTTTACCGGGTCGGAAATGAAACGTAAAGGCACCAGTGGGCGCTTAATGGTTAAACCGACGAGGGCGAAAACACAAGAACGGCTTAGAAGTTATAAAATGACATTTAATAAACAATAATTGCAGTAATGGTTCAAAAGAGCGACCACCAACCTGAATACACGTCTTACAACGGCGATGGAGGAATTGGCGTACTCTCTCGAACAAACCAGGCATATCGCGCACTTTGGCAGCAACTCGAGAAACGAGTTGCTTGCTCTTCAGATTCAAAGAGAGTGTCATAGACGAGACTCTTGAGATATCTCCACAAAAAGAAGATCCTATGATGAAATGCATATCGGCTTTTTCTCTATTCGTAAATTCCTCCATCGTCTCAAAAGTTGGAACTGCAAATAACTGCTGCAAACTGATAAGGCCATACATTCAGTGTTATGAAAATTTGCATAAGGGTGCTTCTTCTTCCCCAGATGAAATTCGCATACATGGTTTTCTTCTTCAACCAGAAAATAACAACCAAAATTATGCTTTTAAGTTTGCGGAGCGGCCCCTTTTCAACGAGTAAGCCCCATGTAACGCTTCTGCGTTTCATTTCCGATCCTGTAAACTATGACGAAAAATGCTTGATTGAGTGTATACTCCCAGCTCGTAAAGTTTGGACCATCTGTTTTGGATCACCCTGTATATACTCGTAAGGCTTTCAGAAGGCTACAAATTACTCGCAAACTGTTCATAGCATTTGGTATTCTCTCTGATTTCTGACGAATGAGGGGCAGTCAAATTAGTGACATCCACGGTTGTCGAAACGATCGTGTTCACTCAATTTAAAGCTAGTTTTTAAAAATATTTTAGTACATTTTTACTTTCCCTGCAATACATGGTAATGTATAGGCAAAGTATTGGAATCATGTCGAAAATCGCAACTCGAGTTTTCGTCGGATCTACACGTTTCGAGACCTCTAGAATACGAAAAAACCATTTTTAGCGTGACGTCTGTGTGTGTGTCTGTGTGTCTGTCTGTCTGTCTGTGTGTCTGGCTGTGTGTCTGTCTGTCTGTCTGTGCAGATTTTGTATCCACTGTAACTAAAAAACTAATGGACCGAATTTCACAAAATTTTGTAGGTAAGTCACTTGTGGGCGGGGCTGGTGCTGATTAGTTTTGGGTACGATTCGGAATAAAAGAACCCGCCTTTTTAGTGAAATGGCCCGCAAAAGTTTGTATCCGCTGTAGCTGAAGAACTAATGGACCGAATTTTACAAAATTCGGTAGATGAGTCACGTATAGGTCACCCTGGTGCTGATTAGGTTTTGGTACGATTCAGAAAAAAATAACCTGCCTTTTTTTGCAAAATGGCCCGCAAAAATTGCCAAAATCTAAAATAAAAAACTGGGTATGCTCAAATATATCCAATGAATGCTCGTTTAATACGTATTTTTTAACGACGAAAAGAATAAAACCAACCTACACTAGGACTAGCCGTTCTCGATATATTTTAGTTTTTCGTATTTTTGCTACGCTACCTTTGAAAATAAGTCCGGTTACCGAATGAGAACGAAAATTGAATTAAAAGTGAAATAAATTTAATTAAAATAAAGAGAACGTTAATATAAGTCTGCAGGGAAAGTCATGTGCTGCCCACATCAGATTTTTACTTTCCCTGCAATACATGGTAATGTATAGGGAAAGTATTGGTATCATACCGAAAATCACAACTCGAGTTTTTGACGGATCTACACGTTTCGAGACCTCTAGAATACGAAAAAACCATTTTTAGCGTGACGTCTGTGTGTGTGTGTCTGTGTGTCTGTGTGTCTGTCTGTGTGTCTGTCTGTCTGTCTGTGCAGATTTTGTATCCATTGTAACTAAAAAACTAATGGACCGACAAAATTTCCTACAAAATTTCACAAAATTTTGTAGGTAAGTCACTTGTGGGCGGGGCTGGTGCTGATTAGTTTTGGGTACGATTCGGAATAAAAGAACCCGCCTTGTTTGTGAAATGGCCCGCAAAAGCTTGTATCCACTGTAGCTGAAAAACTAATGGACCGAATTTCACAAAATTCGGTAGATGAGTCATGGATAGGTCACCCTGGTGCTGATTAGATTTTGGTACGATTCAGAAAAAAATAACCTGCCTTTTTTTGCAAAATGGCCCGCAAAAATCGCAAAAATCTAAAATAAAAAACTACGTATGCTCAAATATATCCATGAAATGCTCGTTTAATACGTAATTTTTAACGAAGAAAAGAATAAGACCAACCCCATTACACTAGGACTAGCCGTTCTCGAGATATGAGTTTTTTCGTATTTTCTCTACGCCACCTTTGAAAATAAGTCCAGTTATCAAATGAGAACGAAAATTGAATTAAAAGTGAATTAAATGTAATTAAAATAAAGAGAACGTGAATATAAGTCTGCAGGGGAAGTCATGTGCTGCCCACATCAGATTTTTTTTCTTTCTCTCGGAGAGCGGAGGAGCGGAGGCCCCGTTTAAACTCGCAAACTGAGCGAACGGGATCGTTTCGCCAACCGTGGATCGTTTGTCGTGACGTCACTAATTTGACTGCCACGGCCCTCTCTTGAGCGGAGGCCCCGCCAAATGCCCCAATCATAGACTTCACGTCAAAGAATCAAATTATTTTATTAACATGCTTGGTGGCATATAAACGAAACTTATATCTCTGACGAGATTTAAAATTCCGGTGAATCTATAAACTTACCTGGCTGCACATACATACGTACTAAAATGCCATATTTCCATGTCCTCCCTTCAAACCTCATCAATCACTAAAGATCTTTAGGATCCCCAAGTTCACTTAACTGCCTAATTTCTTTGAAACAAAACAAAATATTTCGTACTTGTGCACCAATATTTTACCAAGTAGGAAACACATTCAATTGTATATTCGTGATATTTTAAATGTTACCTCCAATGAGTCCCTACAATTGGAAAACTGTAAGAGATCGCAATATTAAATTATCGAAATTTTAACCACTATAGTTCAAAAACAAAGAATTTGATCGAAAATCCAGTTATCCGTATAACGTTGCAAGGCTTTTTAAGGGCTACAAATGACTATTTATTGTTCAATTTAGCATTTTTTACTTTCCCTGGAATACATGGTAATGTATAGGGAAAGTACTGGAATCATGCCGAAAATCGCAACTCGAGTTTTCGACGGATCTACACGTTTTGAGATCTCTAGAACACGATAAAACCATTTTTAGCGTGACGTCTATGTGTGTGTGCCTGTGTGTCTGTGTCTGTCTGTCTGTGCAGATTTTGTATCCACTCTAACTAAAAAACTAATTGACCGAATTTCATAAAATTTGGTAGGTAAGTCACTTGTGGACGAAACTAGTGCTGATTAGTTTTGGGTACGATTCGAGATAAAAGAATCCGCATTTTTTTTTCTTTTTTTTTAAATTCGAAATAGCCAGGAAAAATCTGTATCCACTCTAGCTGAAAAACTAATGGACCGAATTTCACAAAATTCTGTAGATAAGTCGCTTGTGGGTCACCTTGGTGTTGATTAGATTTTGGTACGATTCGGAAAAAATAACCTGCCTTTTATTGCTAAATAGTCCGCAAAAATCGTCAAAATCTAAAATAAAAAACTACGTATGCTCAAATATATCCACTAACTGCTCGTCGCAATACACTAGGACTAGTCGTTCTCGAGATATTTTAGTTTTTTTCGTATTTCCTCTACGCCACCTTTGAAAATAATTCCAGTTACAATTGAGACCGAAAATTGAATTAAAAGTGAATTAAATTTAATTAAAATAAAGATAACGTGGATATAAGTCTGCAGGGAAAGTCATGTGCTGCCCACATCAGATTTTTCTCGATGTAACTATATTACATACTTTAAAAATGGAACACTTTCAATCTGCTTCAAATTGACGAAACGGTTTCTCGAAAATTATAATTTCAGTTTTGTAATAAAATAAGTATTTACCTAGAAACGAAACTTCCTACTGAACATTTTTGCCTCTTACCGTTTATATCTACATTTTATAATTTAGATTTTTCGAGTGAAAGTAAACAAAGTAAATCAAAGATATGCTAAAAAAAAATCTTTTGGGATTTTATGGAAAAAAATTCTAAATATTAAAATTTTGAAATTTTTTTGTATATTCATACATGGTACTATATTTCTGACAAAACAAGTAAAAATCGCTTACCTATTTATCAATTAGACTCGGAGATATAAGTGTCCAAAATATTTACATCTTTCGTAACACTCCGATTTTAATCAGAGTTATCCCGATCACAGATGTTATTCACATCAATTTTGGCGATGGGAAACGCAGCGGATAATCACCCACATAGAAGCCTGGCACCTGGACAATATATTTCTCTATAGTAAGCTAATAATAATAATGGTAGTGGTAATAATCAGCATATGGCCATAAAATGTTCTTGGTAATTATAAATCGGTATCATATTTGAATAATTTCTTCGTAAAAGCCCGACATAACAGAACTTACTTCAGCATATATGTACTAGAAAATGTGAATACTTTAAATTATTAGCCTCATTTTCATTAATATTTTACAGTAGATAGTTGAAAAGACTCGCAGTCCAACCCTTTGTTTATGGTCGCATTAGTTATACTTTAATTAAAATGGCGCCATTCGAAGCATTGCATTTGGGCGAGGAATAAAGTAGAAAGATTCTATGCCTGTTTTCTGGAGCAAGATAATGAGCTTTTGAAGTTTCAAACAATATAAAGGGAAAATTAACGATTTTCGATTCATTTTAACATGAAAGCATATTATTAGAATAAACTGTTGAGCATTTAGTTTCAGTATTAACCTTGCTCTACGGAAATAATGGTTAAGAAAAGTATACATAGCAGACGATATTTCAACGTAGAATGAACGGTAATGTATAATTTTATGCTATTTGTAACAGTTAGAACACTTGTGGAGTTCTACAAAATCGATATGGAGTAAGCGGGGGGGAAATCGAATGAGAGAACGGCAACTAGTTTCTAGGTTGCCGCACAATAGTTGAATTCGAACGACCCTGCAAAGCTGATATGGAATTGTAATGCTGAAACTGAAAGTTAAAATATCGTTGAAATAACATGAAAAATATAACATGTATTTTGAAGTACTTAAATAAGTTTGATTAGTCTGATCTGAATCAGGTGAAATTTATTACAAAGGAAAACACACTTGCTTGTTTTTTACTTCCCTCGCTAAAAAGTGATTTCGTATCTCAAACACTTTTAGACAAATTGAAAATCAAATCGTTTAAGAAGGTTATCATTGCAAAAAAACATATTTTAGTGCAGCTCTCAGTGCAGCTGCTCTCAGATCATTGCATTCGGCCATAAGAATAGCGTGGAGGATTTCTGGGTCACAAATGGCATCTATAAAAAAATCTGATGTGGGCAGCACATGACTTTCTTTGTATAATGCAATGGATTTACTACTTTTCCAGTAAAAAAAATACATTTTATTCTTATAGTAGATACTTATATTCTTTCCAAGAAATTGAATTTTCGTCAATTAGTCGTCATTTTCATTCATTTTTATCCATTTTGCGAGATTTTCCTTAATTTGGTAATATTTAAAAAAGTCGCTAAGTTGGCTACATTCTGCCAAATTCGTCGCCAAAATTTCGCCAAGCGTTATGGACGGAGAAATAAGTTATTTTTATAGCAAATAAATAACTATTAGCGTTCCAATATAAAAGTATTACTCAATGTATCTTTTCTCGTGAATCAAATGAGCTAGATCCACGAGAATGATTTCACCAAATTTATCGCATGATATGACATACAAAAGTGAGCATGTTTCTCAGCAGTTAATTTTTTTTTTAATTTATGGGTTTTATTTGATAAATTTATTTGAAAAATGTGCAATACCGCGAGAACGGTTCATGCTAGCTTTCTAAAGTTTATGTCAATCGTTTTTTAAGGAAAAATTACATAAGAAATGTCTATTTGTGTAACTTTATTAAAGGTTTTGATTTTTTGATTTTTTCAAAATTTCACTTGAATATTTAGGGGGATCTAAACATTCGATTGTGTTTAAAAACAATAAGCTTCCAGTATTCACTGATTGTAATTTTTGTATCACATTACATTCGAATCGCTCCATTCGTTCGTTAGATATCGTCTCCACAGACTCACTGACACACACACACACACACAGGCATCACCTAAAAAATGTTCGATTCGTGATCAGGGTTGCTTGAAACTTGCTCTCCCGTCGAAAACTCGAATTCGAACTTTCTACCCCGTCTAATACTTTCCTTATACATCATACTATGTATATAAGGAAAGTAATACTGTGCAACACGGCCTTCACGAACATCCATAGAGCATTTTGCAAAGGATAATTGAAAAATCTGTCGATATCGAATGCCAGCTCCTGTAGACTTTCTCCGGACTTTTGACGACGGGATTTCAATTGAACGTTGTTCATCCTTTTTAAATCATTTTTCCCATAATAAAGTTCCAGGGCATCCGCCAGGACTTTTGAGTCCAGACATATTTCTGTTAGAAGCCTCTGTAAAACCACCGCCGCGTAAACCTTGAAGGGAAGCAACGAGTTGACAGGTTTTTGTTTTTTCGACCCAATTGCAGGCTTCAGCGATAATATCAAATTATACCTGAAATTCGTCGAAATGCTTTTCCCGTCAAATGGAAGAAATTGTGCTTTACATACTAACGGCATGCAGAAATCCGTAATGGCGAATGGCAATACGGACATTCCACATTTCTCCATATTTCTCTTTTCAAGATTCTTCACAGTTTCATTCACGTCGCCGAATTTCTGCTGAACTCGCTCTTGTCCAACTTTCATATCAGCCAGTATGAATTTGACTTCTTATTTCATCTCTTCCTGTCCAGCTTTCATTTTGATTTTTATGATTATGATTTCCTCTTTCATCTCGGATTAATTTCTTCCGAGAAATTAAATATTCGAAAGAATATTTAATAAGATATAATGTTTAATGAAAGATTTAATATTTAATGACAGAAGATAAAGTGGGACAAGTGGAGAAGAAGAATTTTTATCCTCACTTGTCGCTCACTTTAATCTATCTCTTCTTTTAGTTCTTCTTTCATCGCTTCCTATACGACTTTCATTTTTTTCATCTCTTGTTTCATCGCGGCATTACATGTCCAGCTCTAATCTCATTTCCTTTTTTTCTTTCATCTTGTCTTGTATATCTTTCATTACTTTTTTCATCTGGTCTTTCATAGCTACTTGTTCGACTTGCATTGCATTCATGTCTTCCTTCATATATTCGTCCGACTTGCATAGTTTATTATCCGGCTTTCATTGATTCCCTCACCTCGCTTAACTGTTCCTCCATATTTTGGGGAGACATAACCGCTTGTCAAGTTTCCCGAAATAGCGAAATCCCACATCTGACGCCAATTTATTTCGACATATCCTCTGGAATCTTGAGTGAACTCTCAAGATAACAGTATGAGTCCAAATTTCTAGATAACTAACAATTTTGTTCAAAAGAACTAATAAATATAAATAGGAACAATATACACCGAAAAGCTCGATAAATAGCTTGCAAGGTCACTAAACAACTGTGTACAATAAAGCAGTAATTAAACTCTCAGTTAATTCACAAAATAACGGGTTCTATTCTCAAAACACTGATTTATCTCAAAATTCAATATAGCGCGTATCACGTCAACAGCCTTCCAACTGAACGATGACTCATTTTATTTACTCTCCGTAGAAACTTCGAGAAGGTGCTGGTATAACAAAAATATTAGTTATTTCGAGAAAGTTCTAATACATTCTAAGAGGCGATAAAACAGCAAATATGGCAACCCCGTCCCGAAATTAAAAATATGGTAACCTTATATCCACGTAATAGAAATGGCTGTCTGCAAAGGTGTTTTCTCCGTGAAGAGAACAAAGGCTTTGAATAGAAGCAAAGGTTTTCTATGCATTATTTAAATAGAGGTAAAACACAGAGAAACTTTTTACATATTCGTAACAATAGTTCATAGATAGCACTTTTAGTTTAAAAAACATAAGCATTACAAACTTGAAAAACGGGAAAGTTTTTAATCTTCTTGAAATTGACAAAATGATTCCTTGAAAACTATAAGAGCTTGCTAAAAAAAGTATTGATCTAAAAACTGGATTTTCTACTGAGTGTTTTTATCCCCTACTATTTATATATATATATATATATATATATATATATATATATATATATATATATATATATATATATATATATATATATATATATATATATATATATATATATATATATATAATTTTTAATGAGTCAAAACCACTCTCAGACGAAACTTTTCAGGGTTTTTTTCGATGAAAGCTTCAAATATTAAAAGTTAAAATTAAATTTTAAAATATTGAAATTATTTTTATGTATTCATAAATTGTACCATATTTCCAACAAAACAAATAAAAATTATTTATATTTATTTATATCTATTGTGTTCGGAGATATAAGCGTCCAAAGTGTTTACAGGTTTCCTAAACTCCGATTTCAAGCAGAAATGTCCCAACCATAAATGTCATTCGCAACTGAAAGCGTCAACAAGCTCTGATATTAAGAATTTTGAAATAATTGCTTTAATTTATAACGTAGGAATTCTCTTTGCACTCAAATGCGCATTTAGATTTTATCAAAACATTTATCTTAGGAAAGAAAACTTTAACACCTCGCATTTGCAAATGCAGCATGTGTGTCCTTACTATTCCAAATATTCGCTGCATAGGCTTATTTGGATGAAAAACGCCTACATGAGCAACTTCGAAAATATGTAAAGCCATAAGCTGCGACGTGTTATTTTTTCTGGAAAGTGGTGCATTTGGGGAAGGAGGGTTAAAAATATGACGCCGGTGAAAACTATTACATGTCGAACATTTGCACTTTATCGAATTCTTTAAATATATATTCGATAAGGACCTAAATTTAAAGAAAATTCTGATGTGGGCAGCACATGATTTTCCCAACAGACTCAAATTATTTTTTTTTACTTTATTTTCAAACTTAATTTTTATTTCATGATGCATTAAATCGAATTTAATAGCAAAGAATAACAAGGATACTTTCTGATATTATATCCAATATGCCTTTTTAATGTATTTCGTTTTTTTACTTTATTTTCAAACTTAATTTTTATTTCATGATGCATTAAATCGAATTTAATAGCAAAGAATAACAAGGATACTTTCTGATATTATATCCAATATGCCTTTTTAATGTATTTCGTTTTTTTACTTTATTTTCAAACTTAATTTTTATTTCATGATGCATTAAATCGAATTTAATAGCAAAGAATAACAAGGATACTTTCTGATATTATATCCAATATGCCTTTTTAATGTATTTCGTTTTTTTACTTTATTTTCAAAATTTTTATTTCATGATGCATTAAATCGAATTTAATAGCAAAGAATAACAAGGATACTTTCTGATATTATATCCAATATGCCTTTTTAATGTATTTCCGTTTCATTTGGCAAATTAATGCACTTTAAAGTCTTCAGCTCCTCAGAATTCTGAAAAAATTAAAATATCTTGAGAATGGTTCTCGTCCTGGAGTCATGGGGTTAGTCTTATTCGGTTTGCTATCAAAAGCTGTGTGAAGAACAAGTACTTAATTAATATATTTCATCAATTTTAATCATTTATTTCATATTTTAGCTATCTTTGCGGGCCATTTCACATAAAGTAGTCGGTTATATTTTTCCGAATCAGGTCAAAATCTACTCAGCATCACAATAACTCTCAAGGAAATTAACTACTAAATTTTAAGAAAAAATCGTCTTTGTTATCTTGAATATTTAAGGGGGAGAGTGTCTTCCTATATCAGCGATCATGGCTTCACATTTTATAAAATAGTTGTAAAAGTTCAACTAATTTAGAAATAAGCAAACATTTAAAATGCTATACTTTGTATATATATATGTATCTTACATAGGTAATATATTTTTAAATATTGCGCATTTCATTCACTCTTGCATTTTTATGTTACATTATTATATTTTACTCACCAAGGAAATAAAACTTGTTTAATGTGCGAATTCCAATATAAATTCACTTATCATACAAAAACCTTTTCCAAGTTAAAATGATAATCGCTTAGCCTTCCCAGTCAAGAATATCACGCTACGCTTATGCTGAACACATTCTGCTAGTTTTACCTCAAATTAGCCTTCTCATACTACTTTTTATCTCCATATTAGCTTCCGGCGTGATCGTTGTTCTACCGATTTTAAATCGACGCTCAATATACCAAAGTTCACTGAATTCATACTGGTTGTACTAGGTTCACTTTCAGACGTCTGGCATATTTGGTCTAACCTACGGGGTTGATTTATTTGGATGCCATTGTAAAAACTCTGATGTGGGCAACACATGACTTTCCTTATATAATGTAATGAATTTACTACTTTTACAGTAAAAAATTGGTATTTCTTATAGAAGATACTAATATTCTTTCCAAGATATTGAATTTTCGACAATTAGTCGTCATTTTCATTGATTTAGCTTCATTTTTATCCACTTGACGAGATTTTCGTTAATTTGGCAACATTTCAAAAAGTCGCCAAATTGGCGATATTCCGCCAAATTCGTCGCCAAAATCTCGCCAAGCGTTATGGACGGAGAAATAAGTTATTCTTACAGCAGATAAATGTCTATTGGCTTTCAAATGCAAAAGTATTACTCAAAGTATCTTTTTTCATGAATGGAATGAGCTCGATCCACGAGAATGATGTCACCCAATTTATCGCAATGTATTACATATGCAAAGTGAACATGTTTCTCAATAGGAATTTTTTTTTTATTTTATGACTTTTTGATAATTTTTTTGAAAAATGTACAATATATCGAGAACGGTTCGTGTTAGCGTTCTAAAATGTATGTCAATCGTTTTCTAATGAAAAATTACATATGAAATGTCTCTTTGCGTAACTTTATTAGCGGTTTTGATTTTTTGACGAATTTTTCAAAATTTCATTCGAAAATTTAGGGGCGTTCTAAACATTCGATTGCGTATAAAAACAATAGGCTTCCAGTGTTTGCAGATTGTGATTTTTGTACCAAATTTCGTTTGAATCGGTCCATTCGTTCGTCAGTTATCGTCTCCACAGACTCACTGACACACACACACACACACACACACACACACACATACTTTCTCACACACACACACACACACACACACACACACACACAGACATCACTTCAAAAATGTTTGATTCGTGATCAGGGATGCTTGAAACGTGCTCTCCCGTCGAAAACTCGAATTCGAATTTTCGACCCCGTCACAATACTTTCCTTATACATTATGTATATAAGGAAAGTAAAAATCTTGCTG
The DNA here is from genome assembly GCA_951213105.1 of Amaurobius ferox. Classification (NCBI taxonomy): domain Eukaryota; kingdom Metazoa; phylum Arthropoda; class Arachnida; order Araneae; family Amaurobiidae; genus Amaurobius; species Amaurobius ferox. Next base: position 121,582,651 of record OX578149.1, on the reverse strand, counting down.
CTCCAACAGGAAATCAAACCACAGACCCTTCGTACTGTCCGGCCGACACTCTGCCTTTGAGCTACTGAGACGGAAATGCATGCTCTAATTGCCGAAGTGTACTCTGCAAAGCAAATGATAATTTTATTTAAGATTCTATAATATGGTATAAGAAAGCAAATAATAGATTTATTTCTTTTAAACAATCAATATATGACAGAGCAAATGATAGTTGCTTTTTTTTTAGATATAGTACGAGAAAGCAAATGGTAATATTATTTCTTTTTAAAGATTCTATAATATAGTATTAGGAACCAAATGACAGTTTGAATTTTAAAGTTTTATAATACAGTATGAAGCAAATGATAGTTTTATTTCTTAAGCATTCAATACTAATATATGAGAGAACAAATGATAGTTTTATTTCTTTTTAAAGATATAGTACCAGAAAGCAAATGTTAATTTTATTTCTTTTTAAGGATTCCATAACATAGTAATATAGTATGAGGATGCAAATGATAGTTTAATTTATTTTTAAAGATTCTATAATAAATGAAAAATAAATTTATGTTTCGATTCTTTTCAAAGATTCTATAATATAGTACGAGAAAGCACATGAGAGTTTCATTTCTTTTTAAAGACTCATGTAAACAAGGTGAAACTGTTTTAACGAAGAGAATTCAAGAATAGATATCGTATGAGAGAAGGATTTCTAGTCAAAAGTCATTTCCTTCAGCATTTCAAATGTCATAAATTCAATACTTTCTGATCCACTGTGTAAGGCAGATCAAATCTCGTGATTTGAGAACAAGCAGCAGATGTCTTCTGTCAAAAGAACGATTCTTTAAAAAGTAGAAGTTGTAGTTGTGATGGCGTTGATGGATCACGTAGCGTTTTGAGTGACAAAACACACCTGCATTGCATAACACACTTGTTCATATGTAACACATCAACAATCAGATGTCTGACGATGTACCAAATCAGGACAAATACCGAATGTCAAATGTTCGACAGTAGTTTTTCGGATACTTCGACGAATATAAATTTTTCCCGTCGAATAAAAGTTGAACTACCGAATATTTGGAGGTGAATAGACAGTGTTGTAAACAACACTTTCATTTGGAAAAATTGTAAGAAATAATGCTATGGTGGAACTTTTATAATTTTCCCTCAGTTTGAGTGGTTGATCATAAAATTGAAGAAAATGACCATGTATGTTTTAGAACCTGAGATAAATAGAATGAATTGTGGATGTGGATGTGCAGATGAATGAGGCGGGAGGGGGGGGGGGGGGCACGATTGCTCAAGGACGGAATCACTTACCCCTATCATATTTTATCTGTAGATGCAATATGTAAAAACCGGAACTCGTTAGAATTTTTTATTATTGTCAACATTAAAACTCAATTTATCCGAATTTTAAGATTTTTATAGCTTTACTTTTTACGAAAACAATGACAATACCCGGAACAAAGATGGTGTCATATGGTATATGAAGAGGAAATTTAATAATCGCAACTCTACAATGGAAGTTTATGGTAATGAAATATTTTATATTAACACATATAAAGAAGTTTACAGAAATTTTACGAAAACATTTAAATATTTTGTACGAGTTACTTAATAGTAACTTTGCTACAAAATCTAAAAAAAATACATTTTTATCATGGTGTTAAGGATCATGAAACACAACGGAATAGGAATGTATGAGAAAATCGAGTGGAGGATTACACTCCAAAAATTATAATCTTGCACTCCCTGGAGAAAGTACAAACGTGCTGTTTCTATTCTTTTAGTTTTTGAAAAAGCACTATTTAAGGCATCTAATTTATTTGCAGAAATTCATCAAACAACACCATATGCAAGTGTTTCAAAAATATTGCACGACTAAATATCCCTTGAACGATTACGCGCAGAGTCATGGTTCCAATTTAATAAATAAATGGTTACACAAATTATCAACCTACTACAGTTTTGAACACGTGACACATACCAGTATAAAACCTGATATGGGCAGCATAGGGCTTTCTCTACATAATGAAAGTATTTTACTTCTTTCAATGCGAAATTATGATGAACAAGACCCACGCCACAATGTTATCAACATGACAAGAACACTGACATTGGAGCTTTTCTGGATGATAACATATAAAAATATTTTGAAGTACCACATTAACTTATATTTCGCGCAAATATAACTTGACAATTAGAAACATTGCTAACATCTGCTAAACAATGCACTCCAATATGATAAAATATGTTAATTATAATTTCATCAATTTGGCGTCACTTTCGTACCTTTACGTCATTTTTGACAATATGGGGGCATTTTCGGCAATTTGATCCCACATTAAAATATCATCAGATTGGGAAAATTTCCGCCAAATAGCGATGTCGCAAATTTTTTCACCAAGTGTTACATATTTTCTATTATTTACTATTCATTTTTATATTTTCATTTTTTATTCATTATATTACTATTCATTTTTACATATTTTTTTTAGATACAATTATTTGAAAAACGTACAATATTTTGAACTAGCGTTTTAAAGTTTGTGTCATTGGTTTTAGAATAAAAAATTACTTACAAAACGATTATTTATTTAACATTTTCGAACATCCTGATTTTTTTCAAAAAATTCATTCGAAAATTTTAGGATCTTCTAAACGTTTGATCGAAGTTACAGTCAATAGGGTTTCAGTATCCACGGATCGTAATAATGGCTCCAAATTACATTCGAAATGCTCCATTAGTTCGTGAGATATCGTATCCGCAGACTCACGAACACACACCTACATACATGGCGTCAAAAGGTTCTATTTGAGTTGAATACCTTAAACGTGCTCATCCGCAAAAACTCGAATTCGAATATTTTACTACGTATTCTACTATGTATGTCAGGAAAATAAAAAAGGGCAAATATTTATTTTTTGTACGGTTCTCTACAAAGCAAATTCCAATCAGCAAATTGTTCTTTATTCATTTAAAGACTGTTTTTTTTTTATAAAGAAAACAGGTTCTCTATGAACAACTGACCCTGAAATAATTATCAAAGTTACAGGTCTTTAACAACTTTAGCCCGATCAAAAGAGATAACAAAAAACATGGATTTTAGGGATCGTACGAAAATTGAATTTCCTTAAATAAAATTTTCATTTGAAAGATTACATGAGTACCTATTTTTAGCCGAAGTATTATACAGCTTCCCTGCCCCCCCAGCCCCCCTCTACACGTCACCCCCGATAGAAGAGGCCGAACTACTGCCCCCCTCTGTACCTCGAAACGTATGAGCTGTAGGCCCAAGTCTGGCCTTCGAATTCCCCCGTATCAGCTTTTCTGGAAAGTTCTGCCCTAGTAGAGTAGCCCACACAAAGAAGTATCCTATGTGCAGTGCAGTACGTGGGCTCGCGCTCCTGGATACATAATGGTTTTCTTATCGTATTTTTGAATGTATAATATGTTAGTTCATGATTTAATAATCATTTTGACCTGCATACCTTCGACTACATACCTTATAACATTGGATTACTAATTACCTTATTACCCTAATGTTAGATACTGAAAATGCTATTTAGAAGTAAGTGCTTACCATTTTTTGCTTATTATCATGTCATTTAAAATTACTTAGAATTTTAAGTATATGGCAATCAAATTATTGCTATTCAATTAAAGCTAACTGGATTCTAAATTGTTTTGTTGCTAATTATAACGTCAATAAACCTTTTAGAGTTTTCTTAGTTTGTTTTAAAATGTTATTGTTGTCATATTAATTAAAAAAACTGCCTAGGCACTTGTAAAATTAAGCTTTGTTAAGTAATTGTGAAGTATTAAAAATCATTCAATATTTAAAATATATATTTTATCAAGTTAGCTTGTGTCATTCATTGCATTTACCTAGTGTACTTAATATGTTGTCATAAATTATTCAGTTTCCTGCAAATATTTTAAAATTACTTTAATAATGTTGTTAGTTGTGTGATATTTTATAATAGACTAGCAGTATGTCCGTTCTTCGTACTGATTATATAATACAAGAAACTTAAAATTCAGAATTTGATGTGAAGTTTTAATATTTGGAGTCTCTATTTTTGAAATTTTATAATAATTCTAATGAAAAGAAAATAGGTGAGCTCTACCGTGCTGAGACAATAAACAGACAGATAGATGTACAACATACAATTTTATGTATACTGTTAATAGCAGATATACCCGACATTGCCCATGATTTAAAATATGTGCAAATTCCTGCAGTATTCTAAATGACATTCTTACTCAAAACATTCTATTAAAATATTTCATTTAATTCTCCCTTCACTTAATTCTTCTAAATTTAATTCTCCTTTCTGTGTTTTCTATACAAAATTATCTTCAAGCAGATTTGAAGAGTAAAACATCCTCGTTTGAAAACAAATTATAAAATATATATGAAATTGGATCAATATAAACTAAAATGAAAGCGCTAAAATAGTATAAAAATGGTTATAAAATTTTCTTTTATATCCATTTCTTTATTATTTAAATCTTAAAAAATTTAATAATCGTCTGCCTAATAAACGCATTTGATTTAATTGCGTTGCTAAGCATCATGATATAATTTTCTTAGTAAATTTGCGGAAAATATGTCATCTGATGCATAATTCTATTTTTATGGAAGGTTTAATTGCGGGATTTTTATTCATATCTCGACAATCCCTAGTCCTAGAAACTCGAAACATGGACTAAATTTTAAGTAGGGCTATTTTAAGGCTACCCACAGAATTTTCATGAAAATCGATGCAGCAGTTCTACCGTGATGATGAGATAGATAAACACACAGATAGATAGATGTATTTTCAATTTTATTTATATAGATAAAAAATGTCATTCTCTTTTTAAGATATTGTCAATAGTAAGAAATTGTAGCAATAAAAATGCTACACTGAAGTTATGAAAGTGAAATAATGTAAAATGTAATATTTTACACATCAAATAACATATTTTTAAACGTTTGATAAGTAAGTAATTGCATATAACAGATTTAGTATCTTAATATATTGCATTTTTATTATTTGTTACGGCATGCTGAAATTTTAAAAGAATAGGTTAAGAAGTCATTTGTGTTTAGGTTGTGCATACTTTTTTTTATGTAGCGAGTTATTATGTTATTGAAAATTGTTAAAATAACTTGGAAAAAAGCAAAGTAACTAATTTATAATTTCAAGTTACCATTGTATATTTCATTATATTATAGTTAATGTTATTTTAATAATACAATGCTAATTTAATCTTTCTTACATTTTCAATTCAATGGAATTGTAAATGAAATATTAATACCAAAAAGTTCTATTATACAGCTTTATTAAATTTTTAAAGCCCCTGAGGTATTTCAAACTCTATAATTAAGCAAAATTGTTTACAATTTGTGAATGTGTGGTAGTAAAAAAAGGAATATAAGATGTGCTATATTAGAAAACCTGAACTTCTACAAATTATAGTGCATAGGTTAATGAATGACATTCAACTAGTATTTTAACTTAATTCGAAATAATTTTACAATTTATAACAACAACAAAAAATGAATAAACTAAAATGAAATAAAAATAAATAAACACGTAAGCATATTAAAAGTTAACTTCTAAGTTTCTTTTTAATGATTGTCTTATGATATTTAAAGATATAGCATTCAGTAATCATTTTAGTTTTTGCATACTTTATCTGTAAGTACGCATACTTTAGCTGAATGTACTGAAGAATTATTCAAATAAAATGCCTGATTAAGCAATAAATACACAGGGTTCTTTTTCAAACTTTTATTAAAACACTAACTGAATGGAATCCTTTCATCTTCGATCCCACAGTGAATTTGAGTCATTATAACTATTTTATTTAAGGAAATGTACAGCAATATTAATATTTTAAATCACCCATTTTAATGAACATTATCGAAAATACTTCCAAATTTCATGAATATTATTTGATTTATTGATAAATTATGATTCCTTTACATCGAACAGAGAATTAAAAGGGAAGCAAATAGCAAAAGCTCCGATCGCGATCTGGAAGACCTACTCCCAGTGGGCCTACAAGCCAAGACGTCAAAAGTTAGTGCTCCGGCCTCTGCTTCCGGAGGTGACGCTCTACCCCATTATCCATCGAAAACTTTGAGGAATTATATCTCTGGTAATTTTGATTCGTATGAAGGTAGAAAATTTTTTGTTCGACTAATTGAGCTATAGAAAATATTTTTATAATTGAAAATTGTTCTAGAGAGACGTTTAAAAAGTTACTTTTTCTAGAGTGACCGTTTAAGAAGTTACTTTTTTTCTGAAATGTGTTGATCAAAATTTGCTTGCGATAATAGTCTATCTTAATTAAGACATTTCTTAAATTGAAATCATGAGTTTACGATCAATCGTTCAAAAGATATTTTAGAAACACTCTGTATAGCAAAAATTATTGGAATTCTGCAATTTGATTAAATAGAAGGATAAAAAGATGCGACGGTTTAAATTTTAAAAATTTCTGTTACTGAGAAGCGCTAATTGGTCAAAAGAAACTCCGGATATATAAAGTGGCAAGCGTTTTAAACGTGTACAGATTATGTACCATTCTTTCCGGCCCCTTCTTCTTTTCATCTATTAAATTTTCACTCTACTACGTTACGCCATTAAGTCATTTACGTACGCCATCTTTGACGAACTAATTTTCGTCTCAGAAAGCACGCAGAAAGCTGAAAGTCGGCACACAGTTTCATCTTAGGAAACATTTTCATTCAATAAATTTTCACGTCATTACCTAACGTATTTACGTCATTAAAATATGGATCTTTTACGAGTACATTTTCGACTCCTAAAAAAAGTAATGAGCTGAAACTCAGCAGTTTCATCTATCCTAACATTTTCATTTATCAAATTTTCGCGCCATTACGTTACGTCGTCAAGTCATTTACGTACGTCATCTTTGACGAACTAGTTTTCGGCTGACATAGCACGTTGAAATCTAAATCTCAGCGCACAGTTTTATCTCGCGGAAACATTTTCATCTATCAAATTTCCGTGTCCTTACGCTACGTCGTTATATCATTTACGTACGCCATGATTATGTTTTGCCTTTTTCATGCATTTTCGATGTGAATCACGATTCAGTATAACTACATAATACAGTATAACTACAGTAATACTACATAAGTTTAAATGTGAATTACATCAATAAACATAAAAACTAAAAGTATAAAAGAAATTATGAGAAAATCAAGTTGTTCAATATTTTCCCCTGCACAACAATGGTGCACGGAAAAATAGAAATTAAATTTTAGTCAAACACGAAATGGAACCCCATTGATGGTCAGGGCAGATTCAATCCAAAACAATACTATGTAATTCTTATCATTATCTAAGATTGATATTATGCAAAATTATCTAAGGAAAATGATGGGGTTGACAGATTCAATTCAAACAATACTATACAAATTTTATCTGAGATTAATTCTAAGCAAAATTATCGAAACTATTTCATTTGCTTACATTCACATTTCGACAATTTTGCATAATATCAATTTTGGATTACGAGAAGATTTATGTAGTATAGCTTTAAATTGAATACGCCTACACCCTCAATTTGGTTCAATTTCGTGTGTGATTATTAAAATATATTTCCTACTTTTCCGTGAGCACTGTTGAGTGGGAGAAGACATCAATTTTTTTTTCAGAATATTAGGGTTGCATCAATCACAAATCAAATTATTCATTCATCTATTAAAAGAAAATTGAATATCTGCCGTGTGTGTATATGCTTGTTTCTCATCACGGGAAACAGTTACACCGAATTTAATAAAGTTTTATAAGTAGCCAAGGATTAGCCCCACTTAAAATATAGCCCATGTTTGGAGTTTCCAGAATCAGGCCTGTCAAAATATCAATAATAAACGAAACTTCCATAGAGATAGCATTATGTAACCGATTTTTTTATGCAAAATTGTTTAAAGAAAATTATATCATGTTGCTTAGCAACGCATTTAAGTCAAATTCGTTTATACCATACGATTGCTATTCATTTTATTCGGATTTAAATAATAATGCACATAAAAATACTTTTTTCGGAATTGCATTTTTGACTGGATTATATCAATTACGGCCTTCGGGTTCAAAGATTGCGGGAATTATCGATATGTTCAATTTCATTTGTCAGTGTTATTTTGGCAAAGATGTTGTTTAACTAATTGTTGAAACTAAATAAATGTAGCAAGGATTAATATATACTAATTGCCATGTGTCCATCTGTCCGTCTGTATGTCCGTCTGTCACGCTTTTTTAGACACTTCCTGAATTGATAGAGACTTGCAATTTGGTACACGTCTCAGTCGTTCTGTAAAACCCCCGGGAAAAATCGAATTTTTCGAAAACGTTCTCTAGAAGGGGGCGCTCCACACCAAAACGTTCGAAAATTGAAATGATAGGAAAGCATGCTTTGCGATAAGATAGAGACTTCAAATTTGGTGTATTGGTAAATCGTTGAAAAGGAAAAAAATGTGCAATTTCAGATTTCCAATATTTTCTACTTAAGGGGGTGCCGAATTCCAAACTGTACGATTCACGGAATAAATGAGAAAAGGCTCCTTTAAAATTTGGTATAAGGGCTAATCATTTGACGAAAACACCCAAAAGGATAGTTTTTCAAAAATGTTCGTTTAACGGGGTGCTCCAGAGAAAAACGCTCGAAAGATGAATTGATAAAAAAAACATGCTTCAGGATCAGATAGAGATATCAATTTGGTGTAAGGGTAGATAGTTTTGAAGGAAGAAAGTGTACAATTTCAGTTTACCAATATTTTCTACTTAGGGGGTGCCGCACACCAAAATGTTCGATTTTCGGAATAGAGGAGAAACGCCCCTTTAAAAAAGTGATAGAAGCTTGATGTCGGGTATATGAGCGAATCATCTGAAGAAAACACAAGAAGAATGGAGTTTTTCAAAAATGTATATTTAAGGGGGTGGGTACTACACACAAAAATATTCGAAAGGTGAAATGATAGAAAAAGCATACTTCGCGATGAGATAGAGACTTCAAATTTGGTGTACGGGTAAAAAGTTGGAAAGGAAGAAAGTGTACAATTTCAGTTTTCCAATATTTGCTATTGTGGGGCCGCTCACTAAAATATTCGATTTGTCGAACAAATGAAAAACGCCTCCTTTACAATGTGATAGAGGCTTAAAATTTAGTATATGGGCTAACCATTTGATAAAAAAACCAAAGATGAATTACGGTTTGACAAAAATATTCATTAAGGGGGTGCTAGACAGAAAAACGTTCGAAAGGTAAAGTAATAGGAAAAACATGCTTCGCGATAGGATAGAGACTTCAAATTGGGTGTAGTGGTAGAGAGTTTGAAAGGAAGAAAGTGCGAAATTTAGGTTTCCAATATTTGCTACTTTAAGGGCTGCTACACACTAATATGTTCGATTTCCCGAATAAATGAGGCACGCTTTCTTTTAAATGTGATAGAGGCTTGATATTTGTTATATGGACCAATCATCTGATAAAAAACCCAAGACAAAAAGTGTTTTTCAAAAATGTTCATTTATGGGTGGGCCTCACAGAAAAACGTTCGAAAGGAGAAATGATAAAATAATATGCTAAGGGATGAAATAGACGTTAATGTGGTGTACGGGTAGATAATTCGAAAGGAAGAAATACGCAACTTAAGTTTCCCAATATTGTCTTCTTTAGGGGGTTCTGCACACCAAAATATTCGATTTGCCGAATAAATGTGAAACGCGAAATATTCAAAAATTTGCATTATTCAGGGTCTTATTGGGAGACCGTTGATTTTCAACAGGTATTCGGCTAGTATATCATCTAATACATTTTTAGCCCTTTGATTTTGGCAAATCAAACATCAATAAGTTTTTGTAAATTTGTTTACAGACGGGACTAGGATGTTTTATTTCTCAGATCGGCCTGTGAAAATAATTTTGTATAGAGAGAACAGAGTAATGGTTTTAGGAGAATTAAATAAATGTGTTAATAGAATTATTTGAATAAATGTCATTTACAGTACTATCGGAATTTGCACATGACTGTGAGTTTTAAGTTTCTTTATACTGTAATATAGTAATATACTCAGTGCGAACAGCGAGTATACTGTCAGTTCGTAAATGCACGTATGTAGCAGACAAAGAATATTTTGTGCTTGTACTATTTCCTGTTAAGCTTTGCTGCAACGCTAAGTATAAAATCAATATGTCTTTTGCTCGTATTTCCAAAGTATGTTTTAAAATCTTATTGAGGCTTTTAAACGGGGGTAATAGAAATAAGGCGATGTTGTATATTTTTCCTTGTATTGTACATTCTTTTTTAAAGATTGGATAATTTTCAGTTTAATGTTTTAATTTCAAAGTTTTAATTTTCGTGTTAGATAAAAAGATTCGCTATTTTCCGGACTAATAATGATTCATTTATTAGGAGAAAGCTATTATCGCAGATAACTGTAACTATGAGCCTGTTTAAAAAAATGTGTGGGGCGGGGGGTGATCTGATAAATCAACAACAAATACATTCGTTGCGGATCGCCACTGTCGCATTTTGAGAAGTAAAAAATCAATTTAGCGATTGAAAAATGAAATTTGATAAGAATTTTGCGTATTAGGACTTATGCCGATGTTAAACTGAAAAATCGTGGTATTCTACTCGGAGGTACACTAATCAAAATGCATGCTACAACTTGTCTTTTCCAAATCAATGATCTCTAGAATTCGAGAATTTGCAAATCAAATCAATTTTTTCAAATACAAAGTCAAAATAAAATTTGGATAATAAAATCTCCATTTGGTGAAATAAAATGTCATTTAGCGAATTGGTTTGCGAAAGTAATCGAAAATCTAGAATAACTCCTGCATGCAGTGCTAGATTACCCAATAGGCATTCTAAGCACGTGCTTGGGGCACCAGTAAATCAGGGGGAACCAATGAAAATCCAAAATATGCTTTTTTTCGTATATTTTTACTTATTGCTTATCTAATAATTGATGGAAGTGAATTTTCTAATATCGGCTCCAATAAACTTATGGGGTCCGAGCGACCTTTAAATTTATTACGAGAACGTTAAATATGTGGGTCCATGAGTCCCTCCAGGAGTTTGTTTCGGAAAGGAAGGTAAGATCCCTGCGGATGCCGCCCCACCGGATTCTGGCCTAAATTAGTTCCCGACCGTCCAAACAGTTACCATACACTTTCGGGTAGGTCCAACAGCCTGGGTCGAAGAAGAAGTCGCAAATGACGGTACATGCGAAAATCCCCACTTTTATACACGCGTCCTATATCTTTGTGTACAGGGCCCAACTGCTTTACTTGCGACCATGCATTTATTAACGAAAAGAGTTTGTTTCGATGTATTCTATTACCTCTTCCATTTATTTTGAAACACCCTGTATATTGGTTGCCTCCTTCAATGATAACTCTATTATAGCCTATCAGTATTAATATAATCAATTGATCAGTATCATAGTATGTAGTAACATCATCAATCCGTATAAGAATAGCCGTATGGAGAAGGAAGTTCTGTGCGAAATTTCAAAGGTCCGGTTAATGCTAACTTCACGTTTGCAGGGCCTCAACATTCTAGATTGTATTTTGAAATTACAATTTCGATATAGCTCTTTAAATTTTTAAATATAGCTAATTGTGCTGCATTGGGAACCAAGAATACAACAACACTTAGATAAGACGACTCCGCTAGGGCCGCATTATCCATTGGGAATATGGGGACCTTCGCCTGGAGGGGATAAGATTGGTGGTGATAAGGTGGTGATAAGATTTCTTATGGTTGAAATGATTGGTTACATATTATGTAACATTTTATTTGTAAATTATTTGTTAAATATTATGTAACATATTGTTGTTTTAAGAAGACTTTGGAATTCCGCTTCACCAAGTCATCGTCTTTAAATCCGAAGTTGACAAGTGTATATTTTACCTACCAAACCCTGATTTTCAGGGATCTGTAACTCAGCCACCAAGAAAGCTAAAAACTTCATACTTTTTCGTTTGTAAAGCCATCTCAAAGCATGGATAAACAAAAGAACAACAACATAAATTTGGCGCGGTAACACCTGAGAAAAAATAATTTTAAAATGACATTTTTCTTGCTATTGTCGTTCTTACTTTTTATTCTTCAGTGTTGCCGGACCTCCATCCTTAACTACTATACCGATTTTTGTAAATAGTAGTTCATTTTGTGTGTTATGGTGGGAAATACATACTTTCCTTTCAAAACAAAAAGATAAATTTGGATTAAAGTTTCAAAAATTGGAAAAACATAATTAAATGGTGCTCGGCGGTAAGTATAAATTACAAATCTATATTTCTGTTATATAATCATTTTGTCTTTGCAAGTGACGAAAAAATACAAAAAGGCGAAATAGAAGAAAGAAATTAATAAAAAAGCTTTCGAAAATATTTTTCTGCAGTGGATCGAGGTTAACTCCTCAATCGCAGTGGGAAATATTTGTACTTTAAAATCATTTAAATGTCTCGAATCAGGTTTTCATAATTTCATCCAGAGAAGCAAACAATAAATTAATTTCAAAATGGGCTTAAAATTTCGCATGTTATAAGATATCATTTTCAATATAGTAGTGATTGTAATAACTAGTATTAAACCATGATAAAGGTGTGTGAAATACCAATTTTAACTGCTATATGTTTATTTCCCAATCATAATTTTTATTTCCCCCTGTCATTTGACTGGCTATACAGCCAGAGCCGTTTCTTACCATACACAAGGAATGCTTGGAGTGGCAATTCTTCAGGGGGGGCATTTCTTTTATCTCATCAACATTCCATATAATTTTTTTAATAGTTTTTATTTATCTTTAGCGTCACTTTTAGTCTTAGGTTATCCTTCTGAGCAGAAAAGCATATAACAATTTAAATGAGTTTTGAATGCTTTGGGGCTGATCCAATCCTATGAGAAATTAAACAAATTGAAAATCTTGATAATTATATTCAATTACTCTGAAAATAATTAGTTAACATATATCCACAAGATTTAATTGTAAAAAGACAGGCCCACTTGTACCAATAGCATGTTTGGCCACGCCCATTTTTTTCATTCAGAGTTCGTTTTAGAAAAATGTGTAAAATTTAAATTAGGTCATTTCATTTCGAATCTATATTTCAGCAAGTTAAAAAAAAAACAGGGAAAATTTCAAAATTTAAAATAACTTTTCGATGTGGATTTCGTATCGACATTAATTCTGCCATATCAAGGTAAATTTTCATTTTATTTTATTTATGACCCAGGGGTCATTAGTCATTTTAAACGGCAATCATCTAGACACTCATTTGTTAAGCACTAAATAGATAACAGTTATCGCCTCACGGTTCATGATATTACCAAAAGTATATTACCAAAAGTATTATATATAAGTGTACCAAAATATGAATACTATTATGAATGCTATTATGTCGTTATTATGTACCGATAATATTCTATTGACATATCCTATATATAAAAAATTTTCGTTTAATCAAACGCAGAAACGTGGCGTGTATATGCGTCAAGTACACTGTACCCAATTAAGAGTGCAGTTAGTTAAAATAAACGGAAAAATCATACTCGGAACCACAGATCGAGATAACGCCTCTACACGCGTATTTCACATTTAAAAATAGGCAAATATGCTTTATAAATTAAGTCATGCGTATTTTTACGCACCGATTTTGCAAACAAAAAAAATTTTTTTGAGGGTAATTATACATTTGTTAAAATTACTCCTCTGGAAACCAAAATACTCGCTCAAATCAAGTCAGGAAGTATTTTTAATCTTCCGAAAAAATTCTAGCTCGATCTCTGCTCGGAACGGAATAAGTAAGTGAAAGCTTAAACAGCGTAATTAAATATAAATAGATAAACAAACTTTTGCTTTTTTTTATTTGTACGTAAATCACATTTATCGCTATCTAAAGAACTTCCCCAATTTGCAGCTTGTCTTTCGAAAAAGATGTTTCTCACACTTCAGTCTAAGGTGTACAAAATAAAAGCAATAAACAAAAACACTTGATCTTTATTCCATTTTACATTTCCATCTTATGGCAACTATATCTATACGGCACAAAGAACATTCTCAGAATTCATAGCCCTTACACATATTCTTTCCAATTATGGATATCTTTACGACTGCAACGCCTTTTTCTCTGTAAGAGTACCAGCTTAGATTATTTTCTATCAAAATTTATGAGAAGGGTAACGCCTTTTTCTCTATCACCGATTCCTCCAACCATTTTTTATTATTTGTTTAAAAGATCCATTTCAGCTATTCCTAGAAAATGTGCAATATCCAGTGCGAAGTGGCAGGAATTTTGTCCCTTCTTGTGTTTAGTTGGTCAAGTAACCGTCGTCGGTTTGAGAACCAATAACAGAGCCAGATGACACTCCTGCCTACCCAGCTTTCTTTGTGAGAAAAAGCTATGAGCTGGTAGCAGTACATTTTTTATTTCGTAAAAATTTATATTCTGAGTAGTCAATGACCAGTATCTACCAAGTACCTCCCCCTAAGAGGGGTAACGCTTTCTGAATTTTAATTTTCTAAAAACTATTCGAAGAGTTTGAATCAATGTGTGTGCAACTATGAATGAGTGTGCAAGTAGCAGCTTGGGATATGTTAGCATTTTAATTCAATTGTTGTGATATGTCGTGATGAATTTATATTTTAAATTCAGCACGACACTATTTCCCTTTAATTTTTAATTTGTACCTAAATCATATTTTTTGCAATGTGGAAAACTTCTCCAATATGCAGATGGTTTAAAAAAATGGCTTCCCACACTTCAGTCAGAGGCATACAAGATAAAAACAATAAACCTATCTTATGGCCCTATGGCTATACGGCACAAAGAACATTCTCAGAAGTCTAAGACCTCAGATCTATTCTTTGCAATTATAGATATCTTTACAAAACATTTTCTATGTCAGAATAACAGTTTAGATTATATCTCTGTCTTTATGAACTTCAGTTTTCTAAAAATTGTCCGGAGAGTTTGGGTCAATATGTGTGCAACTATAAATGAGTGTGCATGTCACTATGACATAGAGGGGGACGATCGCTTCACGGACATGCCCTTGTTTCGCCATTTTGCACCATGCCTGCACCACATGTACTTTTCTCTTTTCATGGTTTCAAGAAGCAATTCGGAAAGGACAAATGCCTCGATGACTTTCGGAGATATCAAACTCAATTCGGTACCCAAACAGAGGAAATCCCACATCGTGGTAATCCAAATTTAGAAAATTGGAACAAGTCGTTTTTGACTTAGATGAGTTACGTGCAATCGTTACGTATCCAACGGATGATATGACCAAGGACGAATGGACCCCATTTAAGACCAAACTGGCTAGTGTGGATCTAGGCCTGAAAGACCAGGATATGGACATGTCAGGTGAGCCCCCACGAGTTCTCTTGGGATTTCTGTTGTTTCTGGAAAAATTACGATGTCACCTGTTGCCTCTACTTCGGCACATTCATTCACCCTAAACCCAGGGCTGTTAAACACCTCCCTCACTGATATTGGTGAAGATGGATTTAAAAAAGTGCCGAGAAGATTTACAGCTAAGATAGATAAATCTACCCCCCCCCCCATTTCCACGGTCCAGCCTGTGATCGACTCTGAGGTTCCTGCACCAGATGCAGCTAACGCTGAAGAAATTCCTTAAAAAGAACGATATCCCCCTCCCCTACCTTGATGATTTTCGGAGATATCAAGCTCAATTCGGTACCCAAACAGAAGAAATTCCACATCGTGGTAATCCAAATTTAGAAAATTACTATGTCAAATTTACTATGTTAATTTAGAAAATTACGATGTCTCCTGTTGCCTCTACATCGGCACAGTCATTCACCCTAAACCCAGGGCTGTTAAACACCTTCCTCACTGATATTGATGAAAATGGATTTAAAAAAGTACCGAGAAGGTTTACAGCTAAGATAGATAAATATTCTCCCCCGTCCAATTTCCACGGTCCAGCCTGTGCTCGACTCTGAGGTTCCTGCACCAGATGCAGCTAACGCAAAAGAAATTCCTTAAAAAAACGCCATCCCCTCCCCTTCCTTTATTGTACCCAGTACCAATTGCTACGATTATCTCAACCAACTCAGGATGCTTGCCCCCTCAATAACTAGAAATTTGGTAGGGAATATTTTTAAACTTGATGTTAAAACCCGGGATGAGTACATTGCAGTACAAAAAAGACTTTTAAACGACAAAATATAGTTTAGGTCATTCCTCTTAAAAGAAAAAAAGTCACTCAAAGTCGTTATCCGGGGGCTTCCGCTTCCAATGCCCACCAACCCATCATTGATAAAAGATAAATTAGTAGGGTTCGGAGTCGAAATTAATAGCATAACTCAATTGTATAAAGGCCCGAAATCTAATAGAGTGCTCATGCCGCTATTTTATATTCAGATACCAAATACCCCAGATAACCTTAAGATTTATCAAATTGTCAAAATGCTAGGAGTCGATGTTAAAATCGAACGTTGCAGGGGATGCAAGGGCGCTTCAACCCAAAGTTTTTATTGCCAAAAATGGCATCACGCGGCAATTAGCTGCTATTTACCCACGAAATGCGTAAAATGCGCGGGTGATCATAGATCCTCTGACTGCCCTAAAAATTCAGAGCCCAAATGCGTTTATGCCAACTGCGTCGGTGACCACCCCGCAAGTTATCGTGGATGTTCTAAATTCCCAAAACCAAGAAGCTTACCCAGAACCTTTACCAGTAAAACTGTTACAAATACCAAATCGTACACTGCCTCTTTTCAGACTAATGAAATTGAATGAAATAACAAAGAAATTGAATGAAAGATTCGAAAATCCAAAATTGTAAATTTCAACCCAAACAAGCCGCCATAAGAAGATGGTAATGACGCGAAAGATGACGAGTTAGAGTTTATCGACATGATATTCCGTTTCGATAGGAATGGCTATCAGCTCGATTTTCTACTAAAATCTTTCGATTCAGCCCTCCCTGAACTTAAGGAGTCAGATGGAATCATTGATAGAATTGCAATATACTACAAACATATATGTGAATTATCCAAAACGCCTACTGCTTAAATATTAATTTAGGGGCAGTCCGATATCCGCACAGTATTTCAAACTGAAGTTCTACACCTTTTCTTTTCCTCTCCCACGTTGGCCCTTCCCCTTTCTACCGATCTTTTCCTCGCCCGACTCTCTGGTCTAAAGGCAGTGTTCCACGGAACACAGACGTTTTCCAAATTATTCCTTTATTTTTCAGGAGACATTTTCCTCTCCTTATTCCAAATTATGCGACACGTTACGACTTTTTTAAGACATGTCCTAATTCTGTCTAGCGTGCACCGCTTTGATCCCATTAGATCCCCTTCATGGTAACTTCACTTCCCTATGTTTTCCAAAATCTTTTATTTTATGTTCGGAAATAAAAGCAAACCTTACGGGTTTGCCAGGCGCTCCAAGAAGCGTCCCCTTGAGGCTTGAGAGTGCATAGTTTAGGCATAGTTTAGTAGGCTAGGGTAACAACCTAGAATGTGGTAAAATTTTGATTCAGTTGTTGTGAATGGGACTTGTGATATTTTTTTTTCTTTAAATAAATGTAAAATAGGATTTGAAATTGTTTTGCGGAATTTTATTCTTTTTTTCAAATACGGCGTGCGTGTGTGTGTGTGTGTCTTAAAGTAAATCCCTGATGAAACAGCAAGCGGTATGGTTCTATGATTTAGTGCGGCAGGCACGTAGTATAAAGACGACGTTAATGTTGCCTCCTAATGAAGAACAATGCCATTGTAGAGGTCTCATATCCTGTCTCTCAGTCGATATATAAAGCCTGACAACAGGCTGTCAGCAGGCGTTAACGTTTTACAGAATGTGTTCCATATTTACTTGTAGGCAGATACTCGTATAAACATATTTATTATTTGAAATAATTCAAGTTGGCACACTGTGTGACCTAAATACAGTAAAAACAATTTGCCATCATGATATAAGCAGGAAACAACGCCATTTTTAGTATTAGACACATAGTTTACACATATGTCAATTAATTATCATTTTTTACATTTCATCAAGATGAAGCTAGAATATTTGTGAGTTCATTTTTAACACTTCACAATACAGTTGAAAAGTGTCTATGACTTTATTCATTCTGTCTGTCTGTCTGTTTATCAGTTCGCACGATAACTGCCCACTAAAAATTACTTTATCAAAATGAAATTTTAGTAAGTTATTCAGACGGTCTGTGGGACCTATGGGAATATAAATACATAATATCACCCAATTAGTTTTGGATTGAACCCGGGATGAAAAAATGAAATACATTAAACCCTATGGGACATAATTTTTCAAACATTTTTTAAGCGAATTTAAAATAGCAAAAGCAAATATATTTGGTAGTTCTTTAAATAAAAATTAAAATAATAATTACACCCATATTATATGAAGAGATCACGTGACCCACTTCAAAATAAAATATGACATCCATCTTGTGTCAAAATTGTGATTTTTAAAGTTCTTTTTAATTTATATTTAGTGTTGTATCCGCCCTAAAACCGCTTTAATTTTTACTGAATTTCTGTGCATCTATATTCTGAAACAGCGCAATAACAATATATTTGAGTTTAAATTATCAATGCCATCCATCTTGTGTCAAAATCTTGATTTTTAAAGTTCTTTTTAATTTATATTTAGTGTTGCATCCTTCCTTAAACCGCTTTATTTTTTATTTTTTTCTTTACATCTATATACTGCGACAACGGAATTACAATTTTTTTTAATTTAATTGATCATCAAACTTTGATTATTTCCACAACGATGCCAGAGTTTCACGTATGAAGAATGTAAACACATCAAGATGTAAGGTGAGTTGAATAAGAATTGCTGAATTTCTTTATTGCAAAATAATTTAGGTCTGGAGTCTGCAATATAGCTGATATGAATAAAACATTCATTGATTTTACATAGCGAAGCAGACGATTCTATTGCCTTTCTCGATGAAGTTTTAAACATGTTTATGCAGTACTTTTACCTCCATGGTTTTTAGTAAAATAAATTATTGCAGTATTGTAATAATTTTAAAATTGCCACCGCTCAATGAAAGGAACGGAAAAAGTTTATGAATGGATAATTAACTGGTTTTATATAGAGAGCCAGACGATTTATATTTCAATGGCTTTATTTGAATAAAGCTCATATATTTTTGATGAAGTTTTCAAATATTATAAATTGTAATATTGTGATAATTTTAAAAATATCACCGCTGTATGTATCGCATTTTATAAATGTTTAAATAAAATTGCATTGCAGTTGGAAAATGTTTCATAATCAATGATTTATGCATGATTGATCTTTCTTGTTTTAATATTAATTTCATAATTCGTATTGCAAGCAAGAATTGGAATTGAAAATGATTTATTGTTAAAGATCTTTATTGTTAAAGATACAGTGCGAGAAAACAAATGGTAATTTTATTTCTTTTCAAGGATTCTATAATATAGTAGAAGGAATCAAATGAGAGTATGAGTTTTTAAAGTTTATAATATAGTATGAGGAAGCAAATGATAATTTTTTTCTTTTTAAATATTCATTAATAACATATGAGAGAGAAAATGATAGTCTCATTTCTTTTTAAAGATATAGTACGAAAAAGAAAATATTAATTTTATTTCTTTTTAAAGATTCCATAATATAGTAATATAGTATGAAGAAGCAAATGCTAGTTTAATTTATTTTTAAAGATTCTATAATAAATGAGAAAGTAAATTATTGTTTCGATTCTTTTAAAGATTCTATAATGTTGCACAAGAAAGTAAATTATTGCTTTTTTTTTTTTTAAGATTCTATAATGTAGTACGAGAAAGCACATGAGAGTTTCATTTCTTTTTAAAGATCCATTGAAACGAGGTGAAACATCTTTGACGAAGAAACTTCACGAATAGATATTGTATGAGAAAAGGATTTCTAGTCAAAAGGCATTTCCTTCAGCATTTCAAACGTCATAACTCCAGCAACTTTCTGATCCACTGTGTAAGGCAGATCAAATCTCGTAATGTGAGAACAAGCAACAGATGTCTTCTGTCAAAAGAACGAACGATTCTTTAAAAAGTAGAAGTTGTAATTGTGATGGCGTTGATGGATCACATAGCGTATTGAATGAAAAAACACACCTGCATTACACAACACACTTGTTCATATGTAACACATCAACAATCAGATGTGAGACGATGTACCAAATCAGGAAAAATACCGAATGTCAAATGTTCGACAGTAGTTTTTCGGATACTTCGACGAATATAAAATTTTCCGGTCGAATTAAAAGTTGAATTGCTGAATATTTGGAGGTGAATCGTCAGTGTTGTAAACAACTCGTTCATTTCGAAAAATTGTAAGAAATAATGCTATGGAGAAACTTTTTTAATTTTCCCTCAGTTTGAGTGGTTGATTATAAAATTAAAGAAAATGACCATGTATGTTTTGGAACCTGAGAAAAATAGAATGAATTGGGGATGTGTAAGTGCGGATGATAAAGAGAGGGGGACATGATTGCTCAAGAACGGAATCAAGTACCACTATCAAATTTTAGCTGTAGATACAATATGTAAAAACAGACCTCGTTAGAATTTTTTATAATTGTCAACATTAGAACTCAATTTATTCGAGTTCTAAGATTCTTATAGCTTTATTTTGTATAAAATTAAGGCAATACCCGGAACAAAGATAGTGCTATATAGCATATGAAGAGGAAATATAATAAACGCAACTACACAATGAAAATTTATGGTAATGAAACATTTTATATTAACACAGAAAAAGAATATTACAGAGATTTTACGAAAACATTTAAATATATTTTTTACGAAATACTTAATAGTAACTTTGCTACAAAATTTAAAAAAATACATTTTTTTCATGGTGATAAGTATTACGAAACACTCCGGAATAGGAATGTATGAGAAAACCGAGTGGAGGGTTACACTCCATAAATTATAATCTTGCACTCCCTGGAGAAAATACAAACGTGCTGTTTCTATTCTTTAGCTTTTGAAAAAACATTGCTTAAGGCATCTAACTTGTTTGCAGAAATTCATCAAACAACGCCATATGCAAGTGTTTCAAAAATATTGCACGACTAAATATCCCTTGAACGATTGGACACAGAGTCATGGTTCCAATTTAATAAATAAATGGCTACACAGACTATCAACCTACTACAGTTTTGAACACGTGACACATACCAGTACAAAACCTGATATGGGCAGCATAGGGCTTTCTCTACATAATGCAAGTATTTTACTTCTTTCAATGCGAAATTATGATGGACAAGATCCACGGCACAATGTTATCAAAGTAGGCAAGTGCACTGACATTGGGGCTTTTCTGGATGATAACATATGAAATTATTTTGAAGTACCAAATTAACTTATATTTTCGCGAAATATAACTTGACAATTAGAAACATTGCTAACATCTGCTAAGCAATGCACTCCAGTATAAAATATGTTAATTATAATTTCATCAATTTGGCGTTATTTTCGTAACTTTAAGTCATTTTTGCCAATATGGGGGCATTTTCGGCAATTTGATCCCACATTAAAATATCATCAGATTGGCGAAATTTCAGCCAAATAACGATGTCTGAAATTTTTTCACCAAGTGTTACATATTTGCTGTTATTTACTACTATTCATTTTTCTGTATATTTTTAGATACAATTATTTAAAAAACGTACAATATCTTAAGTTAGCGTTTTAAAGTTTGTGTCATTAGTTTTAGAATAAAAAATTACTTACAAAACGATTATTTATTTAACATTTTCGAACATCCTGATTTTTTTCAAAAAATTCATTCGAAAATTTTAGGATCTTCTAAACGTTTGATCGAAGTTACAATCAATAGGGTTTCAGTATCCACGGATCGTAATAATGGCTCCAAATTACATTAGAAATGCTTCATTAGTTCGTGAGATATCGTATCCGCCGACTCACGAACACACACCTACATGCATGGCGTCAAAAGCGTTCTATTTGAATACCTTAAAAGTTGCTCATCCGCAAAAACTGGAATTCGAAGCTTTCTCTACGTATTCTACTATGTATATGTGAAAATAAAAAAGGGCAACATTTTATTTTTTATACGGTTCTCTACAAAGCAAGTTCCAATCAGCAAATTGTTTTTTATTCATTTAAAGATTTTTTTTTTTTTAAGAAACCAGGTTCTCTATGAAAAATTGTCCGAGAAACAATTATCAAAAGTACAGGACTTTTGATAATTGTTTCTCGGACTTTGATAATTGTTTCTTGACTTTGGCCAGATCAAAAGAGTTGACAAAAAACATGGATTTCAGGGATCGTACGAAAATTGAATTTCTTTAGATAAAATTTTCATTTGAAAGATTACATGAGTACCTATTTTCAACAGAAGTATTATACAGCTCCTCTGCCCCCCCCCCGCCCCCCTCTACCACTTTATCCATCGAAAACCTTGAGGAATGATATCTTGGGTAATTTTGATCGCATGAAGGTAGAACATATTTTGTTCGACTAATTGGATTATAAAAAATATTTTTATAATTGAAAATTGTTCTAGAGTAACGTTTAAAAAGTTACTTCTTCTAGAGCGACCGTTTAAGAAGTTAATTTTTTTTCTGAAATGTGTTGCATGATCAAAATTTGCTTGCGATAACAGTCTATCTTAATTACGGCATTTCTTAAATTGGAATCATGAGTTCACGATCAATCGTTCAAGAGATATTTTAGACACACTCTATAGCAAAAATTACCGAAATTCTGCAATTTGATTAAATGGAAGGGTAAGAAGATGCGACGGTTTAAATTTTAAAAATTTCAGTTATTCAGAAGTGCTAATTAGTCAAAAGAAACGCCGGATATACATAGTGACAAACGTTTTAAACATGTATAGATTCTGTACCATTCTTTCTTTCCCGCCCTTTCTTCTTTTCATCTATTAAATTTTCACGCCATTACGTTACGACATTAAGTGATTTACGTACACCATCTTTGACGGACTAATTTTCGTCTCAAAAAACACGTAGAAAGCGGAAAGTCGGCACACCGTTTCATCTCAAGAAACATAAAGTTTTCACGTTATTACGTTACATATTTACGTCATTAAGATAAGGAATCTTTTACGAGCTCATTTTCGGCTCTTACAAAAAGTAGTGAGTTGAAACTCAGCAGTTTCATCTATCATAACATTTTCATTTATCAAATTTTCGCGCCATTGCGTTACGTCGTCAAGTCATTTACGTACGTCATCTTTGACGAACTAGTTTTCGGCTGACATAGCACGTAGAAATCTAAATCTAAACATACAGTTTTATCTCGCGTAACATTTTCATCTATCAAATTTCCGTGTCCTTACGTTACGTCGTTATATCATTTACGTACGCCATGATTATGTTTTTGCCCTTTTTTTGCATTTTCTTTGCGAATCACGATTCTGTATCTCCAGATGAAATTCTTGTTTCAGTGCATCTGTCCTTGTATAATACTACATAAGTTTAAATATGAATTACATCTATAAACATAAAGACTAAAAAGTATAAAATAAATTATGAGAAAATCAAGTTGTTCAATATTTTCCCCTGCACAACAGTGGTGCACGGAAAAATAAAAATTAAATTTTAGTCAAACACGAAATGAAACCACATTGATGGTCAGGGCAGATTCAATCCAAAACAATACTATACAATTCTTATCATTATCTAAGATTGATATTATGCAAAATTATATAAAGAAAATGATGTGGCTGACAGATTCAATTCAAACAATACTATACAAATTCTTACCTGAAATCAATACTACGCAAAATTATCGAAACTATTTCATCTTCTTACATTCTCATTTCCCTTGGACAATTTTGCATAATATCAATTTTGGATTACGATGAGATTTACGTAGTATTGCTTTAAATTGAATACGCCTACACCCTAAATTTGGTTCAATTTCATGTGTGATTATTAAAATATATTTCCTACTTTTCCATGAGCACTGTTGTGTGGGGGAAGACATCATTGTTTTTTTTTCAGAAAATTAGGGTTGCATCAATCACAAATCAAATTATTCATTCACCTATATAAATATAATTGAATATCTGCCGTGTGTGTATGTACTTGTTTCTCATCACAAGAAATAATTACACCGAATTACATAAAGTTTTATAAGTAGCCAAGGATTAGCCCCACTTAAAATATAGCCCATGTTTGGAGTTAGTTTCTAAAACCAGGCCTGTCAAAATATTAATAATAAAAGAATCTTCCATAAAAATAGCATTATGAAGCCGATTTTTTCCCCCAAAATTGCTTATAGAAAATTATATCGTATTGCTTAGCAACGCATTTAAATCAAATTCGTTTATACCAGACGATTGCTATACATTTTTTTCGTATTTAAATAATAATGCACATAAAAATATTTTTTTTCGGAATTGCATTTTTGACTGGATTATATCAATTACGGCCTTCGGGTTTAAAGATTGCGGAAATTATCGATATGTTCAATTTCATTTGTCAGTGTTATTTTGGCAAAGATGTTGTTTAACTAATTGTTGACAGTAAATAAATGTAGCAAGGATCAATATATACTAATTGCCAAGTGTCCGTCTGTCCGTCTGTCACGCTTTTTTAGTCACTTTCCGAATAGATGGATACTTGCAATTTGGTACACCGCTCGGTCGTTCTATAAAAAAACCTAGAAAAATCTAATTTTTTGAAAACGTTCTCTAAAGGGGGGTTTCCCCCCCGGGGCGGGCCACCCAAGATGGTGGTTTCGGATGTTGGCTCTGTAGCCTTGATCCTCCAAACTGGGGGGCAAATTAATCCGGGGGTAATCAACCTCGCTGCTGATGACTCACGGATGCAATTGCGAAAGTGACGAGGCAGTCCCCGGACTCTTCCAGGTGGCTGGATCACGGGACTGTGGCTATTTATGCCCTGAGCCCAGGTCTGGCCGGTGACCGGAGTCGGGCCCGGCAGGTGCCTTCGGCCCCTGCCCGGTGAATGATTCCGCCGTGTTTCGCGACCGAGGTTGCGGCTTTGCTGGAAAAGAGATGATGTGGTTGCGCCTCGATGTCCCACTGAAAGCTATAAACCCAAGTTGGTTAGCTGGGCTCGCAGGTATGTACTCTGTACTCTAGAGGGGGGTGCTTCATTCCAAAATGCTCGAAAAGTTAAATGATAGGAAAGCATGCTTTGCGATAAGATAGACACTTTAAATTTGGTGCATGAGTTCGTTCGAATTTCGTTCGAAAGGAAGAAAATGTGCAATTTCAGATTTGCAATATTTTTTACTTAAGGAGGTGCCGCACACCAAACTGTTCGATTCACGGAATAAATGAGAAAAGGCTGCTTTAAAATTCGATAGAGGCCTGGAATTTCGTATATGGGCTTATCATTTGACGAAAAGACTCAAGACGAATATAGTTTTTCAAAAATATTCGTTTAACGGGGTGCTCCTGAGAAAAAACGTTCGAAAGATGAATTGATAAAAAAACATGCTTCGAAATCATATAGAGATATCAAATTTGGTGTACGGGTAGACAGTTTGGAAGGAAGAAACTGCACAATTTCAATTTACCAATATTTTCTACTACAGGGGGTGCAGCCCACCAAAATGTTCGATTTTCAGAATAAAGGAGAAACCCCTCTTTTAAAACGTGATAGAAGCTTGATATTTGGTATATGAGCGAATCATCTGATAGAAAACACCAGAAGAATCGAGTTTTTCAAAAATGTATATTTAAGGGAGTGGATACTACACACAAACACATTCGAAAAGTGAAATGATAGAAAAAGCATGCTTCGCGATGATATAGAGACTTCAAATTTGGTGTACGGGTATAAAGTTGAAAAGGAAGGAAATGTGCAATTTCAATTTTCTAACATTTCCTATTGCAAAGTCGCTCACTAAAATATTCGATTTGTCGAACAAATAACAAAAGCCTCCTTTACAAGGTGATAGAAGCTTCAAATTTAGTATATGGGCTAACCATTTGATAAAAAAACCAAAAATGAATACTGTTTGACAAAAATATTCAGTAAGAGGGTGCTACACAGAAAAACGTTCGAAAGGTGAAGTGATAGAAAAAATATGCTTCGTGATAGGATAGAGACTTCAAATTGAGGGTACGGGTAGATAGTCTGAAAGGAAGAAAGCGTGAAATTTCAGTTTCCAATATTTGCTACTTTAACGGGTGCCGTACACTAATATGTTGGATTTTTCGAATAAATGAGGCACGCTTCCTTTCAAATGTGATAAAGGCTTGATATTTGTTATGAGGACCAATCATCTGATAAAAAACCCAAGACAAATAGAGTTTTTCAAAAATATTCATTTATGGATGGACTTCACAGAAAAGCGTTTGAAAGGAGAAATGATAAAATAGCATGCTTCGGAATGAAATAGACGTTAATGTGGTGTACGGGTAGATAATTCGAAAGGAAGAAATGCGCAACTTAAGTTACCCAATATTTTTTTCTTTAGGGGGTTCTGCACATTAAAATATTCGATTTGCCGAATAAATGTGAAAGGCGAAAATATTCAAAAATTTACATTATTCAGGGCTTGCTTATTGCAAGAACGTTGAATTTCAACAGGTATTCGACTAGTATATATATTATCTAATACCCTTTTAGCCCTTTCATTTTGGCAAATCAAATATCAATAATTTTTTGTAAATTTGTTTACAGACGGGACTAGGATGTTTTTTTTTCTCATATCGGCCTGTGAAAATAATTTTGTATAGAGAGAACAGAGTAATGCTTTTAGAAGAATTAAATAAAAT
The DNA here is from genome assembly GCA_951213105.1 of Amaurobius ferox. Classification (NCBI taxonomy): domain Eukaryota; kingdom Metazoa; phylum Arthropoda; class Arachnida; order Araneae; family Amaurobiidae; genus Amaurobius; species Amaurobius ferox. Next base: position 121,555,861 of record OX578149.1, on the reverse strand, counting down.
ATGTTAATAGAATGATTTGAATAACAATGCCATTTACAGTACTATAGGAATTTGCACATAATTGTGAGTTTTAAGTTTCTTTATACTGTAATATATTCAGTACGAAGAGCGAGTATACTACTAGTTCATAAATGCGAGCATGTTATAGACAAAGAATATTTTGTGCTTGCACTATTTCCTGTTAAGCTTTGCTGTAACGCTAAGTATAAAATCAATATGTCTTTTCCTCTTATTTCGAAAATATGTTTTAAAATCTTATTGAGGCTTTGAAACGGTGGTAATAGAAATAAGGCGATTTGGTATATTTTTCCTTGTATCATACATCTTTTTAAAAAGATTGGTTAATTTTATTAAATTTTAGTTTTCGTATTAGATAAATAGATTCGCTATGTTACAACTAATAATGATCCATTTATTAGGAGAAAACTTTTATCTCAGATAACTGCAACTATGTGCCTGTTTCGTTTTTTATGCGTTTTCAGCTTCGACTATCCTAAACATATTCCAAACACCATTAAAAAAATGTGTGTGGGGGGGGGGGGGGGTCTGATAAATCAACAGCAAATACATACGCTGCGTATCACCACTGTCGCATTTTGAGAAATAAAAAATCAATTTAGCGATCGAAAACAATTTTTGATAAGAATTTTGCGAATTAGGAATTATGCCGATCTTAAAATCAAAAATCATGGTATTCTACTTGCGGTATTTTACTCAAAATGCATGCTATTTCTTGTCTTTTCCAAATCAATAATCCCTAGAATTCGAGAATTTCCAAATCAAATCAAATTTTTAAAATAGAAAGTCAAAATAACATTTAGAGAATAAAATTTCCATTTAGTAAAATAAAATGTCATTTTCTAAATGTTTGCGAAAGTAATCAAAAATCTAGAACAACTCCTGCATGCAGTGCTAGATTACCCAATAGGCATACTAAGCCCGTACTTGGGGCACCAATAAAAAATCCAAAATATGCTTTTTTTTTCATATATTTTTACTTATTGCTTATCTAATAATTGATGGCGCTGAATTTTCTAACATCGGCTCCAATAAACTTATGAGGCCCGAGCGACCATTAAAATTTTTCTGTCTACCACAGTTTTAGAGGGTGTTTCAAAATTAATGGAACACACTTTAAAGGATGATAGAACACATCAATACTAACACCTTTTGTCAAAAAATACATTCGCTGGAGGGCGCCATGAGTCGGACGGTCTGGGTCTTCAACACACATTGTCTATTCGCGGGGGCTTTTAGCGCCGTTCGTGAACGAAATTCATATCCGGCTTCTCCTCATTCGCATACTGAACCATTCCAAGTTGCTAATGATGGGGGTTGAACATCCCAGTTGTTAGCGAGTGAGGATTTTACTCGGACGACACGAGTTCGATTCCGGGTTTCCGCCCAAACTGTCGTCGTGTTCACGCGGAGTACGGGAACGTTAAATATGTGGGTCCATGAGTCCCTCCGGGAGTTTGGTGGTGTAAAGAAGGTAAGGTCCCTGCCGATGCCGCCCCCACTGGGTTCTGGTCTAAATTAGGTCCCGGAGTCCAAACAGTTACCATACACTTTCGGGTAGGTCCAACAGCCTGGGTCGAAGAAGATTTCGCTAATGACGGTGCATGCGAAAATCCCCACTTTTATACACGCATCCTATATCTTTGTGTTGCTAAAGGCGACCTGCAGGAGGAGACGGTAAGCGCCCTCCACGCCTAACCCCTTTACTTACGGCTTTGCATTTATTAACGATTTTATATTGATTTTGTTTCGATGTGTTCTATCACCTCTTCCATTAATTTTGAAACACCCTGTATAGTGGTTGTCTCCTTCAATAATAACTTTATTATACCCTATCAATATTAATATAATCAATTGGTCAGTATCGTAGTAAGTAGTAATATCATCAACCCGTATAAAAATAGCCGTATGGAGAAGGACGTTCTGAGTGAAATTTCAAAGGTCTGGTTAATGCTAACTCAATGGTTGCAGAGCCTCAACATTCTAGATTGTGTTTTTCAAATACAATTTTAATATAGCTCTTTAAGTTTTTAAATATATCTAATTGTGCTGCATTGGGAACCAAGACAACAGGAACACTTAGATGACTCCGCTAGGGCCGCATTATCCATTGGGAATATGGGGTCCTTCGCCTGGAGGTGATAAGATTGGTGATGATAAGGTGGTGATAAGATGTCTTATGGTTGAAATGGTTGGTTACATATTATGTAACATATTTTTTGTAAATTATTTGTTAAATACTATGTAATATATTGTTTTACGAACACTGGGTAGTTCCACCTCACCCAGTTGTCATGTCTAAATCCGAAGTTGACAAGTGTATATTTTACTTACGACATCCTTATTTTCAGGGGTCTGTTTCTCAGCCACCAAGAAAGCTAAATACTTGATACTTTTTCATCTGTGAAGCCGTCTCAAAGCAGGAAGAAAAGACAACAACAAAAGAACAACAGCATAAAAATGGCGCAGTAAGACCCGAAAAAATATAACTTTAAAATGTCATTTTTCTCAATATTGTCGTTAACACTTTTTAATCATCAGTGTTGCTGGACCTACAGCCTTAACTACTGTACCGAATTTCATAAATAGTGATTCATTTTGTGTGTTATGGTAGGAAGTACATACTTTCATTTCAGAACAAAAAGATAAATTTGATTTAAAGTTTCAAAAATTGGAAAAACATAAATAAATGGTGCTCGACGGTAAGTATAATTTGCAGAGCCATATTTTGTTACATAATCATTTTGTATCTGCCAAGTGACGAAAAAATAAAAAAAGCGAAATAGAAAAAACAAATTATTAAGAAATCCTTCGAAAATATTTTTCTGCCGTGGATTGAGGTTAAATCCTCAAGCGCAGCGGGAAAAATGTGGCCCGCGAGTCTCTAACTGTCTCAAATGTGGCCCGTGGTTCAAAAATGTTTGAAATATGGACCGTTTTCTGTCAAAATGGTGCTCATCTTTCCGCGGTTCAGATAAGACTTTTGCCTCATTTCAGGATGGAATTTTTGTTTGGAAGAGAGGAATTTCTTGCAACACCTTTGACCCGTTTCTATAAACAATCCATATAACGAAATACGGCAATACAGAAAAGATAATCCATCTAATTTGTCTGAAATTATTTGTGATGAAATATTTTATTTAATGATTCAAAATGAATGACTGGAAATAAGAATGACTGGAAAGAAGAATGGCTGGAAATAAGAATGACTGGAAATAAGAATGGCTGGAAATAAGAATGACTGAAAGTTTGAATTTATCTGCGGATATAATATTGGATAAAACAATTCAGTATAGTACTGAGATGTATGTTTCGAACAAATGGAAAGTCGGTGGAGAGCTTTTGATTTTTTCAAACTTGAATGTTATACAGAAGCTATATATATGGCATATTCAATGATAAATTCCCTAAGTCCTGCTTATAACATTGACTTTTCAATGTACAAAAGCCAATCGTAGGACAACGCTGGCAATGTGTTAGGCCTATTACGACGTATCCTTTGAAATCGTGGGTGTGCGCTCAAGATACAAAAATGAGTCCAAATTTATGGATAACTAACATGTTTATTCACAAGCACAGCGTAAACAGGAACAATATACAGTAAAACAACACTTAAATGCTTCACTAATATCACAAATTCTCAAAACATTGGCAAAAATCACTTCACTAAACAGCGGCTACTATTCTCGAAACATTGACAAAAATCACAGTTCAATGTAGCTCGTATTACGTCACCTGCTTTCCGACTGAGTAAAGACTGCTTTTCATAGACTCACTAAAGAAATGTCCGGAAATCTCTCACATCACGTAGAGTATTGGTTATTTCAAGATGTTACTTGAACCTTCAAGAAGTAGCAAAATGTCGCAAAATTGACTATAAATCGCCAAATCTGAAAACCCTCCTCCAGACTTCAGCATCTGGCAACCCTAGATGCACATCATAGGAAAGCCTATACGGGGCCGTTTCCTCCGTCTGGCTCTCAAAAGAAATTACTCCAGCGAGGGAATATTACTCGTTTGCAACATGCCGTTATCAAATAGTGCAGAAAATACTTTTAGAAGTGAATAAATATGCGATATTCATACCAAGTGTTGCTTACTCACTAAATCTGGTAAGAATTAGTGCTTTTGATAGAAAAGTTGATTTTTTTTTCAACTTTTCAGCTATTCTAGGTAGACGTAGGTACAGATGTCATATAATCCCTTGATTTTAGGTGAGATTCTGGCAATCCCTGCTATGATTTGGAGAACATTTCATTCTGGAAATCCTTTCCGCGTCTTTTGCCGCCTTTTTATTGCCAAGGTAAAAATAGCAACATTCCATTTTGGCAACCCTTTCCGAGTCTTTTGTCGCTGTCTTGTCATCTTTGGTCGCCCTTTTACCATCTTTATCGCCATTTTGCCGTCCTTTATCGCCCTTTTATCGCCAAGGTAAAAATCAAAAAGTTTTCTAATTTTCATGTTGTGCTATATGCAACAGAACACCTGTTGCATAAACAGCTGTTCCTAAGTGCGACCCCCGACAGCCAGCTGTACCAGATTTTGCGATATTTCTTTAGCGTGCGCGCATAGCGAGTTAATCCCGCGAAGCGGTCATAAGCCCATGTTTGCATTGCTGCAAATCAACTGTTGCCCAAACGGCGACAAAAAGGCAATTTTTAACTTGGCAACAGAAAGGCGACAAAAAGGTGACAAAACACACAGGAAGGGTTGCTTGAATGGAATGTTGCGACTTTTACCTTAGCGACAGAAGGACGACAAAAGACACGGAAAGAATTGCCAAAATGAAATGTGTTTTAAATCAAAGCACGGATTGACAAAATCTCACCTAAAATCGCCAAAATAAAGGGATTATAATACATTTGTTATTGTTCCTACACATATTATCTACATACATATATTCGTGGGCAATACATTAAATTTTACTTGGCAAGCGATCATGTTTTAAAAACCTTATCTGATACTCGCTAGGAAGCCCAAAAGAACGAAAGTGCTATTTCAGAGTGCATCAGAGAGATATTTTGTGCGTTATGAACAATAGCTGATGATAAGACAGAGAAGGTTTAAGTAATTTAAAAACCCAAAATATTACAAAAAAAGAACAGGAACAGAAGTTTGTTTTCATGTTGGCAATATGGAACGAAATCTTCAGCCATTTCCATGGCAAATTTCATTAAGAAAAACTAGATTTTAAAACGTGCTCAGATCCGTCTGTAACATAACATATGATCCTTTTTGCGATAAAAGTTTTGCCAAAGATACAATCAGCTAGCTCACAGGCAGTGTTTCATCCAAGCATACATCCGCAGGAGGATAAGCCCCCCCCCCCCCATAGACCATTATTCATCCCCCGGAGGCATATTACGTTAACCTAGATTCTAGTTATTTGACAACATTTATATATATGTATATAGGGCAAATAGATAACGATCCCCCACCTAAAGTTTAAATCCCCCCCCCCTGACCAAAAAGTCCTAAAAGAAACACTGCTATCAGGTATTCTTGCTGAACCTTACATGATACCGGACATGTAAATTGATGTTTTACACTATTTTATCAAATATGATTCCATGGCATTCTATGAAATTTCTTTTATATGGTTTAAATGTTTTTAAAGATCTGCCTACAAATACATTTACAAAAGTGTAATCCGCGTAAGAAAATTTATCTCTTCAACTGCTCGCCAGTTTGCAACGCTAAGTATCAAAAGGGATATTTCTTTTCGCTTCAAGTGCGCCCTCCGTTCCAAAATATTTTTTCAGCTAAAAGCTTGTTAGAGCTTTCAAACTTAGAGATAAGCTGATTTCGTACTACCTCCCCTTTCATTGATACATTTCCTTTTAAAAAGATTAGTTAAAATCATTTTGTTTTCTTCCGCTGGATTAAAAAGTTATCTGCGCTGAAGCAGATGAATGTCAATTTTATATACAGAAATACTACAAGGAATTACGCGGCGTTATCCGGATCCTAAATAAGTACTACAGTAATTTATTATATTTGAAAGCTTAAAACTTCATCGAAAAAAATGAACTTTATTCAAAAGACGGCATCGAAATATAAATCGTCTGGTTCTCTATGTATTGTAAAAATCACGATTTTTACACTGGCGGAAAAAATAGATACCATATTTTATTTAAGTGAGTCACGTGATCTCTTCATATAATATGGTTGTAATTATTATTTTTATTTTTATTTCAAAAACTACCTAACACAATTTTGCTGAAATTATTTTTATATAGTCTATGGGATAATTTGAATATTTCCTAAAATTTTCGAAGCAATTTCTGAATTTTATCTTCAGTTAAAAAATGTTTGAAAAGTTAGGTCCTATAGGGTTCAATGCATTTCACCTTACCCGAGTTCAATCCAAAACTAATTGGGTGATATTATTCATTTACATCCCCGTATGTCCAACAGACCGTCTCAACAACATACTAAAATTTCATTTTGATAAAGTTATTTTTTACGACAGTTATAGTGTGCGAACGGACAGGCACACAGACAGAATGAACAAAGTCATAAACACTTTTCAACTATGTTCTAAAGTGTTAAAAAATAATAAGTAACAGGAACGATGAGGAGAGGTGAGGCGTGCATTAAACCTTTTTAAGAGCGCATGCGCACTAAAATCTCACGGTAGAAAAGTCGAACCCGTTGACTTCCGCGAAAGATGTGTACATTGCTGTGCAATCACTTAATAAATCACTAAAAGTAAAATGGCTTATGAAATTGAATATGTTTATATTACAATCCCAAATATCCAACACAGGATGTCCAACAAAAAGTGAACAGTGAAAGAAATTTTGAACCATTGGTTGTAGACCCATAATTCCAATTGCAAAAATGTTTTTTTTTAAATAAGGTAGGTATTCGATCCGACAAACTTGGAAATTTTGATGACTTTAAAAGCTTTGCTGGGGTGTATGTCGTTCCCCTGTTATCCCCTGCTGGTGACTATAAATTTTACATTGGCAGTACAAAATGTACTGTTGGCATCCGTTTAGCAGAACATGCTCGCGATGTCAAATCTGGTAAACTTTCTACGGCTCTTGCTCAATATGTGGCTAATGATAAATTTCTTCCCGTTTTTGAAAAAACTTTTTTTTTTGGTTCGTTGTAACAATCCACGTAGTATTCTTCATTATGAATCCCTGTTTATTTATATTTACCGTCAATCAATTTGTAATTTTGATCCTGTTCAAATTTTAAGTTATGCTTGGCGACTCATTCTCGACTCTATGCAATTCAAATCTCTTAAAAGTTATTTATGACGTCATTCTCAGGAATATCATACTTGACGTTTTCCTAAAATTTCTATTAGTTCTTTTCTTATAATATTTTAACATTCGTAAGCGTTTAAACATATTTTGTAATTTCCGTGTATATTTCTTGTATTATTTTAGTAAGTTCATTTACCATTTTATATTTTATGCAAATTTTTGTTAAAATGATCTCTATATATATAAACATTCTATGCTTTTACTACGCATGTAGCCACTGATGAAGGGCGTATATACGTCTGAAAGCGCTCTGGCAGTTTTTAACAATATTTTGTATGTCTTTTAGGATGTTAAATAAAAGACCTTTCGTTTTTTAAAAACGCTTTGTATAGGGAAAGTATTGGAATCATGCCGAAAATTATTGGACGAAAATTATTGGAAAACTATTGGACCGAATGTCACAAAAATCGGTTGATAAGTCACTTGTGAGTTATCCTGGTGCTGATTAGATTTTGGTACGATTCGAAAAAAAATAACCAGCCTGTTTTTGCAAAATGGCCCTCAAAATCGTCAAAATCTAAACTAAAAAACTACGTATGCTCAAATACATCCATGAAATGCTTGTTTTATACGTAATTTTTAACGATGAAAAGAATAAGACCAATCCCATTACACTAAGACTAGCCTTTCTCGAGATATTTTAATTTTTTTCATATTTTCTCTACGCCACTTTTGAAAATAAGTCCAGTTACCAAATGTGAAAGAAAATTGAAGTAAAAGTCAATTACATTTAATTTAAATAAAGAGAACGTGGATATAAGTCTGCAGGGAAAGTAATGTGCTGCCAACATCAGATTTTTTTTATTTGTACCTAAATCACATTTTTAGCTATGTAGAGAACTTCCCCAATTTGCAGCTAGTCTTTCGAAAAAGATGTTTCTCACACTTCAGTCAGAGGTATACAAGATAAAAGCAATAAACAAAAACACTTGATCTTTATTCAATTTTACATTCCCATCTCTCTTATGGCCCTATATCTATCTATACGGCACAAAGAGCATTCTCAGAATTCATGGTCCTGACAAATATTCTTTCCAATTATGGATATGTTTACGACTGCAAACCCTTTTTCTATGACAGAGTAGCAGTTTAGATTATTTTCTATGAAAATTTTTGAGAAGGGTATCGTCTTTTTCTCTACCACCAACTAATCCAACCAGTCTTTATTTTTTGCTTAAAACATCCATTTCAGCTATTTCTAGAAAATGTGAAATATCCAGTGAGAAATGGCAGGAATTTTGCCCCTTCATATACTTGGTTGGTCAAGTAAACGTCATCGGTTTGAGAACCAGTAACAGAGCCAAATGGCACTCCTACCTACCCTTTATCTTAAATTTGTACCTAAATCATATTTTTTACAATGTGTAGAATTTCTCCAATATGCAGTTGGTTTTAAGAAAAAAATGCTTCCCACACTTCAGTCAGAGGCATAAAAAACAATAAACCCGTCTCATGGCCCTATAGCTAGCTGTACGGCACAAAGAGCATTCTCAGAATTCAAAGACCTCAGATATTTTCTTTCCAAAAGCATTTAAGTTTTGGATCGCTATTAATTTTTTATTCATTTACGAGGATGCGCGATCTTACATATGTGGTATGTTTTAAATATAGACCCTTTTCAGTCAGAATGGTGCTCATCTTTCCGCGGGTCACATAAGACTTTTGCCTTATTTCAGAATGGAATTTTTGTTTGGTAGAGAAGAATTTCTTGCAACATTTGACCTGTTTTTATAACAATCCATATAACATGCTTTAAACCACCAAAATCTCCAGTCATTTGGTTTAAGGCGACAAGTTGTGTTAACCAAATATTAAGGTAAACTTCTTGGATATGGGGACCAACATCGAACTGCAAATTTCCTGCTCGAATGGCAGGATAACCAAAGGCTTAAGAGAGATAGCCCTGTTGGATTTGCTCACAAATTGGGACTACTTCAACCAAGTGTAGAACACCATGAACTGGCTTCATGTATGATCCCCATTGATAACTTACCTAATGTTCAATTTATCAAACAGCTCCTTGTCGCAACTAACAAAGGCAATCACGTCCCCGAACTGTTGAAACATTTGGCATTGGAGGTTATTAATAATACTCCAGAGGATGCCATTCAAATCTTCATAGATGGCAGCAAAAATGAGCAGGGTAACTCTGGCAGTGGTATACTCGTAAAGACGCATGACAATATGGTGAGCATAAGTAGGCGAAACTCAAATTTCTATTCAGTATTCAGGTCCGAATTAATAGCTATTGAAGTGGCACTTAAATACCTTATTGATCACGACTTCAGTGAAAATGTCTGGATATTCTCGGACTGTAGAAGTGCCATTCAACATCTATGCAAATGGAGGGATGTTGGTAATCGCAATAGCTTAGAAATTATAGATAAACTTAAAAAGTTGTCAGAGCATAACGGAATTCATATTCAGTGGATTCCCTCACATGTTGGCATGTATTTCAATGATTTTGCAGATGGCTTATCCAAGGCAGGCACTATGACCCCAGGGACCTTCTCGGGAGCACTTACGTTCCTGGAATTATCCTCCAAGCGTAAATTCATGATTAACAAGAACTGCCGTACAGCTCCCCTTCATGAGTGGTACAGAGGTCTCCACCCGGGGGCTGCTTTGGAGTTCAAGGGAGCAAGAATTGAACAGACCGTCCTAACAAGATTTAATAGTGGGCATATAAGGTCACTCTTTTACGACAGGGGATGTAAGACATTCGCTTTATGTACTAAATGTTAGCAAGAACCGGCTTCTCCCGAACATAACCTCTCTTGCTTGGGGCTGAGTCGAGAAGATCTTGAAAGGACCCCTGCCTTAGTAATGGACTTTCTGAGAGTGTGTGATTTTCTGGACCTGGTTTAGTATATTCTAGATTGGGATAAGTAACAACAACAACAGCATCCATGTAACAAAATACGGCAGTACAGAAAAGACAATCCATCCAATTTGTCTGAAATAATTTGTGATAAAATATTTTATTTAATGAATCAAAATTAATGACTGGAAATAGGAACGACTGGAAATAAGAATGGCTGTAAATAAGAATGACTGAATGTTTGAGTTTATCTGCGGATATAATATTGGACAAAACAATTCAGTATAGTACTGAGATATGTGTCTCGAACAAATGGAAAGTCGGTGGAGAGCTTTTGATATTTTTAAACTTGAATGTTATACCGAAGTTATATATATGGCATATTCAACGTTAAATTCCCTATGTCCTGCTTATAACATTGACTTTTCAATCTACAAATGCTAATCGTAGGACAATGCTGTCAATGTGTTAGGCCTACTACGACGTATCCTTTGAAATCGTGGGTGTGCGCTCAAGATACAAAAATGAGTCCAAATTTATGGATAACTAACACGTTTATTCACAAGCACAGCGTAAACAGGAACAATATACAGTAAAACAACACCTAAATGCTTCACTAATATCACAAATTCTCAAAACATTGGCGAAAGTCATTTCACTAAACAGCCGCTACTATTCTCAAAACATTGACAAAAATCACAATTCAATGTAGCTCGTATTACGTCACCTGCTTTCCGACTGAGTGAAGACTGCTTTTCATAGAGTCTCTAAAGAAATGTCTGGAAATCTCTCACATCACGTAGAGTATTGGTTATTTCAAGATGTTACTTAAACCTTCAAGAAGTAGCAAAATGTTGCAAAATTGACTATAAATCGCCAAATCTGGAAACCCTCCTCCAGACTTCAGCATCTGGCAACCCTAGTTGCACATCATAGGAAAGCCTGTACGGGGCCTTTTCCTCCGTCTGGCTCTCAAAAGAAATACTCCAGCGAGGGAATATTACTCGTTTGCAACAGGCCGTTATCAAATAGTGCAGAAAATTCTTTTAGAAGTGAATAAATATGCGATATTCATACCAAGTGTCGCTTACTCCCTAAATCTGGTAAGAATTAGTGCTTTAGATAGAAAAAATGATTCTTAGATTAGTGTTTACATAGAAAAGTTCAGCTATTCTAGGTATACGTAGGTATAGATGTCATATAATCCATTTTTCATTCTTTTCGATTTTGGGTGAGATTCTGGCAATCCCTGCTATGATTTGGAGAACATTTCATTCTGGAAACCCTTTCCGCGTCTTTTGTCACCTTTTTATTGCCAAGGTAAAAATAGCAACATTCCATTTTGGTCCCATTCAAAATGTTTTCTATTTTTCCTGTTGTGCTCTCTGAGTCACAGAGCACCTGTTGCACAAACAGCTGTTCCTATGTGCGACCTTCAACAGCCAGCTGTACCAAATTCTGCGATATTTCTTTAGGGTGCGAGCATAGGGAGTTAAGCCCGCGAAGCGGTCATAAGCCCATGTTTGAATTGCTGCAGATCAACTGTTGCACAAACGACTACAAAAGGGCAATTTTTATCTTTGCAACAGAAAGGCGACAAAAACCGACAAAAGGCTGACAAAACACGCAGAAAGGGTTGCTTGAATGGAATATTGAGTCTTTTAGCTTGGCGACAAAAGGACGACAGAAGACGGGAAAAGAGTTGCCAGAATGAAATGTGTTTGAAATCATAGCACGGATTGCCAAAATCTCACCTAAAATCGCGAAAATAAAGAGATTATAATACATTTGTTATTGTTCTTACACATATTATCTACACACACATATTCGTGGGCAATACATTAAATTTCACTTGGCAAGCGATCATGTTTTAAAAACGTTGTCTGATACTCGCTAGGAAGCCCATATGACCGCAAGTGCTATTTCAAAATGTTTCAGAAAGATATTTTGTGCGTTATGAACAATAACTGATGATAAGACAGAAAAAATTTAAACAATTTCAAAGCCCAAAATATTACAAGAAAAAAAAAAAACAGGAACAGAAGTTTGTTTTCATGTTGGCAATATGGAACGAAATCTTCAGCCATTTCCATTGCAAATTTCATTAAGAAAAACTAGAGTTTTAAAACGTACTCAGATCAGTCTGTAACATACCATATGATCATTTTCCCAATAAAAGTATTGCCAATCATACGATTAGCTCATAGGCAGTGTTTCTTTCAAGCATACATCCGGAGGGGGGCTAAGCCCCTCCAACCCATAGACCATTCTTCACCCCACCCCCCGGAGACATATAACGTTAATCTAGATTCTATTTACTTGACAACATTTATATATATGTATATAAGGCAAATAGAAAACGTGCCCCCACCTAAAGTTTAAATCCCCCCCTTGGACAAAAAGTCCTAAAAGGAACACTGCTACCAGGTATTCTTGCTGAACCTTACATGATCCCGGACATGTAAATTGATGTTTTACATTGTTTTATCAAATACGATTACATAGCATTCTATGAAATTTCTTTTATATGGTTTAAATGTTTTTAAAAATCTGCCTACAATTACATTTACAAAAGTGTAATCAGCGTAAGAAAATTTATTTCTTCAACTACTCGCCAGTTTGCAACGCTAAGTATCAATAGTGAAATTTTTTTGCGCTTCAAGTGCGGCCTCCGTTCCAAAATATTTTTTCAGCTAAAAACTTGTTAGGGCTTTCAAACTTAGAGATAAGCTGATTTCGTACTAGCTCCCCTTTCATTGATACATTTCCTTTTAAAAAGATTAGTTAAAATCATTTTGCTTTCCTTCGTTGCATTAAAAAGTTATCTCCGTTGAAGTAGATAGATGTCAATTTTATATACCAAGTAAGAAAATTTATTAATTATTAATCCACATAAGAAAATTTATTTCTTCAACTGCTCGGCAGTTTGCAACGCTAAGCGATATTTCTTTTCGCTTCAAGTGCGCCCTCCGCTCCAATTTTTGTAATTATTTATTTTTGTAAATTATTTGTTAAATACTATGTACCATATTTTTGTTTTAAGAACACTAACGAGTTCCGTCTCGCCAAATCATCGCATCTGAATCCGAAGTTAATAAGTGTAGATTTTCAGGGGTCTGTCACTCAGCCACCAAGAAAGATAAATACTTGATATTTTTCATCTGTAAACTCGTCTCAAATCAATTATAAACAAAAGAACAACAACATAAAAATGGCGCGGTGACACCTCAGAAAAAATAACTTTAAAATGTTATTTTTCTTTCTATTGTCATTCCCACTTTTTTTTCTTCAGTGTTGCCGCACCTGCATCCTTAACTACTGTACCGATTTTCGTAAATGGTGGTTCATTTTATGTGTTATGGTAGGAAATACATACTTTCCTTTCAAAACAAAAAGATAAATTTGATTTAAAGTTTCAGTAATTGGAAAAACATAAATAAATGGTGCTCGGCGGTAAGTATAATTTGCAGAACTATATTTTGTTACATAAACATTTTGTTGGCAAGTGAGGAAAACATAAAAAAGGGCGAAATAGAAAAAACAAATTATTAAGAAATCCTTCGAAAATATTTTTCTGCCGTGGATCGAGGTTAAATCCTCAAGCGCAGTGGAAAAAATGTGTGCTTTAAAATCATTTCAATGCCTCGAACCTGGTTTTCATAATTTCATTCAGAGAAGCAAACAATAAATTAATCTCAGAATGGGCTAAAAATTTATCATGTTTTAAGATATCATTTTCAATTTAGTAGTGATTGTAATAACTAGTTTTAAATTATGATATTGGTGTGTGAAATACCAATTTTAACTGCTATATGTATATTTCCCAATCATAATTTTTATTTCCCCCTGCCATTTGACTGGCTATATAACCAGAGCCGTTTTTACCATATACAAAGAATGCTTGCAGTGGCAATTGTTCAGGGGTCCATTTCTTTTATCTCATCAATATTTCATATAATTTTTTGAATAGCTTTTATTACTCTTTAACGTCAGTGTTAGTCTTGGGTTATCCTTCTGAGCAGAAAAGCATATAAGAATTTAAATGAGTTTTGAATACTTTGGGGCTGATCCAATCCTATGAGAAATTAAACAAATTGAAAATCTTGATAATTATGTTCAATTACACTGAAAATCATTAGTTCACATATATCGACAAGATTTAATTCTAAAAAGAGAGGCCCACTTGTACCAATAGCATATTTGGCCACGCCCATTTTTTTCATTCAGAGTTCGTTTTAGAAAATAGTAGTATTTACTTTCAATAAATATGAAAGTAGGGAGTATCGAAAACCCAGACCGTCCGGCTCATCCGTAGACATAGAGTAGCAGTTTGGGCAGCCGGGAAAAGTAGGGAGTGCGTAAAATTTTAATTAGATGATCTTATTTAGAATCATTATTTCAGCAACTTAAAAAATAACCTCGGAAAATTTCAAAAATTAAAATAACTTTTCGATGCGGATTTCGTATCGACATAAATTCTGCCATATCTAGTTACATTTTCATTTTAATTTATGTATGACCAGGGGTGATTGGTCATTTTAAACGGTAATCAACTAAACACTCATTTGTTAAACCCTAAATAGATAACAGTTATTGCCTCACGGTTCATGATATTACCAAATGTATAGAAACAAAATTTGTATGCAGGTCGTATTATATACCGATAATATTTTATTGATATACTCTATATATAAAAATATTTCGTTTAATCAAATTGTGAGTTAGACCGCAATTGATGCTTCAAATACACTGTACTCAATTAAGAGTGCAGTTACTTAAATAGAAAAATCATACTCGGAACGGCAAAATTAAGTAAAAGAATAAACAGCGTAATTAAATATAAATAAATAAACAGACTTTTGCTTTTACTTTCCCTGCAATACATAGTAATGTATAGGGAAAGAATTGGAATCATACCAAAAATCACAACTCGAGTTTTCGACGGATCTACGCGTTTCGAGACCTCTAGAATACGAAAACACTATTTTTAGCGTGACGTCTGTGTTTGTGTGTGTCTGTTTGTGTGTCTGTCTGTGTGTCTGTCTGTCTGTGTGTCTGTCTGTCTGTGCAGATGTTGTAAGTAAAAGAATAAACAGCGTAATTAAATATAAATAAATAAACAGACTTTTGCTTTTACTTTCCCTGCAATACATAGTAACGCATAGGGAAAGAATTGGAATCATACCGAAAATCACAACTCAATTTTCATTTTATTTTACTTGTGACCCAGGGGTCATTGGTCTTTTTAAAAGGTAATCATCTAGAGACTCATTTCTTCAGCACTAAATAGATAAGAGTTATCGCCTCACAATTCATATTACCAAAAGCATAGAAACAAAATATGTATGCCGGCCGTTATTATGTACCGATAATATTTTATTAATATATCCTATATATAAAAAGTTTTCGCTTAAACTAACGAACTCCGCTATAAGCTTACCGATTCTTCAAGTACCCTGTACCAAATTTAGAGTGCAGTTAGTTAAAATAAACAGAAAAATCATACTCGGAACGTCATAATTAAGTAAAAGATTAAACAGCGTAATTAAATATAAATAAATAAACATACTTTTGTTTTCACTTTCCCTGCAATACATGGTAATGTAAAGGAAAAGTATTGGAATCATACCGAAAATTACAACTCAAGTTTTCGACAGATCTACACATTTCGAGACCTCCAGTATACGAAAAAACTATATTTAGCGTGACGTCTGTGTGTGTACCTGTCTGTGTATGTGCCTGTCTGTCCGTGCAATGTATGTATACACTCTAACTCAAAAAATAACAGACCGAATTCCATAAAATTCGGTAGGTAACACACGTGGATTTGACCCTGGTGCTGATTAGTTTTTGGTACGATTCAGGATAAAAGAACCTGCCTTTTTTTTGCGAAATGTCTCGCAAAATTTGCTGTATCCACACTGGCTGCAAAACTAATGGATCAAATTTTACAAAATTTGGTATATAAGTCACTTGTGAGTTACCATGGTGCCGATTAGATTTTGGTACGATTCGGAAAAAAATAACCTGCCTTTTTTGCGAAATGATTCACAAAATCTGAAATAAAATACTACGTATGCCCAAATATATCCATTAAATTCTTGTTTTATACATAATTTTTAACAATGAAAAGAATAAGACCAACTACATAACACTAGGACTAGCCGTTCTCGAGATATTTTAGTTTTTCGCATTTACACTGCCCCACAGTTGAAAAAAGTCTAGTTAGCAACTGAGAACGAAATTTGAATTAAATGCCAATTCAATGTCATTTTAAATAATTGTGGGCGTTATTTTGTGCAATTAAACCGTTGTGCAAGCCGTTCTCGAGATATTTTAGTTTTTTCGCATTTTTGCTATGCCGATTTTGAGTCCATTATGTATGTGTGTTATTTAGTGCAATTAAGCTAAATTTAATGAATTATTATTGAAATAAAGAAATAATGAATTTGAGTCTGCAAACGAAGTCATGTGCTGCCCACATCAGATTTTCTTACTTTCCCTGCAATACATGGTAAAATATAGGGAATCATGCCGAAAATCGCAACTCGAGTTTTTGACGGATCTACACGTTTTGAGACCTGTAGAATACGAAAAAACTATTTTTAGCTTGACATCTGTGTGTGTGTCTGTCTGTCTGTCTGTGCAATGTATGTATCCACTCTAACTCAAAAACTAATGGACCGAATTTCATAAAATTCGGTAGGTAAGTCACTTGGGTGGTGTGACCCTGGTGCTGATTAGTTTTTAGTACGATTCGGGATAAAAGAACCCGCCTTGTTTTTGCGAAATGGCTACAAAAATTGCCTAAATCTATTCTAGCTGAAAAACTGATGGACCAAATTTCACAAAATTTGGTAGTTAATCGCTTGTGAGTTTACCCTGTTGCTGATTAGATTTTGGTACGATTCGGGAAAAAAATAAATTGCCTTTTTTTGCAAAAAGACCCTCAAAAATTGTCAAAATCTAAAATAAAAAACTGCGTATGCTCAAATATATCTATTCAATGCTTCTTTTATACGTAATGTTTAACGAAGAAAAGAATAAGACCAACCCCATTGCACTAGGACTAGCCGTTCTCGAAATATTTTATTTTTTTCGTATTTTCTCTACACCACCTTTGAAAAGTCCAGTTACCAAATGAGAACGAAAATTTAATTAAAAGTGAATTAAAATAACGTGAACGTGGATATAAGTCTGCAGGGAAAGTCATGTGCTGCCCACATCAGATTTTTACTTCCCCTGCAATACATGGGTAATGTATAGGGAAAGTAATCAAGATTGGTATCACGTCTGCATACAATAGATAAAACCAAGGACAAAGCGTTTTTAAAAAAACAAAAGGTCTTTAGTTTAACATCCTAAAAAACGTACAAAATATTGTTAAAATCTGCCAGAGCGCTTTCGGACATATATACGCCCTTCATCAGTGACTACATGAGTAGTAAAAGCAGAGAAAGTTTATATATTGAGAGACCATTTTAAAACAAATTTGCATAAAATATAAAACGGTAAATGTACTTACTAAAATAATAGAAAAAATATACACGGAAATTACAAAATATGTTTAAACGCTTACAAATTTTAAAATATTATAAGAAAATAACTAGTACAAATTTTAGAAAAACGCAAGCATGATTTTCCTGAGAACGACGTCACAAATAATTTTTAAGAGATTTGAATTGCATAGAGCCGAGAATGAGTCGCCAAGCATAACTTAAAATTTGAACAGGATCAAAATTACAAATTGATTGACGGTAAATATAAATAAACAGGGATTCATAATGAAGAATACTACGTGGATTGTTACAACGAACCAAAAAAAAAGTTTTTTCAAAAACGGGAAGAAATTTATCATTAGCCACATATTGAGCAAGAGCCGTAGAAAGTTTACCAGATTTGACATCGCGAGCATGTTCTGCTAAACGGATGCCAACAGTACATTTTGTACTGCCAATGTAACATTTATAGTCACCAGCAGGGGATAACAGGGGAACGACATACACCCCAGCAAAGCTTTTAAAGTCATCAAAATTTCCAAGTTTGTCGGATCGAATACGATTAAATAAAGTGGTAATGTTAGAGTGAGCAGATTTGAAACCAAATTCATGGCAGAAATTAATAAAAGGACGGAAAATCTTAGGATGGTAAGGAACACTAGATCTAGTGTTCCTTGCCATCCTTTTATTAATTTCTGTCATGAATTTGGTTTCAAACCCGCTCACTCTAACATTATCACTTTATTTAATCTTATTAGCCATTTGGTTTAAGGCGACAAGTTGTGTTAACCAAATATTATGGTAAACTTCTTGGCTATGGGGACCAACATCGAACTGCAAATTTCCTGCTCGAATGGCAGGATAACCACAGGCTTAAGAGAGAGAGCCCTGTTGGATTTGCTCATAAATTGGGACTACTTCAACCAAGTGTAGAACACCATGAACTGGCTTCATGTATGGCCCCCATTGATAACTTACCTAATGTTCAATTTCTCAGACAGCTCCTTGTCGCAACTAACAAAGGCAATCAAGTCCCCGAACTGTTGAAACATTTAGCATTGGAGGTTATTAATAATACTCCGGAGAATGACATTCAAATCTTCACGGATTGAAACAAAAATGAGCAGGGTAACACTGGCAGTGGTATACTCGTAAAGACGCATGGCAATATGGTGAGCATAAGTAAAAGAAACTCAGATTTCTGTTCAGTATTCAGGTCCGAATTATGTGCTATTGAAGTGACACTTAAATACCTTATTGATCACGACTTCAATAAAAATGTATTCTCGGACAGTAGAAGTGCCATTCAACATCTATGCAAATGGAGGGATGTTGGTAATCGCAATAGATTAGAAATTATAGATAAACTTAAAAAGTTGTCGGAGCATAATGAAATTCATATTCAGTGGATTCCCTTACATGTTGGCATATATTTCAATGATGTTGCAGATGGCTTATCCAAGGCTGATACTATGACTCCAGGGACCTCCTCGGGAGCACTTACATTCCTGGAATTATCCTCCAAGCGTAAATTCATGATTAACAAGAACTGCCGTACAGCTCCTCTTCATGAGTGGTCTCCACCCGGGGGGCTGCTTTGGAGTTCAAGGGAGCAAGAATTGAACAGACCGTCCTAACAAGATTTAATAGTGGGCATATAAGGTCACTCTTTTATGACCGGGGATGTAAGACATTCGCTTTATGTACTAAATGTGAGCAAGAACCGGCTTCTCCCGAGCATATCCTCTCCTGCTTGGGGCTGAGTCGAGAAGATCTTGAAAGGACCCCTGCCTTAGTAATGGACTTTCTGCGAGTGTGTGATTTTCTGGACCTGGTTTAGTATATTCTAGATTGGGTGGAATAAGTAACAACAACAACAGCATCCATGTAACAAGTCAACATCCATGTAATGAGTCAAAATGAATGACTGGAAATAAGAATGTCTGGAAATAAGAATGGTTGGAAGTAAGAATGACTGAAAATAAGAATGACTGGAAATAAGAATGGCTGGAAATAAGAATGACTGAATGTTTGAGTTTATCTGCGGATATAATATTGGACAAAACAATTCAGTATAGTACTGATATATGTGTCTCGAACAAATGGAAAGTCGGTGGAGAGCTTTTGATTCTTTTAAACTTGAATGTTATGCAGAAGTTATATATATGGCATATTCAACGTTAAATTCCCTAAGTCCTGCTTATAACATTGACTTTTCAATGTACAAAAGCCAATCGTAGGACAATGCTGTCAATGTGTTAGACCTATTACGACGTATCCTTTGAAATCGAGGGTGTGCGCTCAAGATACAAAAATGAGTCCAAATTTATGGATAACTAACACGTTTATTCACAAGCACAGTGTAAACTGAAACAATATACAGTAAAACAACACTTAAATCCTTCTCTAATATCACAAATTCTCAAAACATTGGCAAAAGTCACTTCACTAAACAGCAGCTACTACTCTCAAAGCATTGACAAAAATCACAGTTCAATGTAGCTCGTATTACGTCACCTGTTTTCCGACTGAATGAAGACTGCTTTTCATAGACTCTCTAAAGAAATGTCTGGAAATCTCTCACATCACGTAGAGTATTGGTTATTTCAAGATGTTACTTGAACCTTTAAGAAGTAGCAAAATGTCGCAAAATTGACTATAAATCGCCAAATCTGAAAACCCTCCTCCAGATTTCAGCATCTGGCAACCCTAGTTGCACATCATAGGAAAGCCTGTACGGAGCCGTTTCCTCCGTCTGGCTCTCAAAAGAAAATTCTCTAGCGAGGGAATATTACTCGTTTGCAACAGGCCGTTATCAAATAGTGCAGGAAAATATTTTAGAAGTGAATAAATATGAGATATTCATACCAAGTGTTGCTTACTCTCTAAATCTGGTAAGAAATAATGCTTTTGATAGAAAAAGTGATTTGTTTCTTTCAGCTTTTCAGCTATTCTAGGTAGACGTAGGTACAGATGTCATATAATCCCTTTTTCATTCTTGGCGATTTTAGTTGACATTCTGGCAATCCCTGCTATGATTTGGAGAACATTTCATTCTGGAAACCTTTTCCGCGTCTTTTGTCGCCTTTTTATTGCCAAGGTAAAAATAGCAACATTCCATTTTGGCAACCCTTTCCGCGTCTTTTGTTGCTGTGTTGTCGTCTTTGGTCCCCCTTTTGCCGTCCTTTATCGTCCTTTTGCCGTCTTTTATCGCCCTTTTGTCGTCCTTTATCGCCCTTTTGTCGATAAGCTAAAAATCAAAAAGTTTTCTAATTTGCATACTGAGCTCCCTGAGCCACAGAGCACCTGTTGCACAAACAGCTGTTCCTACGTTCGACCTTCAACAGCCAGCTGTACCAAATTCTGTGATATTTGTTTAGCGTGCGAGCATAGGGAATTAAGCCCGCGAAGCGGTCATAAGCCCATGTTTGAATTGCTGCAGATCAACTGTTGCACAAATGGTGACAAAAGGGCAATATTTATCTTAGCAACAGAAAGGCGAAAAAAACCGACAAAAGGGTGACAAAATACGCAGAAAGGGTTGCTTGAATGGAATGTTAAGACTTTTACCTTGGCGAAAAGAGCACGACAGAAGACGCGGAAAGGGTTTCCAGAATGAAATGTATTTCAAATCATAGCACGGATTGCCAAAATCTCACCTAAAATCGCCAAAATAAAGGGTTCATAATACATTTGTTATTGTTCCTACACATATTATCTACATACACATATTCGTGGGGAATATATTAAATTTCACTTGGTAAGTGATCATGTATTAAAAGCCTTATCTGATACTCGCTATGAAGCCCAAAAGAACGAAAGTGCTATTTCAGAGTACTTCAGAAAGATAATTTGTGCGTTATGAACAATAGCTGATGATAAGACAGAGAAAGTTTAAACAATGTAAAAACCCAAAATATTACAAAAGAAGAACAGGAACAGAATTTTGTTTTCATGTTAGTAATATGGAACGAAATCTTCAGATGGCAAATTTCATTAAGAAAAACTAGACTTTAAGACGTGCTCAGATCAGTCAGTAACATACCACATGATCCTTTTCGCGATAAAAGTATTGCCAAACACACGATTAGATCACAGGCAGTGTTTCTTTCAAATATACATCCGGAGGGGACTATGCCCCCTTCCCCCCCTTAGACACCGCCCCCCTCTCGGAGACATATTATGTTAACCTAGATTCTATTTGTTTGACAACATTTATGTATATATATGTATAAGGGCAAATATAAAACGTGTCCCACCTAAAGTTTAAATCCCCCCCCCTCTTAGCCAAAAAGTCTTAAAAGGAACACTGCTATCAGATATTCTTGCTGAACCTTACATGATACCGGACATGTAAATTGATGTTTTACACTATTTTATCAAATATGATTCCATGGCATTCTATGAAATTTCTTTTATATGGTTTAAATGTTTTTAAAAATCTGCCTACAAATAAATTTACAAAAATCCACGTAAGAAAATTTATTTCTTCAACTGCTCGCTAGTTTGCAACGCTAAGAATCAAAAGCGATATTTCTTTTCGCTTCAAGTGCGCCCTCCGTTCCAAAATATTTTTTCAGCTAAAAGATTGTTAGAGCATTCAAACTTAAAGATAAGCTGATTTCGTACTAGCTCCCCTTTCATTGATACATTTCCTTTTAAAAAGATTGGTTAAAATCATTTTGTTTTCATGTATTCATTGAAAATCAGTTTCAATCCAAATCACCAAAAAATGCGACATCGGTAGTTTAATCGCAAAGAGCACCCCCTTCATATAAATTCCGCATAACGGCTCACCACACAAAAAAAAAAAAAAAAAAAAAAAAAATGATCAATCATACATAAAGCATTGATTATGAAACACTTGAAATCCAATTGAAATGCAATTTGATTTAAACATCTCTAAAATGCGATTCATTCCGCGCAGATATATTTTAAATTATTACAGTGCGACATTAATCTATTATATTTGAAAGCTTAAAACTTCGAAAAAAATGAACTTCATTCAATTAACGTCATCGAAATATAAATATCTATGTATTGTAAATGTCTCTCTATGTATTGTCTCTCTATGTATTGTAAAAATCACACTGGGGGGAAAAATGGATGCCATATTTTATTTTAAAGTGAGTCACGTGATCTCTTCATATATTATGGGTGTAATTATTATTTTAATTTTTATTTTAAAAACTACCTAACACATTTTGCTGAAATTATTTTTATATATTTTAATGGGGTAATTTGAATATTTCTTAAAATTTTCAAAGCAATTTTAGAATTTTATCTTCAGTTAAAAAATGTTTGAAAAGTTATGTCCCAAATGGTTTAATGCATTTCACTTTGTCAACTGGAGTTCAGTCTAAAGCTAATTGGGTGATATTATTCATTTACATCCCCATATGTCCCGCAGACCGTCTCAAAAATATACTAAAATTTCATTTTGATAAAGTCATTTTTACGGCAGTTATCGTGCGAACGGACAGGCAGAGAGACAGAATGAACAAAGTCATAAACACTTTTCAACTATGTTGTAAAGTGTTAGAAATTAGTAAGTAGCAGGAACGATGAGGAGAGGTGAGGCGTGGATTAAACCTTTTTAAGAGGGCATGTGCAGTAAAATCTCTAGGTAGAAAAGTCGAACTCGTTGACTTCCGCGAAAGATGTGTTCATTGCTTTACGATCACTTAATAAATCACCAAAATTAAAATGATTTATGAAATTGAATATGTTTATATCAGAATCCCAAATATCCAAAACAGGATGTCCAACAAAAAGTGAACAGTGAAAGATTTTTTTGAACCGTTGGTTGTAGACCCATAGTTGCAATTGCAAAAATGTTTTTTAAATAAGGTAGGTATGAAATAGTAATTTAAATGCTTTATCATATTTTTGTAAAAAGTTAAAATATGTTGCAAATATATGGTTATTAACTTTGAAGAAAATGTCTCGCGGATGTGGTTCAAAGATCGTTGAAAATAACGTTCTTCGACCTTTCCGATCATATCAAGATGGAAAATTTATAATAATAATTTTGGTGTCTAAAGAACCAATTTGTGTTAAAATCTAAACTGTCACTCGAACCTCAACTAAATAATCCAGAAGTCCAGCAAATAATTTCGCATTTGTGCACAACCAATTCCGGATTCTTAAAGTGCTTTATTTATTCTATCTAATATTTTTCACAATATCTTCTCAAATGACTGTCATTAATGCTATTTCGAACCTATTTATCTTGTTTATCAAAGCTTTTATTTCTTGAATCACTATCGGGTTTTTCTTTCTTCACATTCTGAGTAGTACTGCGCAGATTTTATTGCGCAGTATCGTCATATCGATCGGTGATCTTACATCGCCATAGCGAGATGACCATCTTATACGTGATATATTTTAAATCAAAATTACATTTTCCATCATATATAGTTTAGGTTTAGACCATCTTTGCGGTGAGACTTGTGTAGAGTGGCTGTGTAGAGTGTGTAAAGAATGTGTAGAGTGACTGCAAAAAGCTGAAAAACTTAATGGCTGACAAACAGCTGTCTGCAAAGGTGATCCTTACTAAATTTAGGCTGTGAACAGCCCATGGAACTAGAGAGCCTTGTTGGAATCAAGGCTCTATCCAGGGTGGGACAGCTCAGTGGTTAGCAAGCAGGGACGACCCGAGTTCGGTTCCCGGCCTGCCCGAACTTTCCCAGTACTAACGCGGAGTACAAGTACGTTTAATATGTATGTCCGTAAGTCCTTCCTCGAACTTGATGATAAGGAAAGGAGGGTACAGTCCCCGTGAATTCCGCTCCCACTAGGTTCAGGTCTAAATTGGATGGCACTACCTTGGCCGTCCAAACAGATACCTTATATCTTCGAGCAGGTCTCAAGATCTAGATTAAAGAAGAATTCTCTATCAAGGCTCTCTACATGAACCCATACTGCCAGTTTGTTGACTTCTTTGATTCTAGCTTGTAGTCCAGAATATATCTCACTCACTTTACTAACATTGCCATACAACTGGGATCTGCAATTTGTTCTGTCCATTCCATGTTTGTCAAATGTAGATGCTACTGTGACAAAAATATATTTGTACTATAATTATTCCGCGGTAATGTAGAGGATTTTATTCCTGTTTTTGTACAGCTCAAAGTGAAAGTGCCTGGGCCCTACAATCAATGAAATCCGGCCCTGTGTCGAAGGGTGATGATGTAAAGGTTCTGGTTTCAATTCTTCGCATACGCAAACTCTCATTTTAGACCAAAATGTTCTTTTATTACCTTATATTTTTTTAATGTGATTTCAAATCTGTTAGGACCGAAGAATGTTCTAAATATCCATAAAATTCCAGATTTTCTGACTCTGCTGAGATTTTGCTCTCCGTTTGACCAATCCGTAGTCTTTAAAGATGAGCAATAATAATGGGAAAGGTGATAAGATTTCTTATAGTTGAAATGGTTGTTTACATATTATATAACCCAGAGGCGCACCCAGGGGGGGGGGCGAAAATTCCGAAAATGCATACAAAAATTTGTTTCCCACTAAAATTACCTACAAAGAATGAGCTGTAATAATGATAATTCCTGAACACTAGCGGCAATACAATGAAAAAATGTCCCATCATTTTAGAACCGCCAGTGGTGTAGTGGAAGTCCCCGCGGCTTGGGTCCTGAGGGACCCCTTTTTGCTAAGATAAAGGACCCCAAAAACCTTAATGGGAGAGAGCAGGACCTATCCTAGACTAGCCATTATTAATTGAATATTATTGTGAAATAAAAAAATCTGATGTGGGCAGCACATGACTTTCCCTGCAGACTTATATTCACGTTCTCTTTATTTTAATTACATTTAATTCACTTTTAATTCAATTTTTGTTCTCATTTGATAACTGGACTTATTGTCAAAGGTGGCGTAGAGAAAATACGAAAAAATTAAAATATCTCGAGAACGGCTAGTCCTAGTGTAATGGGGCTGGTCTTATTCTTTTCTTCGTTAAAAATTACGTATTAAACAAGCATTTTATGGATATATTTGAGCATTCGTAGTTTTTTATTTTAGATTTTGGTGATTTTTGCGGGATATTTTTCAAAAAAAGGCAGGTTATTTTTTTCCGAATCATACCAAAATCTAATCAGCACCAGGGTGTCCCACAAGTGATTTACCTACCAAATTTTTGGAATTCGGTCCATTAGTTTTTCAGCTAGAGTGGATACAAGCTTTTGGGAGCCATTTCGCGAAAAAAGTGACTTACAGTGACTTACCTAACAAATTTTATGAAATCAGTCGACCACAAGTGACTTACCTAACAAATTTTATGAAATTCGGTCAAATACTTTTTTAGTTAGAGTGGATACAAAATCTGCACAGACAGACACACACACAGATGTCACACTAAAAATAGTTTTTTCGTAGTTTTTTATTTTAGATTTTGGTGATTTTTGCGGGATATTTTTCAAAAAAAGGCAGGTTATTTTTTTCCGAATCATACCAAAATCTAATCAGCACCAGGGTGTCCCACAAGTGATTTACCTACCAAATTTTTGGAATTCGGTCCATTAGTTTTTCAGCTAGAGTGGATACAAGCTTTTGGGAGCCATTTCGCGAAAAAAGGCAGGTTCTTTCATCCCGAATCGTACCCAAAACTAATCAGCACTAGATTTGACCACAAGTGACTTACCTAACAAATTTTATGAAATTCGGTCAATTACTTTTTTAGTTAGAGTGGATACAAAATCTGCACAGACAGACACACAGACACACACACAGATGTCACACTAAAAATAGTTTTTTCGTATTCTAGAGGTCTCGAAACGTGTAGATCCGTCGAAAACTCAAGTTGCGATTTTCGGCATGATTCCAATACTTTCCCTATACATTGCAATGTATTGCAGGGAAAGTAAAAAATGGTTTCATTAATAATCAATAGATGTTGCTACTGCATCAAATGTTAATTTACAGAGTAACGTAATTTTTTTAAAGCAAAAGTTTTGGACTGTATTTGTTAAATTCCATGCTGAAAATTTTTTTTACTGCTTCTAAGCACCGGTTTGCGTTTGCTGGCAAATGTGATTTTGACGTTGTAGGCTATCTTTTGTATTTGTATGAAATAGTAATAGTATAAAGTTTTAAATTTCGAAATTTGTTGTTATTTAAATTTTGTAATGAAGCGACAATTGTCTATAGATGCCTTCTTCGCCAAAAAAACGAAGGAGGATTCAGAAAGTGAGCAAGCAGGAATATCTAAACAAGGTTAGTATCAAAATGTTCAGAAATATATATATGCTCTATTCTAGGAAAAAATTGAAAATCGATTATTTTTTCAAAATTTACGGGTCGTGAGACCCTTTATTAATTAAAAAGTTTTGTTTTCACAAATGTTTCACAAGACGTGTGATGGTTTCAGACTTCCATGAAGAGGAAAAGGTGGCTGCTGAGGAGAGTGAACAAACCAAGGTGGAACCCATGGTCGAAGAAGTCAATTATCAGCTATGGGACCCATACGACATCGCTAATTTTATTCACAATGAGCTAAAAAATAGTGAGAAAATAGTGAGTCTTGACAGAATTGTGGTCACCACCAGAAACGTTTTCTTACACATCGTCAGGTAAGTTACCTTACACCTTTCTGGTAGGTCGGACGGTCTGGGTCTCAACAACAACAACAACATCGTCAGGTAAAAAAAATTTAAAATTTCAACAGAGGTGGTTGATTGAATGGAAGTGGTTAAGCTATTCAAAGAAAGTAGACGGAGCATTTTGCAAGTTTTGTGTATTATTCAATAAACGCAGTGTCGGCAAGGGAGGTCATCAAAAAATGGGGCAACGGTGTTCTGAAAAATTTAGTAACTGGAGAAAAGCGAAAGAACGTTTCAGTGAGTACCAGCAAAGTTCTTATCATAGGGACAATGTTGAGACCGCCTACATTATATCGAAAATTGAAACAAAACAACAAGATCCAATTAATTTGCAACTAAATCAAGAAAGAAAAAAACAAATTTTGGAAAACAGAAATAAGTTAATGCCAATTATTGAGACTGTGCTCTTTTGTGGGAGACAAGGTTCAAGTTTAAGGGGTCATAGGGATGGCGGAAGAGTTGTAGAAGGCGCAGTGGGAAACGAGGAAAATTTTAGAGAGTTTTTAAGGTACCGAGCGAAATATGACGACAATCTTCGAACCTCGTTATCTAATAGTAAAAGTAATGAATTATATAAAGTAATAAATTATATACTAGTTGGAAAGTACAAAACGAAATTCTGGAAATATGCAGCAGCCTTATTCTTGATGGACTGGTGCTAAAGACAAATTCTGTGCTCCTTGACGAAACTACAGATATTGCTGGTGTACAGCAATTGTAGCTTTTCGTTCGTTGCATTGATTCCACGGTATCAAATGCGGAGGAACTTTTTCTGCAGTTTGTACCACTTGAAGATGGTACAGTTAAAGGAATTGCAGCTACAATTATTGATAAACTTAAGGCTCTTGGGATAGATATGAGCAAGTTGCGCGGTCAAGGTGATGGAGCGGCTATAATGAGCGGCAAATTTAACGGCATACAGGTCCATGTTCAGTCTTTTTTCCGCAAGCACTATACGTTCATTGTGCTGCACATTCATTAAATTTAGCTGTATCCAATTCTTGCGAAGTTCTCTCAATTAGGAATTGTTTAGGCACAATTGAAAAATTGTATGACTTTTTCCATACACCAAAAAAACAGTCTGTACTAAAGCAATGCTTAGAAGAAGCAGAAATTCATTCTGGACACGAAAAATTAAAACGACTTTGTGCCACAAGATGGGTTGAAAGATATAATTCTGTTGCAGTGTTTCTTGAATTGTATGATGCTATTGTTTTGGCTTTAGACAGAATTTCTGATTGGCCAGATAACGATTCTGCTAATTCTGCACACCAGTTAAATTGTGCAGTAAAAAAGGCAGATTTTTTTATTGCTCTTCATGTTTTAAATAAAATATTTTCCTATAGCAGCATTTTATGTAAGCTACTGCAACGAAGAAATATTGTCTTGAAACACGCATGTAATATAGCGGAAGATATAATGTTGGAGATAAGAAATATAATGAAAATGCTCACTCGGAATTCGCTTCATTATTTTTAAGAGCTGAAACAAAAGCTAAAAAGTTTGGTTTTCCAATGAGCAAACCAAGAACGGTTAGCAAACAAACGTTGAGATACAATGCGAACTCTGCCAGTGCAGAGGAGTATTATCGAGTGTCAGTATACATTCCATTTTTAGATACCTTTCTAAATAATCTAGAACAAAGATTTTCAAAACATAAGTCTATTTTGACTGGATTTTAAACATTGCTGCCAGTAGATCCTAACAAGCTTGCTGAGGAAATCTTGAAGGAGTTTCAATTTTTGGTGTTATTCTACAAAAATGACTTAAGTGGGACGGTCGATGAACTAAAAATAGAGTTGAAGTTTTGGTACAGCGCCATTGCCAGGCTAAAAAAGGACGACTGGCCAAGGGATGCGTTAAGTGCTTTAAGGTATTGTGAAGAAAACATGCTACCAAATATTAAAACATTGTTGCATATATTAGCAGTACTACCAGTGTTCACTGCTGAAAATGAAAGAGCCTTTTCCACATTGCGTAGGCTAAAGAATTATTTAAGAAATTCTACTTCTGAGACAAGGTTAAATGGGTTAACTCTCTTACACTTATATAGAGAAATGATTCCGTCAGTTGACTCCATTTTGGACAAACTGGCAAAAAAAACACGAAAAATGGACATTAGCTTGAAATAATCAGTGATTATGATATAACTTCAATAAAAAAGTTAGTATCGATTGATTATGTAGTTTAAATTATTCAGTAGGCATACGTGTAGGTGTGGGGATGCCACAAAATACATGATTTTATGGAATAATTGCTCTCTATAAGTTAGGAAAACCGTGCCCCTGTGTTCTCCATAAAAGAGGCTCTACTTGTAGGGAAAAGAAACGAATGAGAAAAACAATACAGCATTTACTTCGTTTCGAAGTTTTCGACCCCCCCCCCCCCGAAAATAAATCCTGGGTGCGCCTCTGATATAACCTCTGTCTTGGTCCAAAATTAGTCATTTCTAAATTTTTTACTTGAAATGTATTTCAAGAATTCCACCCAGCCAAGTCATATTCGAATCCGTAATTGGCAAGTGTATATTATACCAAACCCTGATTTTCAGAGGTTTGTAATTCAGCCTCTGAGTAAGCTAAATACTTGATTATTTTTCCTCTGTAGAGTCGTTTCAAAGCTGAGAAAAACAAAACAAAAAACTACAATTTACAGAGTCCAAAAGATAAGAGCTTGCAATGTCGTCCTGGTAGCTCAACTGTAGAGCTGGCCAGTTCGGAAATACAGGTTTATATTCCCGGTTGGGTCAGCAAGGCTCTTTACAATGGCGCCCGAACAAATTTACCCTGTAGGTTAGTGCAAAGATATTAGAGGTCTGAAACTGACCCAAGTACGACTAGCACGGATTCAGTGAACTCTGAGATATGGGGCGCCGATTTCAAAGCGAGAGGATAACGACCAAGCAAGATACTAGCCTGGGTAAAAATAGTACTATCAGGAGGCTAACCTGAGGTAAAAACAGCAGGAGGTGATCAGTCAGATTGTTAGTTGCACGTCAGCCTGAAATTAGAGGATGGAGAATGCAGAGTCCTCGTCAAAGATAAGAGCTTGCAATATCGTCCTAGGAGCTCAACGGCAGAGCGTCGGCTTGAAAGTTCGGAGATCCGGGGTTTGATTCCCAGTTGTGGCAGCAAGGCTCTTTGCAAATTGATGCGGAAGCATCTAAGTAAGAAGAACTTTGAAAGAGCACTTTTTACAACTGTATCATTCCGTCCTTTCATTCTTCAGTGTTGACGGACCTCAAACTGAACTGCTATAACCGATTTTAAAAAATAGTGGTTCATTTTGTGTGCTCTGGTGGATTATACATAGTTTTCTTTCAAAACTTAAATATAAATATGATGTTGAATTTCAAAAATTGAAAAACATAAGTAAATGCTGTTCGGCGGTAAAGCTCAGTTTGCAGCACCTGCTTTGCCTACAGTGGTACTTGTTACATACTCACATTGATATATTATTTTGTTTTTGGCACATGGCTAAAAGAATAAAAAGGCGTAACAGAAGAAACAAATTATTAGGAAATCTTTTGAAAATAGTTTTCTACTACGGACGAAGTTGAATTCTCAGGAATTGGATTGATTTGTTCCGTAAAAATCATTTTAAGGGGACGGTGGACGTTGAAATGAGCAAAAATCGACTAAAAATGTTTTTTTTTTTTAATATATAACATTACTTTACACATTTAACCTTTTGCTTACGGGTGGAACAGCGTCCATCTCAAACGAAGAACCTCCCAAAAGGACAGGTATTTGACATATCCAATCTCAAACAGTTCGATCCCCCTTTGCAGGCATTAGCGTCCAAGGACGGGGATAGGGTATGTCAAATACTTGTCTTTTTGGGAGGTTCTTCGTTTGGGATGGACGCTGTTCCACCCATAAGCAAAAGGTTAAATGCATTTTTTTTAACGGTATTTTCAAAGATTTCACATTTTTAAAATATTCCATGTGTCTTAATTTTTGTTTGAGATGCATAACATTTAGCAAAAAGACACTTTTCATACTTTTTAATGAAACTGGGTATGAATTTTATAATTGGACTAAGGTAATTAAAAGTGAATAAGAACCTAATTAAATAATAAAAGTCAAGTTTTAATGCAGAAAAATATTTTTTTTAAAATTGACTTTCTAAGGGATTTAAAAATGAATACCCAAATTTATTCATAATGTGTTTTTGAGTGATCATAATGTAAAATTAATCAAAAATGTGAACAAATGGCACGCAAGGAGCATTTTTAAATTTTCGTTAAAAAAAATTAAATTAAAAAAAAAATACAAAATTATAACAAAATTGAAAAAAAATTAATGGTATTTTATATAGTAATGTTAAGAGGAATATATATACAAATTTTCATGCTTCTAAGTCAATAAATATATAAAAAACATTTCAGCGTCCACCGTCCCCTTAAAGTCTCGAACCAAGTTTTCGTAATTTTATTCAGAAAAGCAAGCAATAATGAATCCCAAAATGTAGCTTAACATTTCGCACGTAATCTCATTTTCAATTTAGTAGTAATCTTAACAATTAGTATCAAATCATAAAGTTGGAGCGTGACATATTAATTTTATCTGCCATATTTATTTTCCTTTCATAATCTTTACTCTGTTATTTGACGGGCTATATAGCCAGGGCCGCTTTTTACCATACCAAATCAGGCAAATTCTGGGAGTCGTAATTATTCAGGGGTCCATTTCCTTTACCTCATCGACATTTCGCATAATTTTTTGAAATGACATTTATTACTCCTTAGCATCACTTTTGGACTTAGCAAACAGAAGCAGCAGAAGCTTAGCCTGAGCAGAAAAGCATATATCAATTTAAATAAGTTTTGAATAGTTTATGGCCCATACAATCCCATTGGAAATTAAACAAATTGAAAATCCTAATAATGGTGTTTAACTATTTAAAAGAGTATTATGGTGTTATTACACGGAGCAATTCCTTCCAGCAATTTTTCAGTAACGCCATACATTTCAATGGGAAGAAATCTTGCCGCGGAATTGCCGCAATTCTTTCGTACTCGGCAATAAAAGTTGCTCAATTTCTAGGCAGCGAACCAATCAGAGGACGATAAGATTGGACGTCACTCCGCTCCGCCTTTCCTCTCCTCGTGTGCATTAAGGCTCCTCTATATACGAGCTAACTCATCAAGCATATTGAAGCCCACCATAGCTGGAAGCGCAATCCATTAGCATTAGCTCTATTAGTATTTTCACTTTTAGAAGTATAATTGAAATAATTATGGGTGGTTGTTCTGCACCGAACTGCTCTAATCATTCTAGAAAGGGTTTGGAGCTATTTCGCTTTCCTAGAAACGAAGAAAGAAGAAAACAATGGCTAATATATAATTGAATACCCGGTACTGGAGCATACTTGTGCGAGCTAAGTTCTACAATATTCTAATTAAAACTTCTTTTTTTATATAAAATATTTATTTTAAACACTCAGTTTATAATTTCTGTAACTGTAGTATGGAACCGTATGGGCTTCAATATGCTTGATAAGTCAGCCTGTAGTAAAGGAGCTCTAGTTTGCATTCAAGATGGCGATGGTGACAGCAATCACATCGAAGCAGCTCAAATACGTTAGAATCTAGAGATGGAAGAAACATAATAGAACTTCTACCAAATTACAGACACCTGTGGGACATAAAAGATCCAAATTATACCGAATTATACGAGAAAACACACTAAAGAATGCTCTCTGAAATCGGCGGCATTAGTGAAGAAAGGCCTGTTAGAGAGGAGGAGCCTAATCCTTGCCGGGAGGAATTGATGAAATCTGAAGATGGAAAAATAATAATAGAACTTTTTTACCAAATTACAAATATATGTGGACTATAAAAGATCCAAATTACACAAAAAAATATTAAAGAATGCTTCTTGGAATGAAATTGGCTACATTAGAAAGGAGGGGCGTGTTAGAAAGACGGGACTAAAATATCATTGCCGGGAGAAATTGCTGAAGTCTGGAGATGGAAAAATAATAATAGAACTTTTAACAAGTTATAGACACCTTTGGGATATAAAAGATTCATATTATACGAAAAACACACCAAAGAATGCTTTCTGGAATGAAATCGGCCGCATGAGAGAAAAGGAGCCTGTTAAAGAGTAGGGGGCCTAAAGTATGATTGACGGGCGGGATTGCCGAAGTTCGGCAATAAAAATTGCCCTGTGTAATAACACCATTATTAGAAATATCGACAAAATTTTTAATTGTAAACAGCCGAACCAACATGCCTCAATAGTTTATTTGCTCACGCCCCCTTTTTTCATTGGGAGTTCTCTTTAGGCATTGAAATGATGTTTATTTTCAATAAATATGAATGTGGGGAATGTGTCAATTTTTAATTAGATGATCTCGTTCCTAATCACTATTTCAATAAGTAAAAATGCAACCAGGTAAAATTTCAAAAATTGAAATATCTTTTCGGTGTAGACTTTGTATCGGCACTAATTCTAACATATCGAGGTTAGACTTTCATTTTATTTTATTTATAGCCCGAAGGGTCATTGTTCAATGTTGTTTATGACAGTCATTTGGACAGTCATTTGTAGAGCTCTAAATAGATAACAGTTATTACCCTACATAGCATAAGATTGTTAAAAATACAAAATAAAATATTTATGCGAACCGTCAACATATACCGGTAATATTTTACTGGTGTATTTTATATAATGTTATCAGATTTTAACAAGTTACTTTATCGACAGGTACTATTTCCCTGTCAAGAACGATGCTCCGAATAAAGGGAGCTGTTAAATGAATTAAATAGAGTAACAATGCTTTCCTCAATAAGTAATAACTTAAATTAAATAAAAGGCATAAACAATTAAATTAGCTATTTATTAATTTAGCTAACTTTCATTTTATTTTATTTATAGCCCGAAGGGTCATTGTTCAATGTTGTTTATGACAGTCATTTGTAGAGCTCTAAATAGATAACAGTTATTACCCTACATAGCATGAGATTGTTAAAAATACAAAATAAAATATTTATGCGAAGAACCGTCAACATATACCGGTAATATTTTACTGGTGTATTTTATATAATGTTATCAGATTTTAACAAGTTGCTTTATCGATAGGTACTATTTCCCTGTCAAGAACGATGCTCCGAATAAGGGGAGCGGTTCAATGAATTAAATAGAGTAACAATGCTTTCCTCAATAAGTAATAACTTAAATTAAACAAGAAAGATCAATCATGCTTAAAGCATTGCTTATGAAACACTTTCCAACTTCAATGCAATTGTATTTAAACATGTCTAAAATGCAATACATTCCTCGGTCATATTTTAAAACTTATCACAATACTACATTAATTTATTATATTTGAAAACTTAAACCTTCATCGAAAACAATGAACTTCATTCAAATGACGGCTTTGAAATATAAATTGCCTGGTTTAAACATCTCTAAAATGCGATACATTCCTCGGTAATAATTTTAGAAATATCATAATACTACGATGATTTATTATATTTGAAAACTTCATCGAAAACAACTGAAATTCATTCAAATGACGTCATAGAAAAACTAACACACCTGGCTCTCTCTATAAAAACAGCATTTCAGTCATAACTTTTTCCCATTCATTTCATTCATCACAATACTATATTAATTTATTTTATTTAAAAATTAAGACCATGGAGCTACAAGTGATTAAACTCTATGCTTAAAATTTCATCGAAAAAAATCGTCCTTCTCTTTGAAAAATTAATGAATATTTCATTCATATCAGCTATGCAGACTCCATGAGTTAAATAATTTTGTGTTAAAGAAATACAGCAATTCTAATACAACTCATTCTACATATTTTGCTGTTTACATTTTACATAAGTGAAATATAGGCTTCGTTGTAGAAATAATCAAATTTGGATGATTATTTAAACTCAAATATATTGCAATTGCGTTGTTGCAGTATGTAGATGCACAGAATTTAAGCAAAAATAAAGTGGTTTTAGGACGGATACAACACTCAATATGAATTAAAAAGAACTTTAAAAATCACGATTTTGGGACAAGATGGATGCCATATATCATTTTGACGTGAGTCACGCGATCTTTTCATATCATGGTGACGTGATCGCTTCATATAAGAGGTGTAATTATTATTTTAATTTTTATTTAAAAAACTACTGACTATATTTCGCTGAATTTTTTTTTTATATATTTTATGGAGCAATTTGAATATTACCTAAAATTTTCGAAACAATTTGTGAATTTTAAATCCGCTTAAAAAATATTTGAAAAATTAGGTCCCATAGGGCTCGATGTATTTCATTTTTTCAACCTGGGTTCAATCCAAAACTGAATCTGTGATAATATTCATGTATATTCCCATAGGTCCTACAGACCGTCTGAACAAAATACTAAAATTTCATTTTGATTAAGTCATTTTTACGGCAGTTATCGTGCTAACGGACAGATAGACAGAAAGAATGAACAAAGTCATAAGCACTTTCAACTTTGTGGTAAAGTGTTAATAATAACAAGAAAGATCAATCATGCTTAAAGCATTGATTATGAAACACTTTCCAACTTCAATGCAATTTTATTTAAACATGTCTAAAATGCAATACATTCCTCGGTAATATTTTAAAACTTATCACAATACTACATTAATTTATTATATTTGAAACCTTAAACCTTCATCGAAAAAAATTAACTTCATTCAAATGACGGCATTAAAGTATAAACTGCCTGGTTTAAACATCTCTTAAATGTTATACATTCCTCGGTAATAATTTTAGAATTATCATAATACTACGATAATTTATTATATTTGAAAACTTCATCGAAAACAACTGAAATCCATTCAAATGACGTCATAAAAAAATAACACGCCTGGCTCTCTCTATAAAAGCAACATTTCATTCATAAATAATTCCCCCATTCATGTCATTCATCACAATACTATAACAATTTATTTTATTTAAAAATTAAGACCATTGAGCAAGTAAGTAAACTCTATGCGTAAAACTTCATCGAAAAATATCGTCCTTCTCTTTCTAAAATCAATGAATTCATATCAGCTAAGCAGACTCCATGGACTAAATGATTTTGTGTTAAAGAATTACAGCGATTCTAATACAACTCATTCTACATATTTTGCTGTTTACATTTTACATAGGTGAAAAATAGGCTTAATAGTAGAAATAATCAAATTTGGAAGAGCATTTAAACTGAAATATATTGTCATTGCGTTGTTTCAGTATGTAGATGCACAGAATTTAGGCAAAAATAAAGTAATTTTAGGACGGATACAACACTCAATATGAATTAAAAAGAACTTTAAAAATCACGATTTTGACACAAGATGGATGCCATATATCATTTTGAAGTGGGTCATGTGATCGTTTCATATCATGGACACGTGATCGCTTAATATAAGAGGTGTTATTATTATTTTAATTTTTATTTAAAAAACAACTGAATATATTTCGCTGAATTTTTTTTTATATATTTTATGGAACAATTTGAATATTGCCTAAAATTTTCGAAGCAATTTGTGAATTTTAAATCCGCTTAAAAAATGCTTGAAAAATTAGGTCCCATAGGGCTCAATGTATTCCATTTTTTCAACCCGGATTCAATCCAAAACTAATTGGGTGATATTATTCATTTATATTCCCATAGGTCCTATAGACCGTCTGAACAACATACTAAAATTTCATTTTGATTAAGTCATTTTTACGGCAGTTATCGTGCTAACGGACAGACAGACAGACAGACAGACAGAATGAACAAAGTCATAAACACTTTTCAACTTTGTTGTAAAGTGTTAAAAAATTTCATTTTGATTAAGTCATTTTTACGGCAGTTATCGTGCTAACGGACAGACAGACAGACAGACAGACAGAATGAACAAAGTCATAAACACTTTTCAACTTTGTTGTAAAGTGTTAAAAATGAAGCGGTTTTAGGACGGATGCAACACTATAAATACAAGAAAGATCAATCATGCATAAAGCATTGATTATAAATAACATTCCAACTCTTTTTTATTTAAATATCTCTAAAATGCAATACATTCAGCGATAATATTTTTAAAATTATCACAGTACTATATTAATATATTATATTTGAAAACTTAAAAACTTCATCGAAAAAAAGTGAACTTCATTCAAATGGCGTCATTGAAATACAAGTCGCCTGGTTCAAACATCTCTAAAATGCGATACCTTCAGCTGTGATATTTTAAAAATTATCACAATACTACAATAATTTATAACATTTGAAAACTTAGAACTTCATTGAAAAAAATGTACTTTATTCAAATGACGTCATTGAAATATAAATCGCCTGACTCTCTACGTAAAAGCTGTAAATATGTCATTCATACACATTTATTCCATTCCCTTCATTCATCACAATACTACAATAATTTATTTTATTTAAAAACTTAAAACCATGGAGGTAAAAGTAATTTAAATCTATGCTTAAAACTTCATCGAAGAAGTCTGCTATAAAATCTGCTAAAAAATGAAGCAAAATTAAAACGGTTTTAAGACGAATACAACACTAAATACAAGTGTTGTGATACAACCATTCAAAAGACTTAATTAAAGAAAATAAAATCAATCGAATGATCATATCTCAACACCTGATTGGGTCGGACACTCACATACAATTATAAGGGAAAATTAATTGAATTAAAAGTTAGTTACTTAATGGAAGGGGATCATATAGTGGGAAATAGAATTTGGAATATCAAGCAATGCGTTGTGTAATTAATATTAAACCATACTTGTATGTGAGCGCCTTAAAATTCTTACCTGTAATTTGAATTCATTTTTTTTTTTTTTTTTTTTTTTTTTAAATCTTCTTTATCAATTGATGCAATAGCATTATAACTTCACCTTGAAACTATTAGTTACAACTAATTATTCAGTCATTCAAATAAAATAATATATACATTTAAAGTCAAAGTTACTTTAACCAAATCGATTTTCTTTTTTTTTTTTTTTATGTATATATATTCATCAAGCAGATGTGTAAAGTCACATGATTCCATAAATGGTAATTATCACATTTTAAGACACCTTTTCTGCTTCACTCAATTCAAAGTCATGTTGCATAAGAAAGAAAACTGCACACATAGATGAATATTATAAGATGAAATTAGCATCAATATGCACTTTGCTGTTGTAATATATATTTTTAATGTATAAATCAGATGATCAAATATTTTAATCTTCATGATGATTTACATACTCGGTTCCATTTTTTTGCTGAAGACAAATCTTTTAGAATAATCCACTAAAGGCAGGTGAAAGAAGGTTATAATAATTATGTCGAATCAATAATCAACATGTCGATTACTCCATAATTCAAATTTGCATTTTAATAGACAATAGATGAATTTCACTGAAATTGTCCATAGAGGCAAAATGCTGCTGTCAAACTGGGAAATAAATATAATTTCTTCAACTTGACTCAAATAATTTATTAGATATTAATCAATCAGATATTTGGTGTAGTAATCAATTCACAAGAAATCCACTTGACATATGATTTTCACAGGAAATAAATCCAATAATTTTATACTTGATTCTTAAACAGAAACACAAAACAAATATGTTGATTTTCATAACATGATTGCATTTTACAGTACTTTAAATTCACGCATACATCTATAAAAAAAAAATGGCTCAGCAAGGGGCCAAGGCCCCTTTGCCAACGAAAAATACGGTACACCTTCACATACCAGAAATTCCGAGAGAAGAGAGAGAGTCAGCACTTATTGCACAGAGAAAGAAATTCCCGCCTAACCTGGCACGCTGTGATTGGCTGAAGCCACACACACCGTTGCCATACCAGATAAAACAAACTCCTTCTCAACCAGGGAGATCAAAAGTGAGACAGAAGAAAACAAGTTTCCATGTCTCGCCTACCAATTGAAACAGTGTGCGCGTATGCAGTCATATTTAAAAGGGGCGTACACTGTACGAATAAAAACATGAACTGATAGCAGCACGTTATAATTTAATTTAATAAAAGAGTCAATTGGTCTATTAATGGATATATAAAATAAAAACAATTTTGAATAGAATAATTTGGAATAATAAATTAAGTAAAATAAAATATTTAATGATTTATAAAAAAAATGTTAATTTAGAATAATAAAATAAAGTGTTGTGACGTGTCACAACATTACAACTCCTCACTAATAAAAAAAGAGAAAAAAAAAAGAATTTAACCTTACAGTAAAAGAAATTCTGAAAATTTCATAAAAAAAAAGTCAAAATCTGACAAATGCCTGATACAACATACATAAAATTCTTTTTCAATATCAAACACAATGTTGCATAAATTTGAATGATTAGAGTAACAATAAAATCTCAAAATGAGTGTGAATTGCATGTAAACAATCTGTGATGAATGAATAACAAAGTGTATGTAAATGACTACACAATATAATCAAAATTATCCTGAGACAAGTATGATATTAAAATGTAATTAAATGAGTACAATCAATAATGTATATAGATAAGTATGAATAAGTATGTAAAGAATTTTTTTTTGTTTTGTTTTCAAAGTGAATGCATATATAAAAAAATTTGAGCGGTGTACAGTTGCAAGTGTATAAAACAAAAAAAAATTTCCCATTGAATTTTGCCACATAAAAGAATTAAATACCACCATTAAAGTAAAAAAATTGCCATCACTATAAATAATATTATTAACTACCACAAAAAAAAATCCTAAAAATTTTTCTAAATTTCAATTAAAAACAAATAAAATTTCGAGTAAAGATGAAGAATGAATTCCATAAAAATTTTAACTTCAATGAACTACAATAAATTTGACCTAAATGAACTAGAATCCAAAATTTGGACAATTCGTAAAACAAGAATCACAAATGAACTTAATAAATTCAATAGAATATAAAAAAAATATTTTAAATTCAAAGTCTCTGAGAATAATTAACAATATTTGAACCATAAAAAAATCAGACCATAAGTCAACCAAAACAATGAATGCAAAATGCAAAAATAAAATCCTCAATAATATAAAAATGAAATTCAAAACTCAATACAAAATTTAAATAAATCAAAATCTTCCAATGAAGTTCAAGTAAGAATAAATGAATTACAAGAAAAATAAACAATTACTATCAATTAACCAAAATTTCCAAATACTCGATTCATAAAAAAAAAATTTCAAAACTGAACTGTTTTACCAAAACAAAATAATAAAATTCTCAATTGAAATGAAAATATCAATGTAAAGAATCCTATTTATCAATGAATTAATTATAAATAAAATAAAATCCTATCAATAAAATGAAATTTTATCAATAAATGAAATTCCATGAATCAATGAATTATATTAACAAATGAAATATCTCAATAAAATGAAATTTTAAGAAAATGTTACCAAAATTCAGACTTCCTCAACAGAAATCAATGAAAAACCGAGACAGTTCTAAGGCTGTACTGCTTGATCAGGGCAGAAAAGACCAAAGAAACTGCTCCCCTCATGAGTTGAAAACAGACTATCTCAATTCTCCATCAATCCATCAAGAAAACTAAGACAGACAACATATTCTGTGCCAAAATTCCAACACTTGAATCCTCGAGCAATATGTTGCTGAAACTATAATAAATTTAAAAACAAAATCAGTACAATCAAATTTTAACCTCAGAAACCTGAAAATAAACCATTAGAAAAATAAACAAACCAATAACAAATTTGAATCATAAAAATGAAAATATTCAACAATGTAAAATGAATTTCAAACAAAAAAATGAATTTTTTAAAAATTTTGAAATCAAAAGTCACACATATTCACATTCGAATAAAATTGCAGGTAGAGAATAAAGATTATGTGATTAATTACAAAAAGATTATGTCTTATGAGGAATAAAGACAATAATTCAAAATTTGCAATTAAAGACTGATAAGAGAGAATGAAATAAATAGCTGAGATGTATTCTAATATTTCCAAAAAAAAAAAACTTAACGGAGACGCTATCAAGATCTTCAATCAGAAATATAAATACTGAAATATTGAGAACGGGTCGGAGCTATAAATGAGCCCTAGCAAAAATTTGATGATATGAATGAATCATCAAATGCAATAAAAAAAAGATAGAGTCGGAAGATACCCACATATGTTCAATGAAAACCAGACATTACAATTGAATAAAATTACCAATTTGAAATTTAAAAATTTTCTTTCAAAATGCAAAAAAAATAACCAAAATAAATATAAGAAGTTCAGAGCTTAATGCTAAATTTTCTGAAAAATGCTTATAAAAGAAAAATTTCAATCAGAAGTTTGAATAATCTGTAAAAAAATTCATAAATTTAATTATATTAAATTATCAAAATTTTAAAGTTCTTCATCATAAAAAAAATACTTATTTTCTATTTTACACAAATCCTAGCTCAATTCTTCATAATATAAGAAAAAACAATTGCTTAAAGCAATACTAAAAGTTTAATTTATCAAAATAATTTGTTTCGGTGATAAGTTTTAAAATTAATGCAAGGAAAATATAAAAATAAACATAATCAAAACCTTTTCTCATATAATAATCTAATTCGAGTTCTGCCATATTTCAACACAAAACATAATAATACATTTTTCATAAAATCCCAATCAGTGTAAAACAATATATTTGAAGTTTTATGAACCTCAATACCAAAACAACACAATAACAACAATATTAGGAGTCTATGCTCCATGGGATTATTAGGCCATTATCAATTCATACATATATATATTCTAAAAATCATTTTTTTTAAATGTCACTCTCTTGACATATAGGCCTTTAATTATTTAATAAACATGAATCATATATAAATAAGCACTCGATTTAATAGAAATATTCCTTGCCAGAAAATTTACTTTTAATTTACATAAATTTTAAATTAAACAAAAAAAATCTGCGACAAACTGCAACTGTACCTATCCAAAATGTTACTCAGAATTTTTAAATTATGCAAATAAAATCAATAAAAGTTTACAAAATAAATATTTTGAAACATTGAATTTAATCTTATTTTATAAAAAACACCAAACAATTTCAACAGCTTTTGACCTAAATTTTTGTAAACAATATTTAGATTAATTATTTTAAATTAATATTTTAAATTAACTGAGATTAATTTTTTTTTAGAATAACTTTTAATACTGTTTGTTTTAAGCATTAACATTGATTGTTACACTTTTAATTTAGCCAATTAAAATTAATTTTAGATTACCTTTTTTTTAAATTTAAATAAAGAACACAATAATAAATACAATTAAATACAAAATACAATACAAATGTCATATCTAGAGTAATTAATAAATATCAGTTATGGTTTTTAAACTGATCATACATACAATAATAACTGTGATCATGAATACTCTCAAATAAGCATTTGTTTATTGCTTCACTCTCTGATTGAGAGTGAAATGCAATAAGAGCAAAAAAAAGCACTAGCATTAATTTTTGTTATTGAAATTACATGAATAAGAATTTCCAAAAAACAATTGCCGCTCATTATATTTGAAGTTAAAAATCACAAACAATGCAATTTTGTAGCAAAAATGAATGAATTCACTACTATTGCCAATACAAAAAAATCACATGTCTGTAGCAAAATAAATATTTACTACTATTTAAATTAAAACACATAAATAAAAAAAAACAATTTAAACACTTCATAATTATTTAGACCTATTTTATTTTTATATTTAATAGTTAATAGTTTAGTATCTTTTTTTAAAAAAAATTCTATTGTTATTGCTGAAAAAAAAATTTTTAGCAAATTTATTATTTTAGTTTATTTTGCTCAATTTATCCATAAAATAGACCAAAATGTGGAGAGATCTCAAATCTCCACAAAAAAACAAAAAAAAAGAGAACAATTTTCTTCAAAATTGATCAAATTAAATTTCGAAACAATTTACCAATGAATACCAGCTTCAAAGATAAATAAAAATATATATACTGTTTGAAATTCGAATATCTAAAGATATAAAGTTTATCAAAATAAAATTTCTTAGTCAATAGCTCATACCCAAGATAAAAACAGTATAATTTTACACTTAAAGTAATCACGATGACATTAAAAAATTTTTTGATTTGTTAAAGGTATAAAAATATATCAATTTAAACATTTTATAATACACAAATGAACAATACTTAACACATCACATAAATAAAATTAATCACAAAAAATTTATTGGTGCTTAAAATAATGAATAAAAAATCGATTATTAATATCACAAACCAAATATCATGTATCATTAAGAAGTTTAGTTAAATCTCAATTAGATTAAAACAAAATTTTCATTAAATTGAATAGAATTTATATCAAATATTTTTTTTTTTTTTTTTTTTACTTTTAAGTTTCATTAAAATACATGACTGCCTATGCATATAAATTAAAAAAAATCAAGGCACCAAAATTAATATAACCAGATGTTGTGATACAACCATTCAAAAGACTTAATTAAAGAAAATAAAATCAATCGAATGATCATATCTCAACACCTGATTGGGTCGGACACTCACATACAATTATAAGGGAAAATTAATTGAATTAAAAGTTAGTTACTTAATGGAAGGGGATCATATAGTGGGAAATAGAATTTGGAATATCAAGCAATGCGTTGTGTAATTAATATTAAACCATACTTGTATGTGAGCGCCTTAAAATTCTTACCTGTAATTTGAATTCATTTTTTTTTTTTTTTTTTTTTTTTTTAAATCTTCTTTATCAATTGATGCAATAGCATTATAACTTCACCTTGAAACTATTAGTTACAACTAATTATTCAGTCATTCAAATAAAATAATATATGCATTTAAAGTCAAAGTTACTTTAACCAAATCGATTTTCTTTTTTTTTTTTATGTATATATATTCATCAAGCAGATGTGTAAAGTCACATGATTCCATAAATGGTAATTATCACATTTTAAGACACATTTTCTGCTTCACTCAATTCAAAGTCATATTGCATAAGAAAGAAAACTGCACACATAGATGAATATTATAAGATGAAATTAGCATCAATATGCACTTTGCTGTTGTAATATATATTTTTAATGTATAAATCAGATGATCAAATATTTTAATCTTCATGATGATTTACATACTCGGTTCCATTTTTTTGCTGAAGACAAATCTTTTAGAATAATCCACTAAAGGCAGGTGAAAGAAGGTTATAATAATTATGTCGAATCAATAATCAACATGTCGATTACTCCATAATTCAAATTTGCATTTTAATAGACAATAGATGAATTTCACTGAAATTGTCCATAGAGGCAAAATGCTGCTGTCAAACTGGGAAATAAATATAATTTCTTCAACTTGACTCGAATAATTTATTAGATATTAATCAATCAGATATTTGGTGTAGTAATCAATTCACAAGAAATCCACTTGACATATGATTTTCACAGGAAATAAATCCAATAATTTTATACTTGATTCTTAAACAGAAACACAAAACAAATATGTTGATTTTCATAACATGATTGCATTTTACAGTA
The DNA here is from genome assembly GCA_951213105.1 of Amaurobius ferox. Classification (NCBI taxonomy): domain Eukaryota; kingdom Metazoa; phylum Arthropoda; class Arachnida; order Araneae; family Amaurobiidae; genus Amaurobius; species Amaurobius ferox. The sequence continues at coordinate 121,511,118 of OX578149.1, read as the reverse complement.
CTTTAAATTCACGCATACATCTATAAAAAAAAAAATGGCTCAGCAAGGGGCCAAGGCCCCTTAGCCAACGAAATATACGGTACACCTTCACATACCAGAAATTCCGAGAGAAGAGAGCGAGTCAGCACTTATTGCACAGAGAAAGAAATTCCCGCCTAACCTGGCACGCTGTGATTGGCTGAAGCCACACACACCGTTGCCATACCAGATAAAACAAACTCCTTCTCAACCAGGGAGATCAAAAGTGAGACAGAAGAAAACAAGTTTCCATGTCTCGCCTACCAATTGAAACAGTGTGCGCGTATGCAGTCATATTTAAAAGGGGCGTACACTGTACGAATAAAAACATGAACTGATAGCAGCACGTTATAATTTAATTTAATAAAAGAGTCAATTGGTCTATTAATGGATATATAAAATAAAAACAATTTTGAATAGAATAATTTGGAATAATAAATTAAGTAAAATAAAATATTTAATGATTTATAAAAAAAATGTTAATTTAGAATAATAAAATAAAGTGTTGTGACGTGTCACAACAACAAGAAAGATCAATCATGCTTAAAGCATTGATTATGAAACACTTTCCAACTTCAATGCAATTTTATTTAAACATGTCTAAAATGCAATACATTCCTCGGTAATATTTTAAAACTTATCACAATACTACATTAATTTATTATATTTGAAACCTTAAACCTTCATCGAAAAAATTAACTTCATTCAAATGACGGCATTAAAGTATAAATTGCCTGGTTTAAACATCTCTTAAATGTTATACATTCCTCGGTAATAATTTTAGAATTATCATAATACTACGATAATTTATTATATTTGAAAACTTCATCGAAAACAACTGAAATCCATTCAAATGACGTCATAAAAAAATAACACGCCTGGCTCTCTCTATAAAAGCAACATTTCATTCATAAATAATTCCCCCATTCATGTCTTTCATCACAATACTATAATAATTTATTTTATTTAAAAATTAAGACCATTGAGCTGCAGTAAATAAACTCTATGCGTAAAACTTCATCGAGAAATATCGTCCTTCTCTTTCTAAAATCAATGAATTCATATCAGCTAAGCAGACTCCATGGACTAAATGATTTTGTGTTAAAGAATTACAGCGATTCTAATACAACTCATTCTACATATTTTGCTGTTTACATTTTACATAGGTGAAAAATAGGCTTAATAGTAGAAATAATCAAATTTGGAAGAGCATTTAAGCTGAAATATATTGTCATTGCGTTGTTTTAGTATGTAGATGCACAGAATTTAGGCAAAAATAAAGTAATTTTAGGACGGATACAACACTCAATATGAAATAAAAAGAACTTTAAAAGTCACGATTTTGACACAAGATGGATGCCATATGTCATTTTGAAGTGGGTCATGTGATCGTTTCATATCATGGACACGTGATCGCTTAATATAAGAGGTGTTATTATTATTTTAATTTTTATTTAAAAAACAACTGAATATATTTCGCTGAATTTTTTTTTATATATTTTATAGAACAATTTGAATATTGCCTAAAATTTTCGAAGCAATTTGTAAATTTTAAATCCGCTTAAAAAATGCTTGAAAAATTAGGTCCCATAGGGCTCAATGTATTCCATTTTTTCAACCCGGGTTCAATCCAAAACTAATTGGGTGATATTATTCATTTATATTCCCATAGGTCCTATAGACCGTCTGAACAACATACTAAAATTTCATTTTGATTAAGTCATTTTTACGGCAGTTATCGTGCTAACGGACAGACAGACAGACAGACAGACAGACAGACAGACAGACAGACAGAATGAACAAAGTCATAAACACTTTTCAACTTTGTTGTAAAGTGTTAATAAAAGGCATAAACAAATAAATTAGCTATTTATTTATTTATGCTTATTGCGAAGGATACGTTGGATCGTGTTTTTGTGTTAAGAGGATAATCGTTTTTCTGTTTATGAGGATATACGTTTCTCCATATGTGGCCCTCAAACCTCTAACTGGATCAAATGTGGCCCATAGTTCAAAGGAAGTTGAGACCACTGAATTATATTATTAAACCGCGATCGTGCATGTATGTATATAGCTACTATTCTAAAGCCCCTATACGGCCTAGAAGCTCGCCGTTCTATTAAACGTAGATATCGAACCGAAGATAGAGCCAAAACTTTAGAAAATTCGAAGAATTTGATAGATTTTTAAATGTCTTTCAAAAACCTATTTTCCCAGTGAAAACGCTTAGTTCAAATGGAGCAAGGTTACAGATATCGCGTCGCGCTCTAGGAATCCGAAAACACGAACCACATCACAGACACGACTGACCCGTGTTCATGCGGAGTACGATCACGTTAAACATGTGGATCCGAAAGTCCTTCCGAGAGGTTGGTGGTAGGGGAAGGAGGGTACGGTCCCTGTGGATGCCTCCCCCACTGGGTTCCGGTCTAAATTGGGTGGCACTTCCCGACCGTCCAAACAGTTACCTTACACCTTTCTGGTAGGTCGGACGGTCTGGGTTTCAACAACAACAACAACAAACACGACTGACGTCTCGGTAGTAGAAGTTAAAATAAAAAAATTTTAAATCAGGAGTTTTACAGATAGAAATTTGAATTTTAAATATTATATTCTAACAGCATTATAAGCGTTCGGGAGAAAAAAATCCTCGATTTTCGATTAAAATTTCCGCTTTTACGCCAATTCGACGTGCTGCTCAAAATTTAAATTTGACAAAAAGGAAGTTTTCCCAGGTACGATCTTCAACATTTGTCATCGTGAAGTCTTAGATCAACAAAACTTCCACTTTTTTTTTTCTGAATAGAATTAAGGATTCGACAACATTCATTTCAAAATGACGTAATGCTGAAAATTTAAATTTTATCAAAAAAAAAATGTTCCGGGTACGATCATTTTATCTTGTCCTCATGAAGTGTCATCTGTCAGCTCTAGAAAACTTTAATTATTTTTGTTGTCACTTTATTTGTAAATTTTATACATTTCAATCCATTATTCAATATCTTTCATCTGGAAAGTGTCTCTGTCTTTCAACTCCAATTTAAGATATTTCCCATTGCCCAGAGAGGTGACAGGTAAACACAATATTTAAATATTTGGAGAGGAAGGTTTTCGCTCACCCGCTAAGGCGCTATTAAAATGCAAATTTAACTATTTATTTTGCGAATTTAACTGATTGAGATTTGATTTTGTTTTTTTAAACATAAGATTGTAACATTATAAGCATTTCCTGTGAGAGGGGACGGGAGCTTCTGCGCAGAACTTTCTAGAAAACTGATTGTTACAAAAACTGATTGCTATATTTAGTGACAGCTAACAGGCAAAGTCCACGAGTAAAAAGTAATATTATACGAGGGTCAAACTGAAAATTTCGAGACAGGGGCAGACAATATGCGCTAGAAAAAATTATTGGTCGGATATTTAAATTTTAACTCTTTTATGTCGCAGATGATAGCTTGTGGCAACAATTACAATTTAGTTATTATGACTTTAGCGTCATTTTTTTTTCCAATTTAGCTACATTTCGTCAATTTGGCATTACCTTGAAAAAAGTAGCCAAATTGGCGACAGTTCGCCAAATTAGTTTTTAAGGTCGCCAAACTTATCGTCAAGTGTTACACATTTGATGATACTCCGGCCATCCAAACAGTTAGTTACCTTACACCTTTCTGGTAGGTCTGGGTCTCAACAATTGATGATACTTACTTTTATGTAAATTTTAGATACATTCATTTGATAAACACTCGAGAGTGATTCAAACCAGCTTGTCATTCGTTTTAGAATAAAACGTTACTCATAAACTGATTATTTATTTAGTATTATTGAATGTGCTTATTTTTTATGATTTTTCCATATATTCATTCAAAAATTTGGGTGTCTTCCAAATGTTTGGTCTTGTTTAAAATTAATAGTGTTTTAGTATTCAAGGATCATAATAATTGTGCAACATTACGTTCGAAATGCTACATTCGCTTCGTTCGTGAGAAAACGCACCCACAGACTCACAGACACACTCTCGCGAGCACACACACTCTCTCTCTCACGCACACACACACACACACTCGCACACACACACACACTATGCACGCACACATACACAACAATATCACCTCAAAAACATTCGATTGGAGTTCAGGGATTCTTGAAACGTGCTCTTCCGTCGTAAACTCGGATTCGAATTTTCGACTTCGTCACAATGCTTTCCCTATACATTAGGTTGGGTAAGTTGGGAAAGTAGTAATGTATATTGTCTGTTTCGATTAAAGTTAAATTTATAAATCTGCTGGATCCAAGAGTTTCTTTAAAATTAAACGATTTTGTTTTATTGTTAAATTTGCTCACATGTGCTTCAGGCATGTTCAGAAGTACCCCCCCCCCCCCCTCCCATCCCGTAGGGCACGTTTGAACATTTGAAATTCTGTTTTAAATTTGATCGTACAATCGATAAATCTTACATAATAAAATCTAAAATATTTTCCAAAAGAAATAAAAGACTAATTAAACATATAGACATATGTAGTATGAGAAGTTGTTGAGATTTTTGGTATGAGAAGTTGTTGACATTTTTGGTATGAGAAGTAGTAGACATTTTTGTAAGAAAATATAAAATCTGTTCATATGTGCCCCTTTTCTCATAACATTTTTGATAAATTTATTCAAAAAACATATAATATCTTAAGATCGGTTTATGTCCGTATTCTAAATTGAGTTTCATTCAATTTGTTGGGATATGAAACAATTGTTTGCTGAATACTGTCCTAAAATGTTTTCCGGATAATTTATTTAATATTGGCCTGATTACCTATGCTGATCTTTTTAGGATTTTTTCCGAAAAAGGTATGTTTGTCTGCGTTTATAATCAATAAGATTACAGTATGGACAGATTAAGATATTCATATCAAATCTCATTCAATTTCCTTACTTAGCCCTTGAAATATTGTATGTGTAGATTTTCTCATATAATAGACATACACTCAAACACATACACACGCATACAGCCAAACACATATACACTGCATACACACACATACAGCACATGCATTAAAACAAAGATCACCTCAAAATCGTTCGATCCAAATTCGGAGAGGCCTCAAACATATACTGCAACCAACGAAAATGCCAATTCGTATTTTTAACTCACAATACATTTTACTACTTTATTTTTTCCCCTTACCTTTCATATAATACAATAAAGTTAAATAAAAACATCTGTTATGCTCAACATAGAGAAGCAGTAGGGGGGTCAAATGGGGGCTTCTTCCCCCTGTGCAATGGAGGGCACCGGAATTGATTGCGCGCAAATTTGTATAAGTTTCATTTTGTGAAGTTTCAAACTTTTAATAAGTTTTCTGTAACAGTAACTAAATAGTAAGATCTTTATTAAAAGCGTAGAATAGGACAATAAATTATACCATAACTAATTTGTTTAAAAGCATGCTATACAACCAATTTTTTACTATTTAACTTTTTTTATATTATTGCATTGTCGTTTGTCTTAAATGCAAATGATCGGAGTTTCTCAAGAACATCGAAACTTAAACCCTGAACGATCATCTCCAATGCTACGAGCGAGATATGATATGGAGGGCACAATCCAATCGCCAAGTAAACTGCATATATAAGTTTTAGCCTATATATAAGTAGTAGTTAGAAGTTTTAAAGTTGTTAATGTTTTACATTTTTATTGTTTCTCTATATATTAAAAAGCTCGGTGCAACCGCGAACCAAATTCTTTTAAAATAGAAATATTTTCTGTCAAGGCTAGCGCCGGGCCTATGGCATCAAATTATTTACAGTTTGGCGTGGTGATTTAGAATATTTTGCCATTCTCCTATTTTGGTTATAATCAAATAGAAATTTCTATTTCTTATTGTGGTGCGCTAAATAAAAGAAACTTAAAGTTATACTTTTTGATTAATTATCATTAACGTATCTAATATATATATATCTTAACATGGTCGTAAATTACTCGTATAGTGGTACTTATTTATTATTGTACATTGCTTTCTTGTGCCGCTATATAAAACTCTCCAATTATTTAACTTTCGCGCGAGTTCTGTAAAGGAATTATTAATTAATATAATAGTAAATGGATCACACCATTTAAACTTTAGCAATAAAACATTTATTAACAGCATAAACACTTATTAATTCATTACACAATCAATTATTAGTTTTGGCGGGGGAACATGTGAGACCATTTAAATTGCCTTAGCGTTTCTAGACCTAAAGTTATTTGAGGAACACATACCTTCAAGTCTGTGTTGGACTTTGTTAGCAGCACGTGCTTGATGTCGTACTTATTACTAGCATTAACTCGTGGTATGATACATCGACACGTAAAATCGGCGGTCATACTGTACTGCTGACTCAACACTCGCACTTATTTCATTCTCTTAGGCTGTTCTCTCTACATATCTAGTTGTCGTGCTATATTTTCTTCGTTCTTATTGTAATGTCGAACTCGAACTGTTATTCCACAAGTAATAATGTCAACGTCTCGAAGTTATCTGTCAAAGTCTGCTCCCAATGTCCTTCTTTGGTCACATGCTGTGGCTCTCTTTTTCCCCCGGGGGTGTCACTCCCCCTTTGCTTTCATTCGCAGCATTCAGTGTGACGCAACAAGCACTTTCTTCATTGGTTAATCATTGAACCAATGTCTCTACTTGGCATCCTCGTAAGGGCCCACTCGGCCCCCTCTGTCTTGACGCTCCTAAATTTATGGTTTGCTGTAAACCTCGGCGCCATCCAGACTACAAGTATTGTTCGATGTTTCGGACACAATAAATAACTGACATAAACTTGTCTCACCAAAACACAGGTGAGATCTATTTCTGGTCTCACACTTATACAATTTTGAAGTGAAAAAAATTTTACACTACTTTTGTATGAAAATTCTATTTTCTTTGTCGTATCTTCAAAATCTGATATTTCATTTTTGAAAACGCTGTTGCCATTACAAAAAAATAATATTTAAATTATTCATTTCAACAATTACATATGTATTAGCTATTCAGAGTTTCATCAAAATATTACTTCTCTAGAAATGGCAACAGCATTTTTAACTATGAATCGTATGTGTTCGTGGCAATAATGCTTGCAAACAGCTCTCATGTATAATGAAAGAGTTTGTGAAGCAATCGGCGATAAATGAGAGGCAATACACAGAGGGAGAAGATCTCTGGGACTCGTAAACAGCAGCATGCAGGGTGCACAAAGGCTTTCGTGTGCACCGGTCTAGTCGAGTGGGCGCCGGTCGAGCTCGCGAAGCAAACTCCAGCAGTTGGTGAGGGTCAACAATTGAGGGATGACCTCCAACGGGCGTATTACGCCTACACAACAGTCAGCTACAAATAGTTCACGAAGCAAATCAACGAGTAGGAGGCAAATCCTCCCAACTCACGAAGCGAGTTACGGGGGTTGGTGAGCGCCAGTGAGCAGGGGGGGGACTATACCATTACACATGCTTATCTTCCGTGAAGAATGAGCTCGTTAAGTGAAATTAGACGGTTAATGAGCGGTCATAAGGCGGAGCCTTCAATTTCTAGGAGTTTGCGAGTATAAAGCCGAGTTCCAGGAGTTTGCAAGGATAACGCTGTTGTAATTTCAAAAATAAGTAATATTTAAATTAATGTTTTAAATAAACGAAACGTGATTTTTTCTCACTGTATAAAGAATAAGCGTCAAAATGTATAGCTTGCAAAGTGAGATTTAGGGTTGGTTAGTACTAGCAAATAAGGAATTGCCCCAACGGGCCTATTACGACTGCGTAGCAGGTGAAAAAAACGGGTTCGTGAAGCGAGCTCTGCGAGCGCCAGCGAGTAGGAGACGAAGCCTCCCGACTTTCGAAGCGAGTTACGGGGCTTGGGGAGCGACAACGAACAGTGGGGTGGGGCCCCTAGTAGAAGGGAAAAGAAAAAAAGATCGTATTGTATATGAAAATGATCGGAACTGTATTTTTACTTTGACGTATTGTTTAGAAGAAAAAAAAGATCGTGTTGTATATGCAAATGGTAGGAACTATATTTTTACTTTGACGTATTGTTTAGATGAAAAGAAAGATCGTGTTGTATATGCAAATGATCGGAACTGTATTGTTATGTTGACGTATTGTTTAGAAGAAAAGAAAGATCGTGTTGTATATGCAAATGATCGGAACTGTATTGTTATGTTGACGTATTGTTTAGATGAAAAGAAAGATCGTGTTGTATATGCAAATGATCGGAACTGTATTGTTATGCTGACGTATTGTTTAGAAGAAAAGAAAGATCGTGTCCCATATGCAAATGATCGTAACTGTGTTACGATGACGTATTGTTCCCTCTGTATATTAAAACAAGAAAGTTCAATCATGCATAAAGTATTGATTATGAAACACTTTCCAACTGAAATTCAATTTTATTTAAATATCTCTAAAATGCGATACATTCAGCGCTGATATATTTTAAATTATCACAGTACTGAATTAATTTATTTTACTTGAAAACTTGAAACTTCATCGAAATAAATGAACTTTATTCTAATGGCATCATCGAAATATAAGTCGTATGGCTCTCTATATAAAAGCAATGAATATTTCATCCATATCACTTTTATTCCAGACTCCAGAGCTAAATAATTTTGCTTAAAAAGAATTCAGCAATTCGTATACAACTCATCGTACAATCACTTGTTTACATTCTGCATCCATTAAAATTAGACTTCATTGTAGAAATAATAAAAGTTTGATAATCATTTAAACTCAAAAACATTGTAATTACGTTGGCACAGAATATAGATACACAGAAAATATGCAAAAATAAAGTAGTTTTAGACTAAATATAAATTTTAAAGAACTTCAAAAATCACGATTTTTACACTGGGAAAAAAAGATGGATGTCATATTTTAATTTGAAGTGGATCATATATATGATATCTTCGTATAATATGGGTGTAATTATTATTTTAATTCTCATTTTAAAAACTACCGAACATATTTTGCTGAAATTTTTTTATATATTTTTTATGGGATCATTTGAATATTTCCTAAAATTTTCGAAGCAATTTATGAGTTTGAACTTCATTTCTAAAATGTTTGCAAAATGAGGTCCCATAGTGTTCAATGTATTTCCCTTTTTCAACCCGGGTTCAATCCAAAACTAATTGGGTGATAATATTTTTTTACATTCCCATATGTCCCACAGACCGCTTCAACAATATACTAAAATTTCATTTTTATATAATTTTTACGGCAGTTATCGTACGAACGGACAGACAGAATGAACAAAGCCATAAACACTTTTCAACTATGTTGAAATTCGGTGCAGTCTCGGACCAAGTCCTTTTAAAATAGGGAGATTTCCTATCAAGACTAGCGCCGGGCCGGCCCTACGGCAAGATGATTTAGAATATGTTGCCTTGTGTTGCCTCCTATTTTAGTTAGATTCGAATAGAAATTTCTATTATATCGTATGCGCCGGCCTGGTTGAGTGATGCGCCGATCGAGTTTTCGAAGCAATCTTCGGCAGGTGTTGAGTGTCAACGATTAGCGAAGGTCCCCAACAGGCGTATTACGCCTACGCAGCAGTCGGCTACATAGCGCTCGTGAAGTCGGCTCATCGGTAACCAACGAGTCAGAGACAAAGCCTCCCGACTCGCGAAGAGAGTTACGGGGGGTTAGTGAGCGTCAGCCAGCAGGAGGTAAAATAACACAAATGAGATTTCTTATAGATAGATCACTCAGAACATCCCGAGAGTGTTTATTGTTACCATGTTTGCATCCAATTGCATATTCTGAAGGTATCAAAATATGCACCCATTGAGAAAAACTTTTAACACGACACATTCTCAAACCCAACATGTTTCTTCTATTCCCGGGATTCGCTTCGGCTTTGCTGCATGAAAAACACTTACATGAACAACTTCGAAAATATGTAAAGCCATAAGCTGCGATGTTATTTTTCTCCGAAAGCGAAATATTTGTGGAAGGGGAATTAAAAATAAAAAGTCGAATATCAAATATTTGTAGATAAAATTCTCCAGGTATTTATTCTACGACGGATTGATTCTTTAAAAAAATATAATGCAATTAAAGTAATATAATTAAAAATATCCTATATATAACAATAAAAATGTAGTTTTTAGCCTTCTTCAACCAATCAGAACGACGCTAGAACACAACGAGCCTGTGCCGTCCGTACAAAGAGCATGTAAATAATAGAATTAATACTCTACAATTCTACATCAAGGGTCTCCAAACTTTTTGATTCGCGGGCCACATTAGAAACAAACTTTTGATACACGGGCCACATTAAAAATGAACCTTTGATACACGGGCCACATTAAAAACAAACTTTTTGATACGCGGGCCACATTAGAATTAAACTTTTGATATATGGGTCACATTAGAAACAAATTTTTGATACACGAATCACATTAGAAACAAACTTTTGGTATGCGAACCACATTAGAATCAAACTTTTTGATACGCGGGCCACATTAGAAACAAACTTTTGATACACAGGCCACATTAGAAATGAACCTTTGATACACGGGCCACATTAAAAATAAACTTTTTGATACGCGGGCCACATTAGAATTAAACTTTTGATATATGGGTCACATTAGAAACAAACTTTTGATACACGGGTCACATTAGAAACAAACTTTTGGTATGCGAACCACATTAGAATCAAACTTTTTGATACGCGGGGCACATTAGAATCAAACTTTTTGATATGCGGGCCATATTAGAATCATACTTTTTGATACCTCATACTTTTTGATACGCCACATTAGCCGTTTTCAAACATTTAGTGGGCCAAAGCAACCTTTAAACTGAAATCCCCGAAATTTACATGTAAAATAAAGTGCACAAAGTAACAAATTGAACAATAAAATAAATGTATTTTTTTTAAATGAAAAAATGATAAACATATTCAAATAAATTATTTTCGAACAACACTAATAGTGTTATATCTTTGCTCGAATATTTACCCTCGACTGGATCTCCAAATTCGCGATTTCAATCATTAAAATGATTTGCAAGTGTTCGTTAGTTGGTGCTGATCTACACTGATTTTACAAAAAAATATTTTTTGTAATAAAATTCACATAAATATATCGCACCAAAACCAAATGTGCAAAACATTTCAGTTTGTAGAAATTCGTTCTGGAACAAATTTATGAAAATTATTCCTAATATACGATATACAACGCAATTACAATATATTTGAGTTTAAATAATCATCCAATTTTGATTATCTCTACAACGAAACCTAATTTTCACTAATGGAGAATGTAAATACCAAAAGATGTAGAATGAGTTGTATAAGAATTGCTGCATTTCTTTAACGCAAAATTATTTAGCTCATGGAGTCTGCAATATAGATGATATGAATGAAATATTCATTGATTTCACACAAAGAAGGACGGTTTTGTCGAAGTTTTAAGCATAGAGTTTAATTACTTGTACATCCATGGTCTTAAGTTTTTAAATAAAATAAATCATTATAGTATTGTGATGAATTAAATGAACGGAAAAAAGTTTATGAATGAAATACTGCTTTTATAGAGAGAGCCAGGCGTGTTATATTTCGATGACGTCATTTGAATAAATTTCATTTGTTTTCGATAAAGTTTTCAAATGTAATAAATTATTGTAATATTATGATAATTTTTAAAATATTACCAAGGAATGTATCGCATTTTAGAGATGCTTAAACCAAGCAATTTATATTTCAATGATGTCATTTGAATGGAGTTCGTTTTTTTTCAATGAAGTTTTAAGTTTTCAAATATAATAAATTAATGTAGTATTGTGGTAATTTTAAAAATATTACCGAGGAATGTATCGGAGTTTAGAGATGTTTAAATAAAATTGCATTGAAGTTGGAAAAAGGTTCATAATCAATGCTTTATGCATGATTGATCTTTCTTGTTAATAATATTTTCATTCAAATTTTACAAGAACATTTTTGAAAATTCGGTATTGTGGGTCCAAATTATTACATTTATAGTATATGACCCTTCACTTTAAAGGGCTTGAAAAAAAATCTTTCAATAGATACCATACTTGACAATGTATCCCGGCTGGGGGGGGGGGCTAATGATATAAGGAACAAAAAAATTGTGTCTCCGCTATTTTTCACAACAATGACTGAAATTATAAAGTTTTATGATCATTGAGCCATAAATAAACCCTTTTATGCATAATTAAGTCAAATTTTGTCCTATACTGCCATGTGTAAAAGATATAAAATTTTCAAATACCTTTCGAAGTTTTCGCTCAAATTTTAGAAAATTCTATCAAGTTTTAGATTTTTTTATAACAAACCCGGATATAAAATTTCGTGAAAATCCATTAGTATTTGTAGTCACTAATATGTACACAAGGAATTGACCACAGACGGACATCACTCCAAAAATAGTCAAAACGTGTTTAGGAAGTCTTAAAACATATACTGGCATCAAGATATCGGTTTCGAAAGTTTTTGTGTAAACAATACTTTCGTTATACTAAATATGCTGTGTCCAACACCGATTCAACTTTTTTGCATTATGGGAAAATAGCATTAATAAGTTGTCTTACATCTAGATCGCGCATAAAATCCGTAAAGTGTTTGTTTTTACCGTATTTGCAATCAATTGTATATTTTGAATTTACCAAAATGTGCACCCATTAGGAGAAAAGTTATAACACTTCGCTTTCGCAAATCCAACATATTTCTTCTATTCGCAACATTAGCTGCATTGCCTTTTTTTTTTTTTCTCTATATGAAAAACGCCTACATGAGCAACTTTGAAAATATGTAAAGCCATGAGCTGCGACGTTATTCCTCGCCGAACGTGAAACATTTGAGGAAAGGGAATTAAAAATATAACGACGGGGGAAATTCTCGTATGCCAAATATTTGTATTTTATAGAGTTCTCCAAGAACATAGTCTAAAAGGGATTGATTCTAGAAAAAAATCTAATGCGTCCAACACATGACTTTCCCTACAGATAAACAAATTTTCATTTTATGAAAAAAAAAATACATTGGAGCATTTCATTACTAAATCTTCACCCCGTCGAGTTATTTTTTTTTCTTATAAATAATAAATGTAAATTATTATTATTATTATTATTATAATTATTATTATTATTTAAAAATAAATTTTTAAATGATAAATAATAAGTATAAATATAATAATATAAATTAATTTAAAAGTTATAAACTTAAAAGTTGAAATTCCGCCGATTGGATTGGTGACACCATGGCTTTAACGTTTTAGCTTTAACAACGTGCAATAGATGCATCGATTGCACGTTGTTAAAGCTAAAACAATTTTTCTGATTATTAAAGCTAAATTTTAGTATTTTATTGATAAACAAAACCAATTTATTTATTTATCTAATTTTTCTGCAATCAATTCGTTTCTTTCACCAATCAATTCGTTTTCTTAACTATAAACCGCAAAGAAAATAAATCTCAATCTCGCTATCTTTATAACTAAATTCAATGCCAGATTTAAGTGAATTTTTCGTGGGAGTTTGGAGAAAGGGGCTGACGAATTAATTAATTAAAAAAAAAAACCTATGAATTCGAATTCAAGCTCTTAGTTTTCAAAATATACTAGTTATAATTTTGATATTTTATCATGTTGAACTATTTGAAAAGGTGGTTCTAACTTTGATATTTCAATATTTTGGACTGTTCTTAAAATGTCTAAAGAAAACAAACCACTTGTAATAGAAAAATGTTATTCAAACAAAATCATTTCAGCTTCATCAGTCTGGAGCCACTGCCGTTTCCCTTTACACATAGATCAAATCGAAAAACGATTAGATAATTGTTTTAATTGTTTGTTTTAACCGTAGTGAAACATTCATTCAAAAAAAATGTAGTTCCTTGGAAAACAATTAAATCGTTTTAACACAACACACTCTGAAACGAACAAATTTATTTTATTCTTCTGTAGTGTAACAAAAAAAACTTTTCTTTCGTTTCTTTGACAGAAAAACTCACGTTGAGTTAATAGTGAGCGTCAGTAAATCTTCTGCCCTATCCGCGCTTTGTTAATTTCGTTTTATTAACCATTTCGTAAAAGTTTTGCTCAAATAAGTTACGATTTTTTTTTTAATGCAATGCAATACGTAACTTATATTGAAACTAATTTTAATACTCAAAATATAGAATATTTCGAATTTTATTTCAAAACATTTTTTGTGCTTCCATCTGTTGTCGTAATTTAATAAATAACAACTATTTTTATTTTTAATGAACATTTTAAAATGCTCATTCCTTCCAATACAGTATTAAATGCAACAGCGCGACATATTAAATGATGTCACAGTCACCGAATAGTGATTAAGGAAAAGATTAACGCCAAGGTGAAAATTAGAGCAACACCATCAATGCTATGGAAATACACTCATCCCACCAGTTCGGGTTACATTTTACCCACAGATTCACTGGAAACACGCTACGACTAGTATCTCCCCCAAAACCGGTAGTAAGATAAAATATTCTGATTAGGGCTCCTAAATACTAGAATATATAGGAGCCTTAACGATGGCTTATGGCGGATAATATTGCCCGAATGCGAGTAGTATGTATATATCTCATTGGGGCTTCCATATATAGCTCATTGAGGCACCATGTATATAGCAAATGGTCTCCCCTTATTAGCATATGGTCCTCACTCACGTAACTGTTTCACATTGGCTATACTTGACACTTGGTGTAGTCAGCGTTATTATTTTAACTAACAGAAATTTCTGCTTTAATCAATAATTTAGCCAAATTTTAAAAATTGATTTGTAACTTAATTTCACGACAATTGTTGTCAATACTTGGTATTATTTTGAGGTTACTTCAATATCTGGAAATATTGATTTGTTGCTTTATCCTTTTGGTTCTTTTTCAAACATTATAAAATACCTTTTCACCTTTTTAAATTTGAAGAAATCATTCAACAAAATATGTCTTTGAATCTCATTTTAACGAACTCCCTTATTACGAATAATTACCGCATTCAATGGCTATGCAAATTTATGAACAACTTTTTGCGATTTGAATAAAATGCTTGCATAAAAACTGGAAGTTATAGCAAGACAATTAATTAATCAGTTTAGCAAACTCAATTATTTCAAAAGCTTTGTATCACAGTTATTTTTCAATTAACTTTTTCTTTTGGTAACTTTTTAAACATTTAAAAATACTTTTAATTATTTCAATTTTGATGAACATTTTAAACAATAACTTTTCTCAAATCTCTTTGTAATCGAGGGTGATATCAGTGGGTGGGGGAAGGAGGGGAAGTGGGGGAGAGGACTTGAGCTCTATGCCAGAGAGGCCTAACAGTCACCTCAGATAGCAGAAGCCGGAGCACTAACTTTTGACATCTCGGCTTATAGGTCCAAAGCGAATAGGTCTTCCAGATCGCGATTGAAACTTTTGCTATTTGCTTCTCTTTTGTTTCTCTGTTCGATGTAAATGAATAATAATTTGGCAGTAAAGCAACAATATTCATTAAATTTGTAAGTTTAAAATTTTCAATACGTACAAATCGTAGAACAAACAAAATGAAACGTAAGGAAATGCTGTATTTATAGTCATTTCGCGAGTGTTTTATAGTCAATTCACTCCTTCCTTTTATAGTCGGTTCTTCAATTTTGCTACTTTTACTGCTCACAATTCGTGGAAATCGGTAAAATGATAGTTATAGCAGTACCCCGGCCTTTGCGTTTACCGCACACAAAAATTGCACGCATAACCATAATTATAAATTATTTTGCACAACAGTGTAGAGCATGGGCACGTGACGTCACACGGATAATTTTGCGGCTGTGGTTAGGCTGCCTGCATGTGCGGTCGCGGATGGAGTTGTAGTAGGAAACCTGCAAGTGAACTTCCGACAAATTAGTCGGATGGTTGTCTTCCGGTGGAAAGTAGCGCTATATTCCGTTTAGGTCGATATTATGCTGACTGCAATATACAAGTATAAGAAATTTTTATATATTTTTTAAATTCAAACCACTTTTTATAGCTATGTTGTGTAATATATGTTTAACTGTAGCTGTAATATAAGAACAAATACTTTAAAACGTCATTGGACATATTATTCCAGCTAACATGTAATAATGAAAATAATTTCAATAAAATCAAAGCCCCCCCCCCCTTCAATTCCCTCCTCCTATATGTATATAGGAGGAAAAAATTCCATTTTACAAGATCTATTTTGATGTTATATATGAATTGGTGAGATCTAAAAATAGTATATTTTTAATTTTTTAAAGTAGTTTATTTTTAAATATTTTCTTTCTTGATAAAGAAAAGTCATAAAATAATTATTTTTTATCTATAACAGGATTTTTTTTTTAATGATAAATTTAAAACATTGCACAAAAGGAATAGCAGGAAAAAATAATTTAAAATTCTTAAAACGTAAATTATTAAATATAATAAATAAGAGTAAATTATTAAATTATAAGAACAAATTTAAAAATGATTTTGAAAAATATATTATTAAATATTATATTAGAATTCGTTCTAAATACTTACCGATGGGAAACCTTTTTGCCACTTATGAAAAAAATAAAATTAATAACAAAAAAAGAAACATAATTTACTCTTTATTATATACATAAAAAATGCATTATTGAATAATTAAAAAAATGAAAAACCGGTTTATAATTAAATCTTTTTTAAGAATATATTATTATATATAATATTAAAAAGAATAGCTGCTTGTAATTGAATGGTATAATATTATGAAATGGAAGAGAAAATTTGCTGAAAGATAAGTTAAGCATAAATTTAGTGCAATTAAATCATATTCCTTCACTAGAAGTACTTGCTTAAATATTTTATATTCTTCCATCACAACTTTACCAGCGTTTTTCTGAGGAGTAAAATGTCACTTGTACCTTTCTCTTATTCTTTTTCTTCAAAATGAAGCACACACATGCAGGCCCGGGGAAAGCGAGGGGGAAGGGGCCTCTTCGGGTCCCCGTCCCCTCATTTTTGTACCTAATTTTTCCTGTCCGGGCCGGGTTCCCCTGCACACCGGGGGAGGAAGGGGACTCCAGCTCAGGTCTATTAATTAGACAATTTTATGATCAAATACTTCTTGTCAAGTTCCTTAAAAAGTTTGGAAAGATTATTATATTTTATTTTCAGAAAAATAGAAGTGGAAAAGAGGAATCGCTCCATTCTTCAAGCTCTATTTTAATGCTATCTATTCATTTGTAGTAGCTAGAAAACGTAAAATTCGACTCTTTTATCGGTAATTCATTTTTAAATATATTTGAAGAATTACAATTGAAATAACACTGTCGTCTAACGTTAGTAAACGAAATATAATTTGTTATCTTCCGCCGTAAGACAACAAGTATCCGATTAATTTGACGGTAGCCCACTTGCAGGTAGCTCAATGCGCGTCCGCACTTGACGGCAGCCAAATTACATCGTTTCCGCAACAGCACTTGCAGGTAGCCTAACCACTTCGCAATTTTGCCCTTACGTTTCGTGACATTTCCAAAACAAAATACTCGTTTGCTTAGCAGTATAGAAATTTTCATTATTTCTGTATTAAAAACGGTTACTTTAGAAACTTACAATCGTTTAACCTCTAAATTTATCTTGTTTGATGGATATTTTTAATTAACCGGAAAATAAAATGTTCACTTTAATTTAAATATTTACACGAGTTTTTTTTCTAAGAAAAATCGTACTCGAAAAAGGGGACTCGGTACTCTTTGAACAATGTTTTTTGTTCAAGCACTTTACAATACTCTTTTTGCATATTATTAAATGATTTTATTAAGGAAAATTATTTTATCAAGAAAAAAGGCAATTCTACTGATACAATTTGAAAAATTTAATTTTTTTTTTAAATTTAAATAATTTTTAAAACCTATCTTCTACAATTTCTAACTTTTTGCAACCCTTTTTTTTATAAGGTTCTTTGAAGTGTCTTCTATAACTTTAAAGATCGGATTTTTAAAAAGTTAATTAGTTCGGGAGAAAAAAAATAAAATGTTGATACATATGTAAAATTTCAACAAAAGATTGAGTTTTTTGTACATATCTATTTTTTAAAAAAAAACTTTTAATTTTATTGCAAATCCGATCCTTAGTTTCATAAAATGCACTATAATGAACATCCAGAAAAAAAATTAAGTCAATTGAGAAATATATATTTAAGTTTTAGAATTTTGAACATATTGATATACTGAAAAACACGAACTGAGAAAAAGCACTTTAATGGTTTTAACTTTGAAAAATTATTCTAAATCCATTTTAAATTACTTTAAATGTTATTTTAAATTATTTATTATACACTTATCTTTAAAACTGTGGCTGTTTCATTGAATTTAACTATATTTATTTTATATAAGTGACCATTAGCCGAAACCTTAGTTGTCACACATTGAAAAGAAAATCGAGAAAAAATATAAATAAAAATTGATTTTACCAAATTCATTATTATTTTTACACCATGAAATACATTTGACTCATTTCATTAGGATATAGCTTAACTATAAATATGATGTTTATATTATAAAAGAAATACAAGATTTGAAAATATATTCATATTATAAAAACACACAATATTTCGTAACTTTATGCATATAATTTCTGTATAACTACCATTATTTCTTAACTTTCTTTTAAAAATACCCTGCACTGTATGTTACACCTTCCTTCTTTTTAACTAATATGTCTCTTTTTAAAATTGTTTTTTTAACCAGTTTACGTGCAAGTTGATATTTTGCACTTCGTCGTTTTTGTCGAAACATTTATTTTCAAAAATCGAGCTCAACGCCGAGATTCATGGAGCACTTTCCTAAAGGTACACCTAAGGCATTATGTGCTTCGTTTATGCAGAGCAGTGTATCTTTATTATACTCACACACAGCTTCCATTACACAGAGTTTTACACGTTTTTTATGTACAAATGTTTCTTTAGGACATTTTGCCCACGTCACACTGTGCAAGCTTTCGTTTGCATTTTGAGTTCCACAGTTTATGCACGATATTAACGAACGAAAGCAGATCGAAAAAAAGTAAACAACGTTTCCTTATCAATTAAAATTACGAATAAGCACTTTCATCTTCTTCCTGGTAGAAATATTTTGTAAAACAGGGAGTATTCAGTTGCAGATGCGATGTAAGCAGAGTGTAAACAGAGAAGTAGGCGTGGTATTTAAAGGGTCACAGTTGCAGTCAAAAGCCTTTTTAATATATTTATAGTTCTCAGATCTTCACGAAACTTTGTCAGGATGTACTAGGGATGTCAAGGTATATTTTAAGGTATGTAGCAAAGATACAAATCTTTGTTGTATCTTAAAAAGTTTTCTTCAAATATGAGAAATCAAATATATAAATTCCACGAAAATGTCATTAATGCGTTTGCAAAAAAATAGAAGATTGGAATTTATGTACAAATAAGTTCAACAGTACAGTCAACCCTCCCATAATGCGATTAGTTCAAACCACGTTATAAGAAACTCAGAATTAGTACAATACAGAACAATTCGTACCGTGTTATACGAAAACCACATTAAGTGGAACTCAGAACATATAAATCAGGCTGACTCATTCTACGTTATATAAAACTGTATTTTTAGAGTACCATGTTATGATAAATATGGTTATGAAATATAAGTTTACAGATACAAAAGGCAATAAATATATGTTTACATATTTCGAAATATTTTTATTAAGACTTTATAAGAAAATTAAAAAAACAATGTGAAATATAAACTTAATAACTTTTTTCCAACAAAAATCCTATTAATATTCATGATCACTGTTAAATATTAGTGGCCTAATTCTTTTAATGCTCTTTTCAGTTTGCATATTTTCATTTTCGTTTTCAAATGTAGTTTTACTTTGTAACTCTACCAAAATCTCTTTAAAAAGAGCTAAGCAATTTTGTAATTATCTTTTAAACTTTGCACTTTGCACTGTTGAAATATCATTTTCAATAAAGTAATTTTCTAATTGTTTACCCAAACCCAGTCCCCTTTTCACATCACTTAAATAGAAATTTGAAACCCATTCTTTATCCACATTTTCGTCTACCAATGCATTTGAGGTGAATGTATTAATTTTTTTTCAGAGGATTTCACTGATAACTGCAATTGAAATATGGGGTGATGTACGTGGATGAAAATACAAGGGAATTCCCCATTAATTTCGACCGTAAAAGTGTAATAAAAAAATGTATGCTATAGAGAGACTGTTTAAACTAATTGAGTGGTATTATAGAGAAACCGCGTTATAAGATTACCGCGTTTTAAGAGTATCGCCTTATGAGAGAGCTGTTGCAATTTTTGCTCCGCATTATATAGAAACCGCATTATGAGAGTATTGCATTATGAGAGCACCGCATTATGAGAGTATCGCATTATGGGAGTACCGCATTTATAAGAGGGTTGACTGTAATATATTTTTCCTATTGTTTTTATATACCAGAATTAAATGTTGTGCTTGCCTAAAGCAAAATACCGCTTCACTCCACTGATTTTATCATTTCATTTAAAAACCAATTCTATAACCTTGTACGTTTATATATGTAACATGTTGCAATTTTGTTTTAAATTTTTACAAAGAGTTAATTTTGTAGAAATATTTCATTTATTTGGGTTTTATGGCTGACAAGGTAGATAGCGTCTATCCAAATAATGTGAGATCAAGTTACTTTTATTTTAATTATATATTATCCAAAATAAATGAATAAAACATTCTCTGTGTAAATAAACAAAGTATTTTTACTTCGTCTGGTAAAGCTAAGTGTCAAGCAGGATTTTCAGGAGAGACGAATCTCTCTCTGTCTACCCATGTCGGAAGATATTCCATTGGAAATGAAACTAAAAGAAAATATGCACACAATTTATACTCGATAAAAAGCAGGTCTTTGATAGACATGTTTAAGGGGACTCGGTACCCTTTGAACAATTTTTTTTGTTTAAGCTCTTTACAATACTCTTTTTGCATATTATTAAATGATTTTATTAAGGAAAATTATTTTATCAAGAAAAAAGACAATTCTACTGATACAATTTGAAAAATTTAATTTTTTTTTAAAAATTTAAATAATTTTTAAAACCTATCTTCTCCTACAATTTTTAACTTTTTGCAACCTTTTTTTTTATAAGGTTCTTTGAAGTGTCTTCTATAACTTTAAGGATCGGATTTTTAAAAAGTTAATTAGTTCGGGAGAAAAAAAATAAAATGTTGATACATATGTAAAAATTCAACAAAAAATTGAGTTTTTTGTACATATCTATTTTAAAAAAAAAAGCTTTTGATTTTATTGCAAATCCGATCCTTAGTTTCATAAAATGCACTATAATGAACAGTCAAGTCAATTGAGGAATATATATTTAAGTTTTAGCATTTTGAACATATTGATATACTGAAAAAGCACTTTAAAGGTTTTACCTTTGAAAAATTATTCCAAATCCATTTTAAATTACTTTAAATGTTATTTTAATTTATTTATTATACACTTACCTTTAAAACTGTAGCTGTTTCATTGATTTTAACTATATTTATTTTATATAAGTGACCATTAGCCGAAACCTTAGTCGTCACACATTGAAAAGAAAATCCAGAAAAAATATAAATAAAAATTGATTTTACCATATTCATTATTATTTTTACACCATGAAATACAATTGACTCATTTCATTAGGATATAGCTTAACTATAAATATAATAATGTTTATATTATAAAAGAAATACAAGATTTGAAAATATATTCATATCATAAAAACACACAATATTTCGTAACCTTATGCATATCATTTCTGCATAACTACCATTATTTCTTAACTTTCTTTTAAAAATGCCCTGCACTGTATGTTACACCTTCCTTTTTTTAACTAATTTGTCTCTTTTTAAAATTGCTTTTTTAACCAGTTTACGTGCAAGTTGATATTTTGCACTTCGTTTTTGTCGAAACATTTTTTTTCGAAAATCGAGCGCAACACCGATATTCATGGAGCACTTTCCTAAACGTACACCTAAGGCATTCTGTGCTTCTTTTATGCAGCGCAGTGTACCTTTATTATATTCACACACAGCTTCCATTACACAGAGTTTTACACGTTTTTTATGTACAAAAATTTCTTTAGGACATTTTGCCCATGTCGCACTGTGTAAGCTTTCGTTTGCATTTTGAGTTCCACAGTTTATGCACGATATTAACTAACGAAAGCAGATCGGAAAAAGTAAACAACGTTTCCTTATCAATTAAAATTATGATTAAGCACTTTCATCTTCTTCCTGGTAGAAATATTTTGTAAAACAGGGAGTATTCTGTTGCAGATGCGATATAAACAGAGAAGTAGGCGTGGTATTTAAAGGGACACAGTTTCAGTCAAAAGCCTTTTTATTATATTTATAGTTCTCGGATCTTCACGAAACTTTGTCAGGATATACTAGGGATGTCAAGGTATATTTTAAGCAAAAAATTTGAAAATCGGTATTTTCGTCATTTTTCGCCAAATGAAGGGTACTGAGTCCCCTTAAGCTATAAGGAAGTGGCAGTTTTCTTAATAGTTAATTTAAGAAATTTGACTTGGAAAATTGCTACATTATAGATGTTTTGATATTATAGGGTTGTTTCGATATTTTTCGGAATTGATATTTTTAAAAAATATGAGACATTCATCTCAAATATCCTGACGTTTTAATTTATTCAATTTCACCTTACATTCTTTGATTTTTATTTATTATTTGCTTCAATTTTTTATATAAATTAGAAGTAGCATAGTTGTTTATAACAAAGAAATTTACAAGTCTGTGTATCAAGGTCAAGGTAAAAAATTCTTATGGAAACCAAATCATTCTTGAATGTAATATACGAATACACATTTGGAATTTTTCATGATTAAATTTTTATCAAATGAAAAAGTAAAACTTGATAAGAGGTATATTTTTTTCTTATATATTTTCCTTGATTTTATATTCTCATTAAAATGGAATTTTCCGTGTATTTTGTTTCCCTGCATATAACGTTTGTATTATAAAACCGGGATTTCACTTCAATAAATTTGTAAAAGTCATTAATTTATTTTAATTGTAATTCAGTTATTACTGAAAAATTACCTAAAACATTGTTAAAACAATCCTGCATATCTCTCAAACCGCAGTCTAGTACAGAGGCGCTGATAGGCAAAGTAAAAGAATACTTTGCATAGGGGCCCGGGAGGCTTCATTTTTTTTACCCTGACCATCTGACCTACCAGAAAGTGTAAGGTATCTGTTTAAAGGGCGGGGAAGTGCCACTCAATTTAGATCGGAACCCAGTGGGAACAGCATCCACAGGGACTGTACTTTTCTTCTCCTACCCCAACATCTCGGAAGGACTTACGGTCCCGTACTGCTCATGAACACATAGACAGTTTGGGCAGCGCTGGGAATCAAACTCGGGTCATCCGAGTGCAATCCCCGTGCACTAATAACTGGACTTCTCCGCCACTCGGTCCTTGTTGCCTAACTTGTTTGTGAAAATAGATCAATAATTTGTAAAATAGGGAAGGGTGCACATTTGTTGCATAGGCCTCCAAATTTCGGACGGCGGCTATGTTCAGTTCCATTCGGATGTACTAAGGTTTATTTATTATAATAGACTAAATGCTTTTGTATGCAGATTTCTGTTTACCGAAGTTTGCCTTATAATATATAAATTAATTTAAATGTTTTTCATGTATTGTGTAGTGTATTCCATTTTGTCTAATGCTTTTGGACAAACATTTATTTATTGCTCAATATTTTTTTTAATTAATTTTTTCATTTCTTACCCCTTTCCATCCGTATTACGAAGAAGACAAAAAAATTGAATCTCCGTGCTTTAGAACACATAAATACATTCACTAGAACACGAATTTCTGTTCCATTGACGTTACATTCCACACCATGTGTTCGGCTCAGAACCCAGCCTGTTGAATCTCCTTCAAAAGGCCAAGCCAAGACGAAACATTTCGGAGCGCCTGTACCAGAGGTACTTATCCCCACATCGAGTACTGAGAATGTCCAATTTTGATAAAGTTTGTCATATTGCAGGTTTTTCAGATTCCTATGAAGGACTTAGGTTGCAGGTTTTCTCGTCGATGCTGATGCAGGTGTTATCGTCGATGCTGATGTTGGTGACGCTATCTTGGCATTGGCCAACTGCCTAGAAGAGGTAAGAGGGGAGGGGCGAAGGGAAAGCATAGACTTGGAGATACCATAGTCCAGGTAATTTTAAGTAATACAGACGATGAGAGAGCATAAGTCGAATTATTCACGAAAAAATTTAACACAATTAATCTATATAAATAAAATTGAAAATCTGTCTGTCTGTCTGTCTGTCTGTCTGTCTGTTTGTCCCATCATCACGGGAGAACGGCTGAACCGAATTTGATGAAATTTGGTGGGTAGCCTAGAAATAGCCCCACTTAAAATTTAGTCCATGTTTGGAGTTTCTACAACCAGTGGTTCTCGAGATATTAGTAAAAAACGAAATTTTCGTTTGTCTCATCATCACAGAAAAACGGCTGAACCGAATTTAATGAAATTTTGTGGATAGCCTTGAAATAGCCCCCCATAAATTTTGTCCAAGTTTCGAGTTTCTAAGACCAGGGGTTGTCGAGATATTAATGAAAAACGGAACTTTTTCCTAGGAGTTATACTCTCCAACTCCGTGGTTTATTCAAACGGAAAGGATCAAAATCGTTTGTTTAAAACGTCGAAAGGAAATAAAACTTTATTTCCGAGTTTGGTGCTGGATTTTTGCATTAAATAGTCACTATCGGAAAACACGAATTGTTTGAAACATGAATTTAAATGGAAAAATCTACCTCCATGGTTATCTTTCACAAGCTATTACTCAACGATGAAAAGTATAAAGAAATCAAAATGGCTATTTAATTTCGCATTTTATGAGGAAGATTCTATCTTATATCATGTTGCTCGGCAACGGAATGAAATTAATTGTGTTGTTAATATTTATTATTATTTTTTCTATTTGAATAGTAAATAAATGGATGAAAAAATATATTTTTTTAAATGAAAGGTTTGGTTGTTCTTTTAATTATATAAATTGCGGACTGCGTACATCACTTTCATTTATTTTAGCAAAGAGGTTTCCAGCTCATATATTGTGTTTAGCTAATAAACTCATATATTGTGTTTACCCAATAAATTCATTTAGCCGATTGTTGAAGCAGAAAAAGAGTAGAACGGCTGTATCTTATAATACAATTTTAGTGTTTTCATTTAGTATATACAAACGGGATTAGGATATTTTATTCTTCAGATCTGCAAATTTAGAGCTTCGAGTTTAGCGGAATATCTCTAAATAACTTGGTAACTTTTCTTAAACTTTACCAAATTAGCGGAAATGTTTCTAAATTTATAAAAATGACGCAAATCTATGATTTGTTTTTTTAGAATAGAGTATTGAAATGGTGTTTCGGTAGCATTTGTCGGTCAGTTCATCCATCCTACTTAGTAACACATTTAACGAATTTTTTTTAATATCACCAAATTGATAAAAATATTTGTAAATCCATAAAAATATCATGGAATTGATAAAATTGCGCTTAATAAATGAAATTAATTATGTTTTGTTAGGGGATAGTATTGTGATGATGTTCCGTCAATTTGTCGCAAAATGGGATTATCAGTTCCACAGTCCCACTTGGCGATAAATTTGGCGATTTTTTAAGTTATCGCTAAATTGACAAAATTGACAAAACCTTCCATGGAGATAGCATTATTCAGACGATATGATTTCCATCAATTTATTTTAAGCAACTGATATCATATCGCTTAGCAACGGATCCAATGCGTTATGTGCTATACGATTTTT
This sequence comes from Amaurobius ferox, assembly GCA_951213105.1. NCBI lineage: Eukaryota > Metazoa > Arthropoda > Arachnida > Araneae > Amaurobiidae > Amaurobius > Amaurobius ferox. The sequence continues at coordinate 121,485,267 of OX578149.1, read as the reverse complement.
ATTAAATCATTACCGATTTGAATAATAAAGATATGTATATAAGATAAATTTCATTGGCATTGCATTTTTGACTGGATAATATCAATTACGGTCTTCAGGTTTAAACATTATTATCATTGATGTTTTCAGGGACTGTTGATTCAGGGATTATTGATATTGTCAAGTTATTATGCCATTGTTTATTTATGACGAAAATTGATGAAACTCATATATAGTACATTGTACGAGTAATCTACAAATGCACTGATATATCTTCTAATCTACGAAAATATAAGTAGTACAGGTATATTGGCATATATTTTGATATATATTGGCATATATTGGAATCAATTACGGCCTTCTGGTATAAAGATTACGGGGATTAGTGATATTTTCAATTTATTACGTCATCTCTTTTATTTTGGCAAATATTTTTGAGACTCATATTGTAATACGGGTAATCTTCTACCAACACACTGGCATATTTTCTAATCTGCGGCAATATAAGTAGTACGAGGTTACATATATTGATTCAATTCCTTTTTTTTGTAAATTTGCTTACAAAAGGGGCCAGGATGTTTTATTCTTCAGATCTGCCCGTGAATATAATTTAGCATAGTGAGAACAGATATTCTTAAACTTCTCTTTAGGAGCAATAAATTTAATATTTTAACGGAATTTGCACATGATATCGAATTATAAGTTTCTTTATATTATATATTCCGTACGAAGAACGGGTATGCTGCTAGTATAATAATATAACGCGACTGGATTGCAAGCGGGCTGGCGTCAGGAGATGCTAGCTAATAAGCAATCGTGCCATGTCAATGGGTTTTCAATTCTAATGACGAGCAGGCGCAAAAGTGCCTATCGCCGTCATTCAGATCGAATTCAGCTAAGTGACACCAGATTGGGGAGACGCAAATCTCGGCTTCTTCCAGGGGACTTTTAACGGCCCGGTCAGAAGATTTCTAGGACGCCGCTTCCTTACATAACTAAGAGAAGTGTTGTCGTAGCTTTGATCTGCGTCTCTCAAACATGGTCTGCTTGAATTCTTCTTGTAAAAATTTCGAGTGGATCGCCTAATCTGTCTACAACTTTAGAGACTTTGAGGTCATGGTGAATGACTTCGTTTTGTGCAAATCGAGGAGCATTCACAATGTATCGTAATGTTTTGTTTTGGAATACTTGCAATCTCTCAATGTGCGTTTGTGCAGCCGACCCCAGACAGGGCAAGCATACAGAAACGCTGGTGCAATGATTTGGTTGTAGACAATAAGCTTATTATGGGTGGAAAGGTTGGATATTTTACCGAGAAGTGGGATGAAGGAGGTATAAGTTTTATTAACAGCTCTCAGCTTTTCCGTGATATGCTCTTTAAATGTCATATGGGAGTCAAGTCTGACTCCCAAGTATTTAACGGAGCTGCAAAAGGGGATGGACTCGTTGAAAATTTTTAAAGTGAAATTATGATTAACTTCTCGGTAGTGGGGTTTGAAGATACACACTGCACTCTTGGATGCATTAATTTTGATTCTCCAGGTCACGAGCCAGTGCTCAAGGCTATGTTTGATGTAACTTTGGAGTGTGTTGATGGCGTTGTGTGGTGAGCGACTGCGTGCAATCAGTGCTGTGTCGTCAGCAAAGACGGCCAGTTTAACTTGGGGTATCTTCGGTAAGTCGTTGATGTAGATGTTAAATAACAAGGGGCTGAGGTTCCCCCTTGTGGAACACCGGACCTGATTGGTCGAAGAGAGAGTTTGATCAACCCGTACGCGGAAGGCACGATTAGTGAGATACGAGTTGATGATCGCCAGAAGTTGAGCCGAAATGCCAAGCCGCATCAACTTGGAAATAAGACCAGGAATATACGTTTTATCAAACACTTTACTAATGTCAAAAAATACACTGCTGGTGTACTGCCTGTTGGAAGAGTTTTCGTGGATAGTTTCGACTACACGCAAAAGTTCCTTCAAAAGGAGAAGAGACCAAGGTATGCAGATTTCCAGGTTTGGCGTAAAACTGGCCCGGGGGGATAGGGGGACGTGTCCCTCTGCGCCCTCCTGCCCTCCCCTGCCTGAGGTGTCTTAAGCCAACGAAAGAAATTGTGACAGTATCTAAGTAGCATGTACAAAAAAAATTAAATGTTTAAAATTTTTTGTATTGAAATTATTTGTTTTTTCTCTAGCGTGCGTTCTAATTTTTGAAAAACAAAAATTATTGCACTGTTAGAAAGAAGAATATGATGCGCAAAGTTTAATATTTTAAATATCTATTAACTTTGAAGCAGTTTTAACATTAGATTCCTTAGTTTCGAACTCCATTCACATGAACCACGAATCGTCTGTGATGTCTGAATAGGGATGACAATGAGTCTGCTTTTGCTAGCACTATTCGTTGATATTCTCTGTTCCTCCCTGTTGACGGCAAAAGACGACCTTAAAGAATATTAGCCACTTTTCATGTTCAGAATGTCGAGAACGTTCTTTGTTCTAGAAATTATAAAAGGTCGTTGGAAAAATAGCCATTCATTCAGTCTGTGATTCAGTCAGTGAGCGATTGATTCAGTTAGTTAGTCAAAATTGGAGTCTTGTTAAATTGGGAGAAGTTCAAAATACTCTCAGTTTTGCTATTTGAATCGCTGCTGTAACGGCTTACTTCCCGTAAAGTTCTTATAGTAATTTGAAAACGCAAAGAAGGCCGACTTCGTGATTGTCAAAAGTCTTTAGTGATACAAGAGTTTACGTTCTACAAGTGGATATTTTCATATATCGTTAGTGACTTTCTTGTGTTAAATCTTCTGCACAATAGATATAGTGGAACACTTTGACGTTATAATTTTTCGTTTTCCGTGTTTGTGAACGAACGACACCTTAAAAAAAAGGAAAGGAAAGAAAATCGTGATCTGTCTCTTCAGCTACTTTAAAGAGGTAAGACTTTTATATTTTAGAAATCGCTCATTTATTTTTATTCTTAAAAAAGTTTATTTTCGAAATAATGAAGTTCGTATTTGTAATCGCAAAGGCTTATTTTTTTTTTAAAGAGGAATATAGATAAATAAGTTTTATCTTGTTCAAATCTCTAAAATATTTTCAAACCTCTAAAATATTTTAAAAATTAATAACATGTTTTTAATTTTTAATTTTAAATTATCGGATTTGCAAAACTTTTGATCATTCGTTTCTGACCCTTTCAAAAAATTTAAAACGAAAATTTCCTCCTTTTTAGAAATAAGAATGGTCGAAAAAAAATTAGTGGCATTTTCTTATTTTATTTTATTTTTATTCTTATTTTTGTTTTATGAAAGTAGGCGAAACATTTTTTTTTGCAGTTATAAGCAGTACAGTATACAATAGCAGTACAGTATTATTGCATTATTGTGTTTCTCTCTTTCAGATCTTCGTGGAACATGGGCGTTAAAAAAAAGAAAGAAGAGTTATCATAAATTTAGAAAAGATTTAAGGAATTGCATGAATCAGCAAAAGCTTGTTCTAAAATAACCTCTTTTATGTCAAATCGCATTCAAGCACTTATCCTAATTCTGAAAATGAAAATAACCTCCAATTAAGCAGCCAAGATACGGTCACAGATTTAATTTCTTAATTTAATAAATATCAAAAAGAAAATCCCAATTTTAGTGTGCTGAAGATCCAGACCGTCCGACTCATCCGAAGACTTGAGCAACTATTTGAACGGCCGGTCAATTATAGTGAGCGTGAAACTTCAGCGATTGATTCTGATTCTAAAACTGAAGAACTTATTGCAAAAGGTCCTACGCCGACATTGGAACCTTTCTTCGAACTAAACTCTTTACCACCACCTCTGCTATCATCAGAAATAGAATCTGTAGAAGAAGTTTCCTCAGCAGAGACAAAAGATTACTTTAAAACGTCCAGTGAAATAGATTTATCAGATTTTTTTTTCATTCCATAAACGTCAACCCGAAGAAAAAGATTTGCCTTTCACAGAAGAAAAAGCAATATTTTCCATCAAACAAAGCGACGGCCAATTATTTAATAGACAATGGTTTTCTTACAATGAAGCACATAAAAAAAATTGTATTGTTTTATATGTTTAGTTTACAACAGTAGAATTTTAACTTTTTGCTCAGGATTTGAAGATTGGAGACATGTTCACCAAAAGATAGAATAGCATGAGACGGCCAATTATTTAATAGACAATGGCTTTCTTACAATGAAGCAAATAAAATTGTATTGTTTTATATGTTTAGTCTATAGCAGTAGAATTTCAACTTTTTGCTCAGGATTTGAAGATTGGAGACATGTTCACCAAAAGATAGAATAGCATGAGACGGGCAATTATTTAAGAGACAATGACTTTCTTACAATGAAGCAAATAAAATTGTATTGTTTTATATGTTTAGTCTATAGTAGTAGAATTTCAACTTTTTGTTCAGGATTTGAAGATTGGAGACATGTTCACCAAAAGATAGAATAGCATGAGACGGCCAATTATTTAATAGACAATGGCTTTCTTACAATGAAGCAAATAAAATTGTATTGTTTTATATGTTTAGTCCATAGCAGTAGAATTTCAACTTTTTGCTCAAGATTTGAAGATTGGAGACATGTTCACCAAAGGATAGAATAGCATGAAACCGTCAAAGCTCACATAGAATCGGTTATTAGAAAAAATCTGCTCATGTAAACAGAAGAAATCTACTCATGATCTACTTTTTAACAATCAAATGCAAAAGAGGAGGCAAGAGGTTTTGGAGAGAAGACGTATTGTACAAGTCATTGCCGATGTTTTGAAGGTGATAGGAAAACAAGGTCTTGCTTTCCGAGCATCTACTGAACGGGCATACACTTTTGATGATGAATCAATAAATCACGATAATTTTCTGGAAATTATATTACTGCTCCGCAAATATGACACAACGTTAAAAAAATATTTGGACGCTATAACAGCAAAAAGTGAACAACTCCATCAGGTAAGAGAACGTAAAGGGAAGGACACTGAAAAGGCGAACAAAGTAGCGGGAAGAGGAAGTTTTGTTACATTTCTTAGTAATAACACTGTAATGAAAATAATCCAAATCATTCTAGAAGAAATGAAAGAAAGAATATCAGCAAGTGTAAAAAGAGCAGTGAAGTACTCAATATTAATGGATACAACAGTAGACATTTCAGGCAAAGATCAGTGTGCGTTTGTGGTCAGCTATGTGAAAGGTCATGAAGTAATTGAAAAACTGTTATCTTTAAAGTGTGCTACATGGAGTACGGCTGAGAGACTGTTTACTTCATTAAGTAATATTCTGAAAGAAGTGGAGATACCTATCAAAGACTGCGTGGCAAACGCCTTTGACGGTGCTTCAAATATGAGTGGACCCTACAGTGGTCTTACTGCCAAACTATTAGTCATAATACCAAATCTACATGGTGCTACGCCCATGTCTTAAATTTAGTACTCTCGGATACTGCACAAGTACTGCCCATCACTATATCCCCTTTCAGCCTGCTCCAAGAAACACAAGTTTTCTTGAGGGAATCGTTAATAAGGCAGCAAAAACATACAGAAGAAAGTCTAGCGTATAAACTGGAAGCTATTGGAGCTACTCGTTGGCGAAGTCGAAGCAATGCCAGTGTTAAGATATTTGGAAGATAAGTGTTAAGATATTTATCAAAAATTAGCATAAATTGAAAAAAAAATATTAACTGTTGAGAAACATGTTCACTTTTCATAAGTAATATCATGCGACAAACTTGGTGATATCATTCTCGTGGATTGAGCTCGTTCCATTCACGAGAAAATATATTTTGAGTAATACTTTGTATTTGAAAGCCAATAGTCATTTATCTGCTATAAAAATAACGCATTTCTCTGTCCATAACGCTTGGCGAAATTTTGGCGATGAATTTGGCGGAATGTCGCCAACTTGCCGATTTTTTTTAAATGTTGTCAAATCAACGAAAATCTCGCCAAATGGATAAAAATGACGCTAAATCAATGAAAATGACGACTAATTGACGAAAATTCAATATCTTAGAAAGAATATAAGTATCTACTTCAAGAATAACCTATTTTTTTACTGTAAAAGTAGTAAATTCATTGTATTATATATAGAAAGTCATGGGCTGCCAACATCAGATTTTTTTTTAAAATGCTCATAATTCAAAACTTATATTTTTACCATATGTCTTAATGTAAACCGAACTCACATGCATTAAATTTGATACCTCATGCTCTTTTGTAGACATTTTAATCTGAAAATGAGTGGAAGGATATATACATTCATTACCTTAGAAACTCCTTGGCCATTGTTGCAACATTTTATTGTAGTAAAGCGTAAATTCAATTCTGAAAATAAAAATATAAAATACTGTACTACCAGATTTTTTTATATATACATCAGAACTGATATATAAGGCTTCAACAATCAAAATACATTTGGGCCTTTCTAGTGTTATTACCTCATAATGGTGTTCAGGGTGCAAATGCTATTTACATTGTACAGTATGATTATTGCCCAAGCCACTGCTATGTTATACCAGTGATTTTGTGGTTACATGCGAGCAGTACTGTTTCGGTTAACGTACGTCACATAAGGAAAAAATCTGATGTGGGCAACACATGACTTTCCTTATATAATGTCATGAATTTACTACTGTTACAGTAAAAATAAAAAAAATAGGTTTTTCTTATAGTAGATACTAATATTCTTTCCAAGATATTGAATTTTCGACAATTAGTGGTCATTTTCATTGATTTAGCGTCATTTTTATCCATTTGGCGAGATTTTCGTTAATTTGGCAACATTTCAAAAAGTCGCCAAGTTGGCGACATTCCGCTAATTTTGTCGCCAAAATCTCGCCAAGCGTTATGGACGAAGAAATAAGTTATTCTTACAGCAGATAAATGATTATTGGCGTTCAAATACAAAAGTATTACTCAAAGTATCTTTTTTCATGAATGGAACAAGCTAGATCTACGAGAATGATGTCACCCAATTTATCGCATGGCATTACATATGAAAAGTGAACATGTTTCTCAACAAGATTTTTTTTCAATTTTATATGACTTTTTGATATTTTTTTTGAAAAATGTGCAATATCTCGAGAACGGTTCATGTTAGCGTTCTAAAATTTATGTCAATCGTTTTCTAATGAAAAATTACATAAGAAATGTCTATTTGCGTAACTTTATTAGTGGTTTTGATTTTTTGACGATTTTTTCAAATTTTCATTCGAAAATTTAGGGGGGTTCTGAACATTCGATTGCGTATAAAAACAATAGGCTTCCAGTGTTTACGGATTGTGATTTTTGTACCAAATTTGGTTCGAATCGGTCCATTCGTTCGTCAGTTATCGTCTCCACAGACTCACTGACACACACACACACACATACTTCCACACACACACACACACACACAGACATCACTTCAAAAATGTTTGATTCGTGATCAGGGATGTTTGAAACGTGCTCTACCGTCGAAAACTCGAATTCGAATTTTCGACCCCGTCACAATACTTTCCTTATACATTATGTATATAAGGAAAGTAATATAGGAAACGGTATTGATGTTGTGCAGCCGCCTGGACACATTGCACGTCGATTGCGCTGAGATGACGACATTGACGTTTGGCGAAAAGAAGGTTATAAGAACGCAGCATTAGATTAGGAACCCGGTTCTAAAGCCTGGATCGCTTTTGATGGGACTTTGTTCCGGTCAAGGAGCTTGAGGAAGGTGGAAGAGCTGAAAAAATTAATTTTTATTTTCCTTATATACATAATGTATAAGGAAAGTATTGTGACGGGGTCGAAAATTCGAATTCGAGTTTTCGACGGGAGAGGACGTTTCAAGCATCCCTGATCACGAATCAAACATTTTTGAAGTGATGTCTGTGTGTGTGTGTGTGAAAGTATGTGTGTGTGTGTGTGTGTGTGTCAGTGAGTCTGTGGAGACGATAACTGACGAACGAATGGACCGATTCGAACGAAATTTGGTACAAAAATCACAATCCGTAAACACTGGAAGCCTATTGTTTTTATACGCAATGGAATCTTCAGAACCCTCCTAAATTTTCGAGTGAAATTTTGAAAAAATCGTCAAAAAATCAAAACCGCTAATAAAGTTACGCAAATAGACATTTCTTATGTAATTTTTCATTAGAAAACGATTGACATAAATTTTAGAACGCTAATATGAACCGTTCTCGAAATGTTGCACATTTAAAAAAAAAAATATATCAAAAATTTATATAAAATAAAAAAACATATTTCCTATTGAGAAACATGTTCACTTTTCATATGTAATACCATGCGATAAATTTGGGGACATCATTTTCGTGAATCTAGCTCGTTCCATTCATGAAAAAAGATACTTTGAGTAATATTTTTTTATTTGAATGCCAATAGTCATTTATCTGCTGTAAGAATAACTTATTTTTCTGTCCATAACGCTTGGCGAGATTTTGGCGACGAATTTGGCGGATTATCGCCAACTTGGCGACATTTTTAATTGTTGCCAAATTAACAAAAATCTCGCCAAATTGATAAAAATGACGCTAAATCAATGAAAATGACGACTAATTGAAGAAAATTCAATATCTTGGAAAGAATATAAGTATCTACTAGAAGAATAACATTTTTTAAAGTGTAAATGTAATAAATTCATTCCATTATATAAGGAAAGTCATGTGTTTCTCACATCAGATTTTTTAGTAAGATGTCTATCACCTGTCATGATCAAGTGATATGATATCATCATAAACATGATATTTGTCACTGTCTGATAAACAATTTGAATCCATTTTAATAACATATTTGATTATATAAAACTGTATTTACATTCGTATAATTCAAATATTCACTGTAAGATTAAACTATTTGTCCTACAGTCCGTCCTTGTAACGCTTGGCACAAAATTTGGCGGGATATCACCAACTTGGCGACTTTCTTCCGAATATAGCGAAAATGTCGAAAAATCGATAAAAATGTCGCCAAAATGATAAAAATGGCGCCAAATCATTGAAATGAATTGTGTGAAAGGGAAGTATTGTAATGATGTTTAGTTAGCAGCTATCTGTCAATCCGACTCGTTCAACTTGGCTACAAGTCTGGCAACTTTTTGAAAATGTCGCAAAATTGACCAAAATATTTCCAAATTAAGGAAAATGTCGACAAATCAATTAAAATGTCGGCAAATCAATTAAAATGTCGGTAAATCGATAAAATGTCACCAAATTGATTCATTAACACCAAATCAATGAAATTAATTGTGTTTTGAAATGTGATAGCATTGCAATATTTCAGTAGCGTTTGTCTGTCACTCCAACAGTCCTACTTGGTGACAATGTCGGCGAGTTTTTAAATACCGCGAAATTAACGAAAATGTCGCCAAATCTATAAAAATATCTCCAAATTGATAGAAATGACATTATTTGTGCTTTGAAAGGGGATAGTATTGTAATGATGTTTGGATAGCGTTTGTCTGCTATTTCAGCCATCCCACTTGGTGACTAATTTGGCGAGTATTTATAATGTCTTCAAATTGATCAAGATATTGCCAAATTATCGAAAATGTCACCAAATCCATAAAAATTGATAAAATGATAAAAATGATAAAAATTAATAAAAATGAAGCCAAATCAATGAGATTAATTGTGTTTTGAAAGGCGATAAGATTGTAATGATGTTTCGGTAGCATACGTCTGTCAAACCAACTGTTCCACTTGGCGACAAATTTGGCGACTTTTTAAAATATTGCCAAAATAATAAAATGACACATTAATGAATATGACTCCTAATTGATGAAAATTCAATCGTTTGCAAGATTAAGCACGATCTCCTTGATAATCCCTCCCGCCCTTGTGGGAGTTAAATATAATTTTTTGTAAATTTATTTACAAACCGGACCAGGATGTTTTATTCTATAGATTTCCATTTGAAGATAATTCTAGATAGCGAGAACAGAGATGCTTATATCTGTTTCGGAGCATTAAATTACATATTTTAATTGAATGTTTTTAATAACATTGTCATTTAAAATATGGAATTTTCACATGAGTGTGAATTTCAAATTTCTGTATATTATATATTCCCTACGAAGAACGAGCATACTGCTAGTATACAATAATCTTTAAAGTTGTCTATCTGCCTTTCCAGCTATATATATCCACACCGTTCATCCCAGCTCAATCACATTTGGCATGGTGACTAAACTGGACAATGGCAAGAGCGTAGTGTTATTTTGGAAGCAGGCGTAATTGTTCTAGGGGGTATTTTCGAACACTAAGCGTTCATGTAAGCTTTGAACATACTTTCAGATTTAACAAATGAGACTTGAAATTAAATACATAGGACGTGCAAACTCTGCCAATAATTTATAGTTAACAAAAATATAAAAATTAAAAATTTAGCTGTGCCGATACTGACAGTTCAACTTGTTGAATAAACATGAAATTCCAGGGAATTGAACTAGGGATTAAGCTAGAGATTTGACAGTTGATTCTGACAGTTCAACTTGTAGAATAAACACGAAATTCCAGGGTATTGAACTAGGGATTTGAAGTTTGGTAGAGTAGCTGATTACATAAAAGAAATCCGCATAGATAATTTTTTTTTTCAAATATTTATTGTTTTAGGGGTTGCTATAGGCAAACATGTCCGAATTGTTGAGTGAACTTGAAACTCCGAGTTTATTGATGTATGGACTTACAATTTGGTGGAAAGTTAGTTCATGCAAAATTAATATGGATAATTTGTGTATTCAAGTAACTATTAGTTTGGGGTGCCAAATGTAAAAATGTTCGAATTGTCAAGTAAACTTAAAATTCCAGATTTAATGGTCTCTTCAATTTATTTTGAGAATGTATAAATAGAAGTTCTGCTACGGTAATTTTTAATGTAGTATCTTGATGGATCGTTTGACAAAAGGAACAGGAAAATAAAATATATATGAGACATATTTCTACTCAAGAAGTTACTGTGGAGCAAAAGCATTCCGTACTTCTCCAACTTCATTTATTTATTTTTTGTTTGTACATTTTTGCCTTTGTTTCGCTTTTCCTTCGAAATTTTTTGTTCTTTCCTTGCTCTTTTTTAGACACTTCATTCTGAAAATGAGTGGAAGGATGTACACTCATGTCCGAAAGTTAAGCATAATTGCTGTTTATGTGAAAATTTCAGGAAATCTACATCGGAATGGAAAGAAACGCGGTATGCGGGTGTAATAGAGATATAGAAGAAGAAAACAAGGATAATAACGACTTTTATTATCCAAAGAAAAGGGTAGAAAGAAAAAGGGTCACAATACAAGTGTCAATTTCAGTGAAACAAAATGATTAAAATAATGTGATGCGGCAGTTTTATAAGGTGTGGGAACCTCAGGTAGTCACGCATACTGCACAACGATTTCCCATATTTTCGATGAGGGTTTGGATGAGTTGTGTGCTCAAAGAATTCCAAGCCTCACGGAGAGCAGTTTTCAATCCCGGAACGGAACTTGGTGGATAGCGAAGGGCTGCAAGATGTCTCCCGAGCATATTCCACACATGCTCTATTGGATTCGGATCAGGAGAGTTGGCAGGCCACTGCATGTGCTGGATATCTTCAGTTTGAAGGAAGTCGTCGACCAAGGCCGCACGGTGAAGAAGCGCGTTACCATCCATGAATATGAAATCAGGGCCAACAGCACCTCGAAACAATCAAACGGTAGTTTCAAGGATTTCGTCTCTGTATCTTTGATCGGTAATCGATCCCGTGTCAAAGATGTGGTGGTCTGTGCGGGCGTCCATCAAGATGCCTGCCCAGACCATGACTCCCCCAAACGGAAAGCGATGTCTTTCCGTGATGTTTTCCGGGTGAAAACGCGCTCCACGTTCTCTCCAGATCGTGGTACGATGAGAATTTTGTTTGCAGGATAAAACTGGACTATTCACTGAACATGAAATTCCTCCACTGTTGTCCACTCCACTGCTAATGTTCCAAACTCCACTGTAAACGCACGCGTTTCTGTGCAGACGTCAGGGGGGGGGGTACAAACTGCTGGTCGTCTGGCGTAGAGACCAACGTATTTGAGTCTCCTGTAAACAGTTTGTCTCGAAATAGTAACTCCTGTGGCGGCTGTGAGGGCTGAACCCAGTTGTCTGTCAGAACGGTTCCTCTGACGTCGCGCAGTTATCGCCAAATATCGGTCTTGCCGAGCGGTTGTTACCCTTGGCCGACCTGGTACTCGTAGTCGGATAACAGCTCCAGTGGTTTGGAACTTCTGCCACAGTCTGGAGATCACACACTGAGGCACATTCAGAATTCGAGACGCTTCGGTTTAGGATCGACCGGATTCCAGTATTCCAATAATTCGTCCCTTCAAAAACATGTTCAGTTGACATCTTTGTGGCATCTTTCGTCCTTTTTTATTGTTAACAACGCTCCGTATCACAGCAATTGCGAAATTCTGCCTCAACTGGTCATTCCGCTCGAGGCCGTTTTATACTCGTACCGACGTGCGCCGGTGCTTTTCTCATGTCGACGTCGACTGAACTGTTTTGCATATGCACAATTATTTACCTTCGCCCCACGATTCTTCACAACTGATTGTGAACCATTGTATCCATATTAACTCAGAATTTATCGCATGTTACGAATTATGCTTAGCATTTGAAAATGAGTGTAGTATATATATATAATCCCATTGTTGTGAGATAATTTAAAGAAAACGTGGCAACAGTGATAATTTTAGGGGGTGGGGTAGTGAGTAAGAATCTGGTCAGGGGATCAACTCAAATTCTATGGAATGTTGTATTGTCATAGCAAATAATTATGTGTGTAAAATTTCAAGAAAACCAACTCGGTAAAAGTCGGTTAAAAGCCAATTTCATGATCTGAACCAAACTTAGAAACTATCCTAAATAAAACTGTGTAAAAAGAAAAAAAGTCCCAATCCTCTGAATTTGTTTGCAAATATTTTCCAATTTTTTTACCTTTTATATGTGCTAATAAAATGCTGTGAGTAATAATTATAACTGAGGATCCCCTAAAATTTGCATTAGTATGCGTAACAAAAAATATTTCTTGCCCCCCCCCAAAGATTCTTTCTTTCCGCCATCTATGGTCACAGACCCTTTTTTGACATAAGCTTATCAAGTCTAGAGACCTTAAAGCAACACCAGTTGGGTGGGATCAAAGAGGCACAATAACTAATCAAAGTACTCGACCCCAAAGTATAGCTGACCTGAGTTCCAGCTCATGTGGGAGTAGAAGAAAAAAGAGTGCGGACAGGGTGAATAAGAATGCAACTGACAGACCACGGAGGAAATATAGTAGCACATAAAGTTACCGAAGTCGAGCCTAAAAGATGACTTGAGGAAGCACGTGCTGCAAAAGTGGCAAGAACGCTGGTAGACATTCGAGAAGGGTCGAAAACACGGCCACGTATGCCTCAAGTCAATGCAGACAAACAACCATAAAGTTGAGAAATCGCCCAGTTTTTCAGACACGACCCATTTCCATCTTATCTGTATGATATAGGAAAGAATGCTATGAACACCTGTGTCTGTGAGGATGTCGGCAACTAGTTACACTGCAGAATGCACTCCTGTCCCGGCAAGCTGCATCCATCTGAGGTAACCAACAACGGCAACAACAGTCATTCTAAAGCAATGGACAGTCCTCAAGAATCAAGGTTCTTTTGGAAAATTTTGGGGAGCAATGAATTACCTAAAAGACAACATACATACACCTATTAACACAACACCATATAACACATAAACCATATAACACATACACCATATAACACATACACCACACACGCATGAGGCAGTTCATAAGGGGAAAACAAATCAGATAATGAAAGCCAAAGCGAAAAACCATAGTCAAACTCCAAACAGTATAAAAACTGTTACACTGAAACATATAACTAAAACTTTAAAAAACTGTAAAACAACAAAGAAAACGACAAACTTTAAAAACTATAGAAACTGTTAAATAATGAATTGCGTGTATAAAACAGTGAAATAGACAAAAGGCAATTGATGCGCAATCTAGAAACTGTTAAACAATGAAGTGCATGCACTGTCAAGCAAAACTATAAGCAGTACAATCTAACAAATCGACATCACATTATCTCACAGCATAACCAGGTACTTGCGAACGCCGATGGCCAAAGAAATAGCCTAACGCTTGTAAGCGTCCAGAGGCAGAATCCATCATGTTCAAGAATCTTCAATGCAAAAAAAAGTAAATTAATGTAGCCTTTAATTAGGCTCAGAACCGCCAAGACGCAGAACTCTTGCTGGATAGTAGTCGGACAACATACTCGACGGGCATTCACGAAGCCATACAACTAAGCGACCATAACTGTACCAGATTGGTGTCTGCCTGCGGAGTAACCTTTCTAGCCTGGAAAGGTACGCCGCAGGCGGACGTCAGCCTTATTGGATTGACTTTTGGAACACCATCTCAATTTCCTTCATTTCAGAGCCATTTTATCGAAATATTTTCTGTTTCTGGTCTTGTTCTCGTAGATTAACATGGGGCAAAGCAGTTCTGTTTTCGCACATTAGATTGTTGTAGCCAGCATTCGTCTGAAAGTGACGTAAGTTCGTCTTTAATTACGATACATCACTGATGCAAGTGTCGTTTAGCCAATGACGATTTGATTGATGGGTGACGTATGGGCTGATCAGATGACGCTCGTAGCATTTTGACCCTGAATTGAGGTGGAGTGTGGCCGGCCGAAAGGTCGGGGTGTTTTCTACGAAGGGTAGTAGGACCGCGAGAACCGTGTGGATTGACAAAAAAATGAATATATTAAAAATTGGAATATTGAAATATGTGTTATGGCCGAGCAGCAGAACTCGCTTGCAACCGTATGAAAACTAATTCACGATTGTTTCTGAGAACGCGGCATTCCTGGATGGAAGTGCTTCCCGAGAGAAAATGAATAACTACCTGCATGCCTGGAGAATAAATTAAAAAATATATAGAAGGATTTAGTGTGTTCCAGTGTGATAATGCCAGTTTTTAAACTTTGGGCTATCCAGGAATCATTGAGTGTGTTAATAGCTGTTGGAGCTGCAATCTATCCGGTATTTCCACTAATGTTCGGTCATCTCTATGTGTTGGAGTCCCTTTGGATTAGTTAAGCAATGGAGTGCCATACCAAATTCGTGGTGATAAAGAATAAGGCGTTCAGACCACCTCTCTCTTTGGATATTTCTCTAATTGTTACCGGGTGCGTCGTCATATTGTTAGTGCAATTTTATATTTAATACATATGATCTGCATCAACAGGAGAAAATGCTACATACCTTTGGTCAAGGTGATGCTTATAATATATTAATTGCTTGAAAATCTAGTTAAATTCTATTTGAATAAACATTTTGTTATTTAATAATTTTGTTCTGCTTTCCACAATTTGTTTATTTTATGTGTTGCTCCTTTCCCTTTAATATCGATCTATGGCTGACCAACCGATTCTTAGCATCGTCCAGGAAATGGGACCTGATCAACACGACGCATAACGTTATGTATCTAAAATTCTATATGGCCACTATTACTCTTCTAAAAATATTAACTTCTAATTATATCCTGTGTTAGACGGCAGTTGCCGATCTGTCGCTCATTTTCGACCTGATCTTATTTACGCGAACTATTTGACAATCCAGGTATTATAATATTCCACCAAATAAACACGCTTCGCAACCTAATACAGTACACCGGATTTGGAATTATCCCCGAAAAATGAGTACATTCCTATAGCGGACTCAGAACGGAATAGTCCGATATGGTTTAAAATCCCAAGAATTAAAGTCCGCCACAGAAAACAATGATTTGGATTTGCTAGCTGTTTCGGTTCTCGAGTCATTCCCCAAAAATGAGTGCATTCATAAGACGGGATCAGGATGACCTAGCCCGATAAGAATGGAAATCAAAAATATTTAAAAGTTCTGCTAAAAACAACGACATACCGAATTTCATGTTGCTCTGATTAATGGAACTCGATTAGTTGGGGCCTCAAATAATTTAAATCACACCGACAAACAAACAATTGTAAACATCTGATGTGGGCAGCACATGACTTTCCCTGCAGACTCAAATTCATTTTGTCTTTATTTCTTTAATAATTCATTAAATTGAGTTTAATTGAAACAATATAACACTAAATTTGCATTTTTAATTCAATTTATGTTTTTATTTGGTAATTGAACATTTTTCCAAAAGTGACATAACTAAATGCGAAAAATCTCAAATATCTCGAGAACGGTTGGTCCTAGAGTAATAGAGTTATTCTTATTCTTTTCCTCATCAAAAATTACGTATATAAAACAAGCATTTAATTGATATATTTAAACATACGTAGCTTTTTATTAATTTTGCGATTTTTGAGGGCCATTTCGTAAAAAAAAAGCAGGTTGTTCTTTTCCGAATAATACCAAAATCTAATCAGCACCAGAGTATCCTCCAAGTAACTTATTTATCAAATTTTGTGAAATTTGGTTAAGTAGTATTTTAGTTAGAGTGGATACATTACACTTTTTCGGGCCATTTCGTAAAAAAAGGCAGGTTGTTCTTTTCCGATTAATACCAAAATCTAATCAGCACCAGAGTATCGTACAAGTAACTTATCTACCAAATTTTATGAAATTTGGTCAATTAGTATTTTAGCTAAAATGGATACATGAAATTTTTACTGGCCATTTCGCAAAAAAAAGCGAGTTCTGTTTTTACGAATCGTACCAAAAACTAATCAGCACCAGGGTGACATCCAAGTGACTTACCTACCAAATTTTATGAAATTCGGACCATAAGTTTTTGAGTTAGAGTGGATACATACATTGCACAGACACACACATAGACGTCACGCTAAAAATAGTTTTTTCGTATTATAGAGGTCTCGAAACGTGTAGATTCGTCGAAAACTCGAGTTGCGGTTTTCAACATGATTCCAATACTTTCCCTGTACATTACCATGTATTGCAGGGAAAGTAATAATGGCCTCAAAATAGATCTCTGCGAAACCAAAGAAGTACTATTGGAAAAGCCATAAGTGGCATATTTTTATCATAAATATAAGAATAAATCCGTTTTACAAGATTTTAATTGAGGCGCATACCCAGTATTAACTAGTATAGTGATCAGCGCATAGTAAACATGAAAACGATTCATGGATGCTGTTATTTTTATCTTCTCATATGTATGTATTGAGAAAGTACTGTTTTCACGAAAATTTTCGATTTCGAAATTTTAATGCCAATATATATTTCAAGACCTCCCGAACACGTTTTGACTATTTTTGGAGTCATATCCGTCTGTCTGTTGTCTGTGGTCGATTTCTTGTGTACAGGATAACAGCCACAAATATTAATAGACTAGCAGCATACCCGTTCTTCGTACGGAGTAAATAATATAAAGAAATTTATAATTCGTAATCATGTGCAAATTCTGTTAAAATATTAAATTTATTGCTCATAAAGAGAAGTTTAAGAATATCTGTTCTCACTATGCAAAATTATATTCACGGGCAGATCTGAAGAATAAAACATCCTGGCCCCTTTTGTAAGTAAATTTACAAAAAAAAAAAAAGGAATTGAATCAATATATGCAACCCCGTACTTCTTATATTGTCGCAGATTAGAAAATATGCCAGTGTGTTAGTAGAAGCTTACCCGTATTGCAATATGAGTCTCAAAAATATTTGCCAAAATAAAAAAGATGACGTAATAAATTGAAAGTATCAAAAATCCCCGTAATCTTAATACCAGAAGGTCGTAATTGATTCCAATATATGCCAATATATATCAAAATATATGCCAATATACCTGTTCTACTTATATTCTCGTAGATTAGAAGATAAACCCATGCATTTGTAGAAGATTACTCGTACAACGTACTATATATGAGTTTCAACAATTTTCGCATAATAAAATAATTCCATAATAATTTGAAAATATCAATAATCCCTGAATCAACAGTCCCCGAAAATACCAATAATAATGATGTTTAAATCTGAAGACCGTAATTGATATTATCCAGTCAAAAATGCAATGTCAATGAAATTTATTTTATATATATATTTTTATTATTCAAATCGGAAAAGATTTAATAAAAATCGTATGCCGCATAACATATTGGATCCGTTGCTAAGCGACATGATATCATTTGCTTCAAATAAATTGATAGAAATCATATCATCTGAATAATGCAATCTCCATGAAAGGTTTGGCGACATTTTCGTCAATTTAGCAATAACTTAAAAAATCGCCAAATTTATCGCCAAGTGGGACTGTAGAACTAATAGTCCCATTTTGCGACAAATTGACGAAACATCATCACAATACTATCCCCTAACAAAACACAATTAATTTCATTTTATAAGCGCGATTTTATCAATTTCATGATATTTTTATGGATTTAAAATATTTTTACCAATTTGGTGGTATTAAAAAAATTCCTTCAATGTGTTACTAAGTAGGATGGATGAACTGACCCGGACAAATGCTGCAGAAACATCATTGCAGTACTCTATTCTAAAAAAACAAATTTAATTTCATTGATTTGGGCCATTTTTATCAATTTGGAGACATTTCCACTAATTTGATAAAGTTTAAGAAAAGTTACCAAGTCATTTAGAGATATTCCGCTAAATTCGTAGCTCTGAATTTGCAGATCAGAAGAATAAAATATCCTGA
This sequence comes from Amaurobius ferox, assembly GCA_951213105.1. Classification (NCBI taxonomy): domain Eukaryota; kingdom Metazoa; phylum Arthropoda; class Arachnida; order Araneae; family Amaurobiidae; genus Amaurobius; species Amaurobius ferox. Next base: position 121,466,635 of record OX578149.1, on the reverse strand, counting down.
TCCCGTTTGTATATACTAAATGAAAACACTAAAATTGTATTAGAAGATACATACGCCCGTTCTACTCTTCTTCTGCTTCAACAATCGGCTAAATGAATTTATTGGGTAAACACAATATATGAGTTTATTAGCTAAACACAATATATGAGCTTGAAACCTCTTTGCTTAAATAAATGAAAGTGATGTACGCAGTCCGCAATATATATAATTAAAATAACAATCAAACCGTTCATTAATAAATATTACCAACACATTTAATTTCATTCCATTGCCGAACAACATGATATAAGATAGAATCTTCCTCATAAAATGTGAAATTAAATACCCATTTTGATTTCTTTATACTTTTCATAGTTGAGTAAAAATTTGCGAAAGATGAACCATGGAGGTAGATTTTTCCATTTAAATTCATGTTTCAAACAATTCATGCTTTCCTATATTGACTAATTAATGCAAAAATCCTGTACCAAACTCATAAATAAAGTTTTATTTCATTTTGGCGTTTTAAAGAAACGATTTTCATCCTCTCCGTTTGGATAAACCACGGAGTTGGAGAGTAGATCTCCTAAGAAAAAGTTCCGTTTTTCATTAATATCTCGACAACCCCTGGTCTTAGAAACTCGAAACTTGGACAAAATTTATGGGGGGCTATTTCAAGGCTATCCACAAAATTTCATTAAATTCGGTTCAGCCGTTTTCCCGTGATGATGAGACAAACGAAAATTTCGTTTTTGACTAATATCTCGAGAACCACTGGTCGTAAAAACTCAAAACACGGACAAAATTTTAAATGGGGCTATTTCTAGGTTACCCACAAAATTTCATCAAATTCGGTTCAGCCGTTCTCCCGTGATGATGGGACAAACAGACAGACAGACAGACAGACAGACAGACAGATTTTCATTTTTATTTATATAGATTTTGACGATATTTTATATCCGGCTTTGTTATTAACAAAATCTAAAACTAGATAAAAAAAATTTAAATTTGAGCGAAAACTTCGAAATTTATTTGATAATGTATATTTTTTTTAACATAGAAGCATGGGACAAAATTTAGCATAATCATGCATAAAAGCGATTATTTATTTTATTTTATTTTATTTTATTCAATTTACGTGGCAACTACAGATGAAATCCAGTTACAGTAGCCACACAAGAAATTAAAAAGTACAGAACATGGGATACAAGATTACTTAGTAAACATGTCAAGCACATTGAAACAGGCTTTTTTAAAACAGGCAGGAGTCAAGTTAAATATATCAATATCAGCACAATAGGTATTATATAGATCAACAAATTTATAGATACAATAGCATTTAATGTAGTTGTGTTTAACAGTAGTATTGTGAAAAAGAGTTTTTTTCCTGGTATTATTGACAGGTATGTGGAATTCCAGGCAAGAAAGTTAAATAGGGCAATCAATAGTATTATTTAAAACCTTATAATAAAACAAGAGGCAGGACCAGCTTCTTCTTTTTTTAAGAGGCATTAAACTATATTTCTGTCTGAGTTCCCTTGTATGCATATCATAAGGATAATAGCCAGTCAATCTGTAAGTTAAATATATCAATACGTAATAGTTTATTTTGCACGATTTCTATCCGTTGAGAATGCAGATTGTAAACAGTGTCCCAAACCATTGCACAATATTCCAAAATTGGTTTAACAAGGGTATTATAAATACAAATAATCGTATCAGAACTGGCAAAAACACGAGATCGTCTTAAGGTGAAACCAAGTCTTTGGTAGGCTCTTTTAATAATATTATCGATATGTCTCTGAAAGTTAAAAGTATCATCGAAAGTGACACCTAAATCAATAATATAGGTACATCGAGATAGAGATGAATTATTTAAAATATAATTGTAATTAAGAATATTATGGATCCTAGCAATGCTCATAACATAGCATTTAGAAATATTTAAATGGAGTTTATTTAGTACAGACCAGTTACACAGTTTATCTAGATCTCTCTGCATCAGTTCATAAGCAGTTAATGAGTTGATTTTCATATAAAGCTTCAAATCGTCTGCAAACATAAGACATTTAGCTGTTTTAAAAATCCGGGGAATTTCATTAATAAAAATTAAAAAAAGGAGTGGGCCCAGATTAAAACCCTGAGGAACACCAGAGGAATTACTGTATAGTCTAGAGTTTACACCACAGTACTTTACAGGATACAGTCTATCTGAAATATAAGAGTATAACCAAGTCGACAAATCAACACGAAAATCGCTAGTAATCAGTTTACGGGTTAATAACACCAGATCGATGTGATCAAAAGCTTTACTAAAGTCAGTATAAATAACATCAAGTTGTCTCTTGGTTTTTAATAGTATCAACAATGTCACTGGTAAGGCAAGCTAAATTAGTTACAGTTGATCGTCTTGGCATAAACCCATGCTGGTACGGAGAAATCCATTGCTTAATTTGGGAAAAGATCCTTTCATGCATAACACATTCAAAAACTTTTGAAAAAGGGGAAAGAATGGTAATAGGCCTGTAGTTCGAAATATCATGCTTGTTGTTCTTTTTATGTACAGGAATAACTTGACCATATTTCCAGACATTGGGAAAAGCCATAGTTTTAATCGAAAGATTAAACAAAATAAGCAAAGAGTAAGTTAGAGAGTCAGCACAACCTTTGATAATGAAAGAAGGAACATCATCACTGCTTAAAGACTGGCTGGATTTTAACTTCTTTAAGGCTTTGGCAACATCATTTTCAGTAATATATTTAACCTTAATTAAGTCAATGTTATTGAGTTCACAATACTTGGTTAGCAGTTAAAAATCAACAGATTGGCTACTTTGGATATAAACAGATTCAAAGAAATCAGCAAAGCAGTTTGCAATATCATTAACAGTAGAATAATCAGTATTATTATAACTCATTGTTGAGCTCCCATGACTACCAGGCGAATCACCTTTACAAAAATTCCAGAAAGCCTTAGGGTTCTTATTGAGTTCTTGTTCCATGATAGCAACATGATTGGTAAAATCAGTTTTGATTCCATCTTTCACAGATTTGCGTAGTCTATGAAATTCCTGTAGATCACTTATATCACCACCTCTAATAGATTTTTTACGATATTTTTTTTAATTTAATATTATGGATAGTGCTAGAAGAATACCACGATTTATATCTCCGCTTAGTAGGAATATATTTTGGTACACATAAGTCAAATATCCCATAGACACACTCATAAAAACTCGATATAGCATCATTAACATTGGTATATGTATTTAGAAAGTTCCAGTCTGTATTATAAAAATAGTCATATAGCATAGGATAGTTGGCCTTTCTAAAGTTATATTTCACATTATTATTAATTCGATGATTTCTACTCACCTTCTTAATCAATATAATTCCCTCCAGAGCAGGATGGTATGGATCCTCTTTAACGAAACTGAAGGTAGAATGTTCAATAATGATCTGTTAATAGTTAGTTAGGACAAGATCAAGAATTTTGCCATATTTATTACAAACAGTGTTTAATTGATCAAGATTTAGGAACTGCATAAAGTCAGAAATAGCATACTCAACTTGAGTGTGGCCAGATAGGGTACCAGTATTGGAATGGTTGAAATTTACAGATGAAAGATTAAAGTCTCCAAATATAAATAAATATATGATCCGGCGAAGTACAGAATTTTTTTTTTAGCGCTTTTAAAGAAACTTTCATATTTATCAACAGTAGTATTAGGCACAAAGTATATGACACAAATATAGAATTTGGAGGTATGAGAAGCGCAGACACGAATCCATAAGCACTCATTTTCAAATGACACATCAGTTAATTCAATAGAATCAAAGGCTTTATGGCTCAATGGTCATGAGACTTAATAGTTTCAATCATTGTTGTAAAAAATAGCCGCAATATAAATTTTTTTGTTCATTAGCCCACCTCCCCCCCCCCCGGGGTGCATTGTCAAGTATAGTGTCAATCAATGGAAGGATTTTTTTTTCAAGCACTTTAACGTGAAGTGTAACACTCTACAGTTGTAATAATTTGGACCCACAATACCGATTTTTTAAAAAATTTCTCGTAAAATTTAAAAAAAAAATGAATTCTGGTATGAGAAAGTCGAGTTGAGCTGTATCTGGAAAAATTTTTGTTCCAAATGATCAAAATTATATAGCATGTTACCTGGTACGGTTGTAAAATTAAAAAAAAAAAAAAATTAAAAAATGAATTCTGGTATGAAAAAGTCGAGTTAAGCCACACCTCAGTTCTTTAGTTCTCCCATAATAGGCAGTTTCTAGAATATATGTGTTTACTCTAACGCATGCTCAAAATATACATGTATATAATATTTTTAAAATGATAACTTTGAATATTTTTTTATTTCATCAATATTTATTTACATCTTAAAATCAAAATCGAACAGAAAACTGAAATTTATATTCTAAAAACAACAATTAAACCAATTAAAAACTATGCTTGAAAGTGATTGATAATTAAAAGGTGTCTGGAAGAATAACGATAATGATGCATGATTGATTAACGTATAATTATTCTAGCATACTCTATTGCGCCCTATTACTTTCCTTATATACATAATGTATAAGGAAAGTATTGTGACGGGGTCGAAAATTCGAATTATGGTTTTCGACGGGGGAGCACGTTTCAAGCATCCCTGATCACGAATCAAACATTTTTGAGGTAATCTCTGTGTGTGTGTGTGTGTGTGTGTGTGTCAATGAGTCTGTAGAAACGATATCTCATGAACGAATGGAGCGATTCGAATGAAATTCGGTACAAAAATCACAATCCGTGAATACTGCAAGCCTATTATTTTTAAACGTTATCGAATGTTTAGAACACCCCTAAATTTTCCAGTAAAATTTTGAAAAAATCATCAAAAACTCAAAACCTTTAATAAAGTTAAGCAAATAGACATTTCTTATGTAATTTTTCCCTTAGAAAACGATTGATATACTTTAGAACGCTAGCATGAACCGTTCTCGAGATATTGCACATTTTGGAAATAAATTTATCAAAAATCCCATAAATTAAAAAAAATATATTAACTGTTGAGGAACCTGTTCACTTTTCATATGTAATATCATGCGATAAATTGGGTGACATCATTCTCGTGGATCTAGCTCGTTCCATTCATGAGAAAAGATACTTTGAGTAATAGTTTTGTATTTGAACACCAATAATCATTTATCTGCTATAAGAATAACCTATTTCTTCGTCCATAACGATTGGCGAGATTTTGCCGAAGAATTTGACGGAATGTCGACAACTTGGAGCCTTTTCTAAATGTTGCCAAATTAACGAAAATCACGCCAAATGGATAAGAATGACGGTAAATCAATGAAAATGACGAATAATCGACGAAAATTCAATATCTGGGAAAGAATATAAATATCTACTATAAGTAAAACCTAATTTTACTTTCCCTGCAATACATGGTAATGTATAGGGAAAGTATTGGAATCATACCGAAAATCACAACTCGAGTTTTCGACGGATCTTCACGTTTCGAGATCTTTAGAATACGAAAAAACCATTTTCAGCGTGACGTCTGTGTGTGTGTGTCTGTGTGTCTGTGTGTCTGTCTGTGTGTCTGTCTGTCTGTCTGTCTGTGCAAATTTTGTATCCACTGTAACTAAAAAACTAATGGACCAAATTTCACAAAATTTGGTAAGTAACTTGTGGGTGAGTCTGGTGCTGATTAGTTTTGGGTACGATTCGGAATAAAAGAACCCGCCTTTTTTGTGAAATGGCCCGCAAAAGCTTGTATCCACTGTAGCTGAAAAACTAATGGACCGAATTTCACAAAATTCGGTAGATGAGTCACTTATCAATTACTCTGGTGCTGATTAGATTTTGGTACGATTCGAAAAAAAATTATCTGCCTTTTTTTGCAAAATGGCTTGCAAAAATCGTCCAAATCTAAACTAAAGAACTGGGTAAACTCAAATATATCCATTAAATGCTCGTATAATACGTATTTTTTAACGACGAAAAGAATAAGACCAACCCCATTACACAAGGACTAGCCGTTCTCGAGATATTTTTGTTTTTCGTATTTTCTCTACGCCACCTATGAAAATAAGTCCGGTTACCGAATGAGAACGAAAATTGAATTAAAAGTGAAATAAATTTAATTAAAATAAAGAGAAAGTGAATATAAGTCTGCAGGGAAAGTCATGTGCTGCCCACATCAGATTTTAACTTTCCCTGCAATACATGGTAATGTACAGGGAAAGTATTGGAATCATGTCGAAAATTACAACTCGAGTTTTCGACGGATCTACACGTTTCAAGACATCTAGAATACGAAAAACCCATTTTTAGCGTGAGGTCTGTGTGTGTGTCTGTCTGTCTGTGTGCCAGTCTGTCTGTCTGTCTGTCCGTGCAGATTTTGTATCCACTGTAACTAGAAAACTAATGGATCGAAGTTAACAAAATTTGGTAGGGAAGTTACTTGTGGGCGAGTCTGGTGCTGATTAGTTTTGGGTACTATTCGGGATAAAAGAACCCGCCTATTTTTGCGAAATGACCCGCAAAAGCTTGTATCCACTCTAACTAAAAAACTAATGGACCCAATTTCACAAAATTCGGCAGATGAGTCATTTATGGGTCACCCTGGCGCTGATTAGATTTTGGTATGATTCGAAAAAAAATAACCTGCTTTTTTTTGCAAAATGGCCTGCAAAAATCGTCTAAATCTAAACTGAAGAACTACGTATACTCAAATATATCCATTAAATGCTTGTTTAATACGTAATTTTTAGCCAAGAAAAGAATAAAAGAATAAGACCAACCCCATTACATTACGACTAGCCGTTCTCGAGATATTTTAGTTTTTCGTATTTTCTCTACGCCACCTTTGAAAATAACGAAAATTGAGAACGAAAATTGAATTAAAAGTGAAATAAATTTAATTAAAATAAAGAGAACGTGGATATAAGTCTGCAGGGAAAGTCATGTGCTGCCCACATCAGATTTTTACTTTCCCTGCAATACATGGTAATGTATAGGGAAAGTATTGGAATCATGTCGAAAATCGCAACTCGAGTTTTCGACGGATCTACATGTATCAAGACCTCTAGAATACGAAAAAACCATTTTTAGCGTGACATCTGTGTGCGTGTCTGTGTTTCTGTCTGTCTGTGTGTCTGTCTGTGCAGATTTTGTATCCACTCTAATTAAAAAACTAATGGACTCAATTTCACAAAATTTGGTAAGTCACTTGTGGGCGAGTCTGGTGCTGATTAGTTTTGGGTACGATTCGGTATAAAAGAACCCGCCTTTATTTGCGAAATGGCCCTCAAAAGTTTGTATCCACTGTAAGTAAAAACCTAATGGACCGAATTTCACAAAATTCGTTAGATGAGTCATTTGTGGGTCACCCTGGTGCTGATTAAATTTTGGTACGATTCGGAAAAAATAACCTGCCATTTTTTGCAAAATGGCCCGCAATAATCTTCAAAATCTAAACTAAAGAACTACGTATGCTCAAATATATACATTAAATGCTTGTATAATACGTAATTTTTAAAGAAGAAAAGAATAAGACCAGCCCCATTACACTAGGACTAGCCGTTCTCGAGATATTGTCGTTTTTTCGTATTTTCTCTACGCCACCTTTGAGAATAAGTCCGGTTACTGAATCAGAAAGAAAATTGAATTAAAAGTGAAAAATTTTAATTAAAATAAAGAGAATGGGGATATAAGTCTGCAGGGAAAGTCGTGTGCTGCCCACATCAGATTTTTTTTACTTTCTCTGCAATACATGGTAATGTATAGGGAAAGTATTGGAATCATGTCGAAAATCGCAACTCGAGTTTTCAACGGATCTACACGTTTCGAGACCTCTAGAATACGAAAAAACTATTTTTAGCGTGACGTCTGTGTGTGTGTCTGTGTGTCTGTGTGCCTGTCTGTCTGTGTGTCTGTCTGTGTGTCCGTCTGTCTGTGCAGATTTTGCATCCTCTCTAACTAAAAAACTAATCGACCGAATTTCACAAAATTTTGTAGGTAAGTCACTTGTGGGCGGGGCTGGTGCTGATTAGTTTTGGGTACGATTCGGAATAAAAGAAAGCGCCTTTTTTGTGAAATGGTCCGCAAAAGATTGTATCCACTGTAGCTAAAAAACTAATGGACCGAATTTCACAAAATTCGGTAGATGAGTCACGTACAGGTCACCCTGGTGCTGATTAGATTTTGGTACGATTCAGAAAAAAATAACCTGCCTTTTTTTGCAAAATGGCCCGCAAAAATTGCCAAAATCTAAAATAAAAAACTGGGTATACTCAAATATATCCATTAAATGCTGATTTAATACGTACTTTTTAACGACGAAAAGAATAAGACCAAACCCATTACACTAGGACTAGCCGTTCTCGAGATATTTTAGTTTTTCGTACTTTCCCTACGCCACCTTTGAAAATAAGCCCGGTTACCGAATGAGAACGGAAATTGAATTAAAAGTGAAATAAATTTAATTAAAATATAGAGAACATTAATATAAGTCTGCAGGGAAAGTCATGTGCTGCCCACATCAGATTTTTACATTCCCTGCAACACATGGTGATGTATAGGGAAAGTATTGGAATCATGTCGAAAATCGCAACTCGAGTTTTCGACGGATCTACACGTTTCAAGACCTCTAGAATACGAGAAAACCACTTTTAGCGTGACGTCTGTGTGTGTGTCTGTGTGTCTGTCTGTCTGTGTGTCTGTCTGTGCAGATTTTGTATCCACTCTAACTAAAAAACTAATTGACCGAATTTCATAAAATGTGGTAGGTGGATCACTTGTGGGCGAATCTGGTGCTGATTAGTTTTGGGTACGATTCGGGATAAAAGAATCCGCCTTTTTTTGCGATATGGCCCGCAAAAGCTTGTATCCACTCTAGCTGAAAATCTAATGGACCGAATTTCACAAAATTTGGTAGATAAGTTTCTTATGGGTCACCCTGGTGCTGATTAGATTTTGGTATGATTCGGAAAAAAATAACCTGCCTTTTTTTGCGAAATGGCCCGCAAAAATCGTCAAAATGTAAGCTAAAAAACTACGTATGCTGAAATATATTCATTAAATGCTTGTTTTATACTTAATGTTTAACGAAGAAAAGAATAAAATCAACCCCATTTCACTAGGACTAGCCGTTCTCGAGATATTGTCGTTTTTCATTTTTTTGCCACGCCACCTTTGAAAATGAGTCCAGTTACCAAATGAGAACGAAAATTGAATTAATAGTAGATTAAATTTAATTAAAATAAAGAGAATGTGTATATAAGTCTTCAGGGAAAGTCATGTGCTGTCCACCTCAGATTTTTTACTATAAAAGTAGTAAATTCATTGCATTATGTAAGGAAAGTCATGTGTTGCCCACATCAAATTTTTTGAGATTGGAACAAATTTATCTGTATCTCCGGCACTCTACACCCGTTCTGCACCACTGCACACACACACACACAACACAGAGTGAGAGAGCGATAGAGGGAGAAAAAAACATCTCCTTTTACTATGCAAGATTGTAGGGAGAGTAAAAAAAATCTTTGAAAACAAATCTTAAATTTGATCTGTAATAGATTTTCTTAAAAGTTCCCATTTATTTTTCTAGGCAGCACTATAACCTTTACATTGCCATATAAGAAAAGAAAAGGACTTCCCATACCTGCCTGTGATATATATAAAATCATACTTTAAAGAAAATATCCAGCAAATTTTAAATTGGAATTCAAATTCTCTATTTCGATTTATAGTGTGCATATATTATTCCTTTGAACTATACGTCTTTTGCCAAACGCATAGCTCTTGGAACATCGTCTGCAGCTGCATTAACGTATTATTTCAGCCATGTATCGAGCAGATGTTCCTGACAGAAATAAAAGATGCCCTCCGCCATTGTTAAATGGAACAGATCTGATTCTCCGCCTTTCTCGTATCACAATATATATAGATATATATATACATATATATACAGTTAGACTAAAATATTATAAATCAAATTGGATTGTATTCGAAAATTCGCTTCGTGTAATTATGGATGAGCGAAGCGAAGTCCATTCTCCATTTCTGATGGAGTTAAATCGACATTTGCCTGAATTTTATTATCCCTTTTAATCAAAAACTGCAATAGGAAGATGAAATTTTGAATACATTGAACGCAGATTCACAGAATGACAATTTCAATTATTAAGACGAACTGTAACAGGGCGAAACACCCATTTTTAAACTGTGCATGCTCACTACGCTTTCTACAAATGAGTGTAAAATTAAAATATAGTCATAGCAACACGTCACATATGAATGACCATTTTTGTACAAAATTTAAAAAATCTGATGTGGGCAGCCCATGACTTCCCTGCAGACTTAAATTCATATGTCCTTTATTTCTTTAATAATTCATTAGATTGAGTTTAATTGAACCAAATAACACAAAATTTGCATTTTACTTTCCCTGCAATACATGGTAATGTATAGGGAAAGTATTGGAATCATGCCGAAAATCGCAACTCGAGTTTTTGAAGGATCTACACATTTTGACACCTCTAGAATACGATAAAACCATTTTTAGCGTGACGTCTGTGTGTGTGTCTGTGTGTTTGTGTGTCTGTATGTCTGTCTGTGCAGATTTTGTATCAACTCTAACTAAAACAGTAATTGACCGAATTTCATAAAATTTGGTAGGTAAGTCACTTGTGGGTAAATCTGGTGCTAATTAGTTTTGGGTACGAATCGGGATAAAAGAACCCGCCTTTTTTTGCGAAATGAACCGCAAAAGCTTGTATCCATTCTTGCTATGAAAACTAATGAACCGAATTCCAGAAAATTCGGTAAATAAGTCGCATGTGGGTCACCCTGTTGCTGATTAGATTTTGGTACAATTCGGAAAAAAATAACCTGCCTTTTTTTGCAAAATGGCCAGCAAAAATCGTCAAAATCTAAAATAAAAAACTACGTATGCTCAAATATATCCATTAAATTCTTGTATTATACGTAAATTTTAACGAAGAAAAGAATAAGACCAATCCCGTTAGACTAGGACTAGCCGTTCTCGAGATATTTTAGTTTTTTCGTATTTAATCTCCGCCACCTTTGAACGTAAGTCAAGTTACCAAATGAGAACGAAATTTGAATCAAAAGTGAATTAAATTTAATTAAAATAAAAATAACATGGATAAAAGTCTGCAGGGAAAGTCATGTGTTGCCCACATCAGATTTTTTAATTCAATTTTTGTTTTTATTCGATAATTGGATATTTTTCCAAAGGCGGCATAACAAAAATGCGAAAAATCTCAAATATCTCGAGAACTAGTCCTAGAGTAATAAAGTTGTTCTTATTCTTTTCTTCATCAAAAATTACGTATAAAACAAGCATTTCATTGATATATTTGAACATACATAGCTTTTTTAAGATTTTGGCGATTTTTGAGGACAATTTCGTTAAAAAAGGCAGGTTGTTCTTTTCCGAATAATACCAAAATCTAATCAGCACCAGAGTATCCCACAAGTAACTTATCAACCAAATTTTGTGAAATTTGGTCAATTAGTATTTTAGCTAGAGTGGATGTATGACATTTTTGCGTGCCATTCCGTAAAAAAATGCAGGCTGTTACCAAAATCTAATCAGGACCAGAGTATTATACAAGTAACTTATCTACCAAATTTTGTGAAATTTGGTCAATTAGTATTTTAGCTGGAGTGGATACATGAAATTTTTACGGGCCAAAGACGGGTTCTGATTTTACGAATCGTATCAAAAACTAATCAGCAACAGGGTCATATCCAAGTGACTTACCTACCAAATTTTATGAAATTCGGTCCATAAATTTTTGAGTTAGAGTGGATACATACATTGCACAGGTACACAAACACACAGACGTCACGCTAAAAATAGTTTTTCGTATTCTAGAGGTCTCGAAGCGTGTAGATCCGTCGAAAACTCGAGTTGCGATTTCCGTCATGATTCCAATACTTTCCCTATACATTACCATGTATTGCAGGGAAAGTAAAAAGAGTTCAATATTAAGCTTCACTACTTTTTATACTTTCCCTGCAATACATGGTAATGTATAGGGAAAGTATTGGAATCATGCCGAAAATCGCAACTCGAGTTTTCGACGGATCTACACGTTTTGTGACCACTAGAATACGAACAAACTATTTTTAGCGTGACGTTTGTGTGTGTGTCTGTCTGTGCAATGTATTTATCCACTCTGACTCGGAAACTAATGGACCAAATTTCATAAAATTTGGTAGGTAAGTCACTTGTGTGTGACCCTGGTGCAGATTTGCTTTTGGTACGATTCAGGATAAAAGAACAAACACGCTTTATTTTTGCGAAACGGACCTCAAAAATTGCCTGTATCCACTTTAACTGAAAAAGTAATAGATCAAATTTTACAAAATTTGGTAGATAAGTCACGTGTGAGATACCCTGATGCTGAATAGATTTTTGCACGATTCGGAAAAAATAATGTGCTTTTTTTTTTTTTTTTTTGCGAAATAGCCCGCAAAAATCGTCAAAATCTAAAATAAAAAACTACGTAAGTTCAAATATATCAATTAAGTGCTTGTTTTATACGTAATGTTTAACGATAAATAGAATAAGAACAGCCCCATTACACTAGGATCAGTCGTTCTCGACATATTTCTGTTTTTTCGCAGTTTCGCTACTCCACCTTTGCAAATAAGTCCAGTTACCAAATGACAACGAAAATTTAATTAAAAGTGCAAATTCAGTGTAATTTAAAATAATTATATCTGTTATTTTGTGCAATTAAACTCAATTTAATGAATTATTGAAGAAATAAAGAGAATGTGAATATGAGTCTGCAGGGAAAGTCATGTGCTGCTCACATCAAATTTTTTCGGTTGCTAGAAGACCGTGGTGAAACAAAATACATACCATGGAGTTAGAGAGTTACCCTTTTATCTCAGTAATACTGTTACAAAGTATCCTTTTGAATCATGGGTGTGAGCCCAGGATGAAAGAATGAGTCAATATTTCTGGATAACTAAACACGTTTATTCACAAGAACAGCGTAAACAGGAACAATATGCATTGAAACAGTAATTAAATGCTTCACAAAATTCACAAAATAACGGATAATATTCACAAAACATTCACGAAAGTCATTTCACAAAACAGCAGCTATTATTCTCAAAAGACTGACGAAAGTCACAGTTCAACTTGGCTCGTCAACTGCTCTCCGACTGAGGGATGACTCCTTTTTATAGACTCTCCATAGAAATTTCTGGAAATCTCTCACATCACGTAGAATATTGGTTATTTCGCGGTGTTTCTCGAACCTCCGAGAAGTCGCCAAATGTGGCAAACCTTCGCCTGATTTCAGCATCTGGAAACCCTAGATGCACGTCATAGTAAAACCCGTACGAGTGCTTTCTCCGTCTGGTTCTCAAAAGAAAAGACTCCGGCGTGTTACTGATTTAAATATGTTACTTTATTTCATTGTTTTCCTGCATTCTAGATTGTTTAACTTAAGGCCCGAATTCTAAAAACGTCTATGCTCTTTTATATTAAGATTCCTGAATATTGAAATACATTTTCTATACTTCTAATTTCAAATTTATTTGTTATAAGAGTTTAACTTGAAATCTTTCACAACTCGCATATTTCATACTAGCCGCCTTTGGCGACCAGCCTGTTCGCTACCCTTGAAAATTCTGACCGTGGCAAACTCGTTGGCGCGACCTACCAGAAAGGTGTAAGGTAACTGCTTGGAAGGCCAGGAAGTGCCACACAATTTAGACCGGAACCCAATGGGGGAGGCATCCAAAGAGACCGTACCCTCCTTCCCCTACCACAAACCTCTCGGAAGGACTTGCAGTCCCACACGTTTAACGTGATCGTACTCCGCGTGAACACGGCTGCAGTTTTGGCAATGGCGGGAATCGAACCCGGGCCTACCGAGTGAAATTCCCGCGCGCTAACCACTGGGCTACCGTGCCATCCGCGACAATCTCCATAACTTTATTTTTATTCGGCAATTTTGGGAATCGAACCCGGGCCTACCAAGTGCAAATCCCGCGCACTAACCACTGGGGTACTTCACCCTCCGCGATATTCTTCATAACTTTCTTTTTATTCACCCAATTTAGACCGGAACCAAGTGGGAGAAGCATCCACAGTCACCGTACTCTTCTTCCCCTACCACCAACCTCTCGGAAGGACTTACAGACCCACATGTTTAACGTGATCGTACTCCGCGTAAACACGGCGGCAATTTTGGGAATCGAACCCGGGCCTACCGAGTGCAATTTCCGCGCGCTAACCATTGGGCTACTTTGCCCTACGCGACAATCTCCATAACTTTCTTTTTATTCATCCAATTTAGACCGTACCCTCCTTCCAATACCACCAACTTCTCGGAAGGACTCACGGACCCACATGTTTAACGTGCTCGTACTCCGCGTAAACACGGCGGCAATTTTGGGAATCGAACCCGGGCCTGGTAACTAGTTGGACGGCCAGGATGTGCCACCCAATTTAGACCGGAACCCAGTGGGGGAGGCATCCACAGGGAACGTACCCTCCTTCCCCTACCACCAACCTCTCGGAAAAACATACGGACCCATATGTTTAACGTGATCGTACTCCATGTCAGTGGCGGAAATCGAACCCGGGCCTACCGCGTGCAATTCCCGCGCGCTAACCACTGGGCTACTTCGCCCTCCGCGACAATCTCCATAACTTTCTTTTTATTCACCCAATTTAGACCGTACCCTCCTTCCCCTACCACCAACCTCTCGGAAGGACTCACGAACCCACATGTTTAACGTGATCGTACTCTGCGTGAACGTGGCGTAAGTTTTGGCAGTGGCGGGAATCGAACCCGGGCCTACTGAGTGCAATTCCCGCGCGCTAACCACTGGGCTGCCGCGCCCTCCGCGACAATCTCCATAACTTTCTACATATTCACCCAATTTAGACGGGAACCCAGTGGGGGAGGCATCCACAGGGGCCGTATCCTCCTTCCCCTACCACCAACCTCTCGGAAGGACTTACGGACCCACATATTTAACGTGATCGTATTCCACGTAAACACGGCGGCAGTTTTGGCAGTGGCGGGAATCGAACCCGGGCCTACCGCTAACTTCCCGCGCGCTAATTTGCAATTTAAAATGACCATATGCTTAATTCCATCATCCTCATTCCATTGTTTCATTGTTCCATCATTTAAAATATCCATAAAATTAAAATATCCAAAAGTTAAAATATACATTTAAAAAATCCAGATCGTCCCATCATTTAAAATATAAATATAATAATTTATATAGAGCAAAGCCGCTCTATTCAGAACCGTGACGTCACCTCCACCTTGACGTCCCCACCCACCACCTTCCCTGCTTCAGCGGGGGAGAAACGAAGCGGTACGCCGAGCGGAACGCCGAGAAATATAAAATCATGACGTCTTTAAAATTGCGATCCTGAAGGCAATTTTCATTATTTCTGGACCAGATTAGACTTGTAAGAATGCCAGATATTTCAGCTTTCTAAAAATGTAAATTATTAGTCGAAATTATGAGTACTTTTTACTATGCGAGAATTTAAAAACCAAAAATCGTTTTTTTGAGTCAAAAGTGACTTTTGCTTTAAAATCATAAAAAAATATTAGAATTTATCTCTGAGATTTGAAATTGATATATTTTTACTCGAAATTCTCTGCTCTTTCCGATGGTGTGATTTGTTTTTTTCCACGATGTCTGGATCGAGGAGAAAAAAGGGCAAAAAGATCAAAAAAAGGTCGAAATCGCATAAAACATTAAATAAATAAAAAAATAATTAGAATTTTGAAAATCGGTTTTCACGTGTCCCCTTCCCACCCCCCAGGGTCTCCGATTGCCAAATTTCGTAACTCTCCGACGCGCGGTCGCGAAACGTATAGTGTATAAGACAGACACACAGACAGACAGACACACAGACAATGCCTTTTATTATATAGACTAGCCGCCTTTGGCGACCAGCCTGTTCGCTACCCTTGAAAATTCTGACCGTGGCAAACTCGTTGGCGCGACCTACCAGAAAGGTGTAAGGTAACTGCTTGGAAGGCCAGGAAGTGCCACACAATTTAGACCGGAACCCAATGGGGGAGGCATCCAAAGAGACCGTACCCTCCTTCCCCTACCACAAACCTCTCGGAAGGACTTGCAGTCCCACACGTTTAACTTGATCGTACTCCGCGTGAACACGGCTGCAGTTTTGGCAATGGCGGGAATCGAACCCGGGCCTACCGAGTGAAATTCCCGCGCGCTAACCACTGGGCTACCGTGCCATCCGCGACAATCTCCATAACTTTATTTTTATTCGGCAATTTTGGGAATCGAACCCGGGCCTACCAAGTGCAAATCCCGCGCACTAACCACTGGGGTACTTCACCCTCCGCGATATTCTTCATAACTTTCTTTTTATTCACCCAATTTAGACCGGAACCAAGTGGGAGAAGCATCCACAGGGACCGTACCCTTCTTCCCCTACCACCAACCTCTCGAAAGGACTTACAGACCCACATGTTTAACGTGATCGTACTCCGCGTAAACACGGCGGCAATTTTGGGAATCGAACCCGGGCCTACCGAGTGCAATTTCCGCGCGCTAACCATTGGGCTACTTTGCCCTACGCGACAATCTCCATAACTTTCTTTTTATTCATCCAATTTAGACCGTACCCTCCTTCCCCTACCACCAACTTCTCGGAAGGACTCACGGACCCACATGTTTAACGTGCTCGTACTCCGCGTAAACACGGCGGCAATTTTGGGAATCGAACCCGGGCCTGGTAACTGGTTGGACGGCAAAGGCGCTCTATTATACTATAGAGCAAAGGCGCTCTATTCAGAACCGTGACGTCACCTCCACCTAGACGTCCCCACCCACCACCTTCCCTGCTTCAGCGGGGGAGAAACGAACGGAACGCCGAGAAATTTAAAATCATGACGTCTTTAAAATTGCGATCCTGAAGGCAATTTTCATTATTTCTGGACCAGATTAGACTTGTAAGAATGCCAGATATTTCAGCTTTCTAAAAATGTAAATTATTAGTCGAAATTATGAGTACTTTTTACTATGCGAGAATTTAAAAACCAAAAATCGTTTTTTTGAGCCAAAAGTGACTTTTGTTTTAAAATCTTTAAAAAATATTAGAAATCGAAATGGAGATTTGAAATTCATATATTTTTACTCGCAATTGTCTGCTCTTTCCGATGGTGTGAGTTGTTTTTTTCTACGACGTCTGGATCGTGGAGAAAAAAGGGCAAAAAAAGGTCGAAATCGCATAAAACATTAAATAAATAAAAAAATAATTAGAATTTTGAAAATCGGTTTTCACGTGTCCCCTTCTCACCCCCCAGGGTCTCCGATTGCCAAATTTCGTAACTCTCCGACGCGCGGTCGCGAAACGTATAGTGTATAAGACAGACAGACACACACACACACAGACATTGCCTTTTATTATATAGACGTTCGAGTTCGTTCCAAGCTCGATTCTTTTGCCAGTCTTAGTAAATGCCATGCATTCAGAGGAGGAAACTTTGAAGTTGAAATCAAACAAAATGCTAAATTTCATGGAGTTAGGAAGAATGAGATAAAACTCTTATGGATGAAACGCTTGAAAATGCCATCCATAATGTTTTGAGAATTATAACTAGGTGTCACTAGTGTTACTAAAGTAGCTGCTATTGTTAGTTGACACAACAGAAAGGCGTAGTATGTAGCATATTTATTTTTGCTTAGTTTTAAATTAAGGGTTCTCTAATTATGAGTATAATTAACCAGTATTTTTTTACATTTGTACGATAGAACATTTACGATACATGTGTATGGTACAAAGAACGTACATGGAACATACATACATGAACGTACATAGAACGTCCATAGAACGTATATACATGTGTATCGTACATAGAACATGTACGATACACATTTGTTCATACACATTTGTTCATGTACGATACACATTTGTTCAGAGACAACGGCCGTACCGTGCTGAAAACACCGGTTCTCGTTAGATCACCGAAGTCAGGCAGCATCGGGCGCGGTTAGTACTTGGGTGGGTGACCACCTGGGAACACCGCGTGCTGTTGGCACGGTTCGGGCGCGGTAACCCGATGGATTGCGCGCTGGATTTGCACGCTGCCACAACTGCCGCCGTGTTCATGCGGAGTACCATCATGTTAAACATGTGGGTCCAAAAATTTTCAGATGTGCAGATTTCTTTTTCTTCATTTAAAAATTGTAACTTGAAAGAAGTGTCTCGAAACAATGTGAAGGCAAGGTGTTTTTCTAGTCTTTTCTTTTTATATCATACTCGACTACATTCAATAAATTCAAAATTTGTTTATTTTATTTGCATTTGCTGTTGCATTTCCCCATGGGGCACAATGGCCAGCAACACCTGGGGTACAATGAACTATGGTCCACTGTACTCCATATTCTTCTATAAGTGGGACATCAGTGCTTTTAGTAAATATTAATGAATTATTTGGTTCTAATGAATAAATTTATGCATGATTTATGTTCTAGTTTGCACACTGTGTTATAACTCAATTTCAAATATTGCAAAAGAAAATGGAACTAATTAAGTATAAGGAAATAAATGTTAAAAATTTGATAATATGATGCCTTACATATGATATTTTAAATCTAGAATTAATCTTTAAAAAATAATATATTAATCTAATTAATATATTTCCAGTTCTATCTCTTGGTATATTGTATGGAATCAGTGTAGAGTGAGTGAAATCAACCATCTTACAGAGTAATAATTAGAACTTTTTTTAAATCTTGGAAGTCAGGGTTAAATCCTGAAAAAAGTATAGAAATGCTCAAGCATAACATATACTTCAGAAACTGTGTTTGAAATATGGCAGTACTATAACGAATAAGCCTTAGTTAGGTCTGAAGATGCAAAATCTAGAACACGAAAGAAACATTGATCATTTATCAATAATAAAATAATTTGAAAAAAAAAAAATTCAGTTTTCTTCTGTTACTATAAATATAAATTTATTTAAAAAAAAATCTGATGTGGGCAACATATGACTTTCCTTATATAATGCAGTGAATTTACTACTTTTACAGTAAAAAAATAGGTTTTTCTTATAGTAGATACTTATATTCTTTATAAGATATTTAATTTTCGCCAATTAGTCGTAAATTTCATTGATTTTGTGCCAATTTCATCCATTTGGCGAGATTTTCCTTAATTTGGCAACATTTTCAAAAGTCGCCAAGTTGGCGACATTCCGCCAAATTCGTCGCCAAAATCTCGCCAAGTGTTATGGAAGGAGAAATAAGTTATCCTTACAGCAGATGAATGATTATTGGCGTTCAAATACAAAAGTAGTACTCAAAGTATTTTTTCTCATGAATGGAACGAGCTAGATCCATGAGAATGATGTCACCAAATTTATCGCATGGTATTACATATGGAAAGTGAACAAGTTTCTCAATAGGAAATATTTTTTTTTTCATTTTATATGACTTTTTGATAATTTTTTTGAAAAATGTGCAATATCTCGAGAACGGTTCATGTTAGCGTTCTAAAATTTATGCTAATCGTTTTCTAATGAAATATTACATAAGAAATGTCTATTTGCGTAACTTTATTAGCGGTTTTGATTTTTTGACGATATTTTCAAAATTTCACTCGAAAATTTAGGGGGGTTCTGAACATTCGATTGCGTATAAAAGCAATAGACTTCCAGTGTTTATGGATTGTGATTTTTGTACCAAATTTCGTTCGAATCGGTCTATTCGTTCGTCAGTTATCGTCTCCACAGGTTCACTGACACACGCACACACTTTCACACACACACACACACAGACATCACTTCAAAAATGTTTGATTCGTGATCAGGGATGCTTGAAACGTGCTCTCCTGTCGAAAGATCGAATTCGAATTTTCGACCCCGTCATAAGACTTTCCTTATACATTATGTATATAAGGAAAGAAATATATTAACACATTTTTTTTCTTCTTTTTAGCTATGCTGCGCAACAAACCACAAAAAACTGGTTAAGGAACTGTGCCAAATGAAGTCATGAAGCAGGCTGAAAAAGTGTCATTGATAATAATCGATCCATTCGTTCTATCTGCAAAGAAACAAGTACAGCAAAAACAAAACTAGCACGTTATGTTCTGAAATACAAGCCCTAAAAAATAACAGCTAAATGAAAAGGGAGAGATCCTCGTCCATTAGATTTGTGCCTAACTATGCAAACAGCCAGATATTCTCAAAGGAAGAGGAAGAAATGATGAAAAACAACAACTGTAGATGCTGTTAGAATATATCATGGACTCTTTATTCAAAATGACAAGAAAATTCGCTTATGAATTTGCAATGATTAATAAAAAAATCTGATGTAGGCAGCACATGACTTTCTTTATATAATGCAATAAATTTACTACTTTTACAACAAAACAAAAATAGGTTATTCTTTTAGTTGATACTTATATTCTTTCCAAGTTATTCAATTTTTGTCAATTACTCGTGATTTTCATTGATTTAGCGTCATTTGGCGAGATTTTCGTTAATTTGGCAACATTTAAGAAAGTCGCCAAATTGGCGACATTTTGCCAAATTCGTCGCCAAAATCTTGGCAAACGTTATGGACGGAAAAATAAGTTATTCTTATAGCAGATATATGACTATTGGCGTTCAAATACAAAAGTATTACTCAAGGTATCTTTTCTCATGAATGGAACGAGCTAGAACCACGAAAATGATGTCATCAAATTTATCACATGATATTACATATAAAAAGTGAACATGTTTCTTAACAGTTAATATTTTTTTTTAATTTATGGGATATTTTGATAAATTTATTTGAAAAATGTGCAATATCTCGAGAACGGTTCGTGCTAGCGTTCTAAAGTTTATGTTAATCGTTTTCTAAGGAAAAATTACATAAGAAATGTCTCTTTGCATAACTTTATTAAAGGTTTTGACTTTTTGATGATTTTTTCAAAATTATACTCGAAAATTTAGGGGGGTTCTGAACATTCGATTACGTTTAAAAACAATAGGCTTACAGTATTCATGGATTGTGATTTTTGTACCAAATTTCATTCGAATCGCTCCATTCGCTCGTGAGATATCGTCTCCACACACTCACACACACACACAAACATCATCTCAAAAATGTTCCATTCGTGATCAGGGATGCTTGAAACGTGCTCTCCCGTCGAAAACTCGAATTCGAATTTTCGACCCCGTCACAATACTTTCCTTATACATTATGTATATAAGGAAAGTAAAAATATGGTATGGTGCTGGAAAAAATTCAACAGCAAAAAATTGGCTGTACACTTTTAAAATTTGGAAGCATAACATTTTGCTTAGATAGCCAGAATCAACAACTTTTAATCGTCATAGTCTATCAACAAGCAGTTCCAACACAATTATCTAACGAAAATCATCTGACGGAATTTCAATCATCTGAAGAAATGCTCCCAGTACAAAACGCATTGTCATGTTAGTCAATATGTATAAGATGAAAAAAAGCCATTAAAATACCAACTAATACACCAAACAGAAATAAAACATTTTAGAAGAAGAAGCCATGCAGAAAAAAAAAAGAAAAGAAAAAGTTAAAAAAAAAAAAAAAAAAAAGTTCCACTTCAGTGAAAGATACAAATAATTTTCAAAAAGAGTTAATTACTGTTTCAAAGGAAGACAAAATCAAAACTGAAGCTCCACAATCTGGTGCAAAGAAAAGAAAAGAAAAATATTTTGTAAATATACCTGGAAGTTCCAATGATTCTGACAGTAATATGTCTATTTATAGGAATACAGAATACGCTGAAACTGAAAATATTTTACAGCATGACCATAATATTTGAACACACAGAAGTAAAGGTTATTGTATGCAATTCTTGTAAAAATTCTTATAAAAAACTATTACATTGGTTTAGTCATTTAAAAAAATTGATATAAATCATTTTCTTATGCGATTAATGCGACAAAAGTTTAATTAAGATGTCTTTGTTTTTCTAAAAAGTTGATGCATCTGTCCTAAATATTTAAGATATTATAATATGCCTTCCAGAACCTAAGATATCACAAAATAGTAATTCTCAATTGCACAAAAATATTTTGGTGTATCGTTTGCAAATATTTATCTCCGTTAATTATTGCTTTATGGATTGAATATATTTCATTTACACCCCCCCCCCTCCTTCCTATTCCGTATACTATTATTTTCTTCTAATATTCATTAAAAAATATTTAAAAGAACTAAAATTTTTAGATTTTAAAGAGTAACAGTTGGCAATTGTGAAATGTTAGTTAAAATAATGACCATTAAAAATTGAAATGCAATAAATATCTTACTGACATCTATTTGTTGTGTTTACATACTCAATAAATTGTGTTTTTGAAAGTACACATGAATCGTTTTATTTCTTAGGAAATTTAGCCATGGCTCATAGAGCACCATGGTGTGGACCATTGTATCCCAACCCCAGTGTATAATGGCCCACTTTGTCATATTCCATTTAAAAAATTCTACAGCAAAACATAATTGTATTTATTGTCTTTAAGTAAGTATAGCATAAACCAGAATATATAGATAATATGTATACTCATTTAAAGTGAAAATTTTGCTCATCGTTTAAAAGGAAAAACGTTAAAATGTACAAAAGTGGTCCATTGTACCCCCGCCTTCTCATACATGAATTTTTTCAGTCCTCTGAGTTTCATTTGGTGCCCTGGCATACTGACACTGCGCTTTTAGAAAGGTGATTAAACTTTAATTTCTGAAAGATAGAAAGAAAGGAAAAATTAAAAGACAACTATAGGTACAATATTTCAACTGTATACTTTCTCTTTTGTATTATTGCTTCTTCAAAATTTCGAATTAATTTTTTTTTTATAATACAAAAGAGAAAGTATATAGTTGAAAATTTTTGAAGAAGCAATGAACTTCTTCAAAATTTTTCGAATTCGAAATTTCGAAATATAAATACATTTTAAGACCATCTCAGCCAGAGTGGAAACACTTTTGGAAAGATGTTTCTCTATTTGTGTGTATGCTTACGTCTATGAACTCATGAACGAATGCTCTTACCGATATAAAATTTAATATATGTAGATAGATTGTGTAAAAATATTAGAATCAGACAGCATTTTTAGTAATTATCATGATTAGAACTCGAATAATTCGGACTTATTCATAGCATTATTTCCTATGGAAAACAATGGTAATTCCCGGAACAATTATGGTAGCATATATTTTGTGGACGAAATTGATAATTTTAACTATGCAGTTATTAATGGCTCTATAGCAGTTTGTATTAACACACGCCAAATTCATTCAATATATCGGTGTTACTAAGCTGTTGCTAGCTTAAAAATAGAAACTTTTGAAGTATTCTTATGAAATGTTTTAAAACAATAACTGGAGTACGAAATTTGGAAAAGAAACATTTT
The DNA here is from genome assembly GCA_951213105.1 of Amaurobius ferox. NCBI lineage: Eukaryota > Metazoa > Arthropoda > Arachnida > Araneae > Amaurobiidae > Amaurobius > Amaurobius ferox. The sequence continues at coordinate 121,443,208 of OX578149.1, read as the reverse complement.
TCTAGTCTAATAGTAATTTCGCAAATCAGTGCTACCCATACAAATTGTGGGCTTCCCTACAAATTTTTATCACGCCACCTCCACACACACCATATTTAATATAACCCTCTTTGTGAATGTTTTATATCTTCCCCTTTCTCAAAGGTTAAAAAGTCGTAGGCCCTCTGGCCCTCACACTCGAGTGGTATCCCCCACCCCACCCCCATTGGCGGATCTTTGAAAATAAATGGAATATGAATGTATGGAAAAGTTGGGCAAGGAAATTATATTTAGCAGTTTGAAATTTCTTTGCAAATAGAAATTTTTTTAATAACGTCTTTAGAGGTTTTTATTGTATTTCAAATTGATTTATTTCTTTTGAACAATCTAGATTTCCTAGTTAAATGCTTTGCTCAAAATATTTCGGGTAAAAGATTTGTTAAAGGAAAAGAAGTTAATCGATTTTCAAATTAAATTTTTAACTGAATTAAATTTTTAACTAGCTTAAATATTTAACTAATTTAACTAATTTTTAACCAATAACTAATTTTTTAACTAATTTAACTAATTTTTTAACTAATTTAACTAAGTTTTAACTAACTTAAATTTTTAACTAATTAAAAGCTGAATTTCATTTTAATGTTAGGCAATTAATCAATGATTAAAAATATTTCAATGCATATCCTGTGAGTCGCCATCCGAATTTGTCATATATTTAAATGTTAAATTGTTTAAGCATACTTAATGATTCCAGTCCTTCGTCGTAACAGACCGGTTGCTAACTCAAAAGAAAAAAAAATTGTAAATAATTTTTACATTTATTTATTAAACAATAACTTGAGAAAGACAGCTAACGAAAAATATATTTTTGCACTTTGTGGCTGATTATGATAGAATTTTATCATAATCAGCCACAGAATACAGAAAATATATTTCTCATTAGTTCCCCTTAATTTATTCTTTTATAAAAATTGTACCAATTTTTGAAAAAACCTTTTTTTTAAGTTGGTAACAAGTCTGTTACGACGATTAATTAAAATCAACGAAGTTTTGGAATCATTTGGTAAATCTCTGTTAATGTAAGCTATTTTAATACTCTTTACATCCTGTTATTCAAATAATTATTTTCCAGCATTTGACTAAACTAGTATCATTGTTCTGCGAATTATCATGTTTCTCCATTGGATTTAATCGTTTAATTTCAAATAATTCTATAGTTCTAGTCAAGATAAAAAAAAAAAAAATCTAATGTGGGCACATCGCTTTCCCTAAACAATGTAATGAATGGTGTACAAAATTTACAGAATAAGGATTTTGGCATTAATTTTCACCGCGTAAATTAAAATTGGGCGCTTTTGGCAACTTACTAGTCCAAACGAATATCTTATTGATACTCATGTGCAAAATCCTCATGAAAAGGAAATTAACATATAATTAATATCATTTGCATGAAATAAATGACTATTGGCGAATTCTTGGGAGTCAAAATATAAAACAATTACAAAAAATCTCATGTGGGTAGCACATGACTTTCCTTATATAATGTAATGAATTATTTTATAGCACATATATACTAATATTTTTTCCAAGATGTTGAATTTCCTTTAATTAGTCGTCATTTTCAACGATTTAGCGTCATTTTTATCCATTTAGCGAGATTTTCGTTAATTTGGCAACATTTAAAAAAGTCGCCAAGTTGGCGACATTCCGTCAAATTCGTCGCCAAAATCTCGCCAAGCGTTATGGACTTAAATATAAGTTATTCTTATAGCAGATAAATGACTATTGGCGTTCAAAAACAAATGTATTACACAAAGTATCTTTTTTTATGAATGGAACGAGCTAGATCCACGAGAATGATGTCACCCAATTTATCGCATGATATTACATATGAAAAGTGAACATGTTTCTCAACAGTTAATATATTTTTTTTAATTTATGGGATTTTTTTATAAATTTATTTGAAACATGTGCAATATCTCGAGAACGGTTCATGCCAGCGTTCTGAACCGTTCATGGTTATGTCAATCGTTTCCTAAAGAAAAATTACATAAAAAATGTCTATTTGCGTAACTTTATTAATGGTTTTGATTTTTTGATGATTTTTTCAAAATTTCACTCAAAAATTTAGGTGGATTCTAAACATTCGATTGCATTTAAAAACAATAGGCATCCAGCATTCACGGATTGTGATTTTTGTACCAAATTTCATTCGAATCGCTCCATTCGTTCGTGAGATATCGTCTCCACAGACTCTCTGACACACACACACACATACTTTCACGCATACACACATACAGACATCACCTCAAAAATGTTTGATTCGTGATCAGGGATGCTTGAAACATGCTCTCCCGTCGAAAACTCGAATTCGAATTTTCGATCCCGTCACAATACTTTCTTATACATAATGTATATAAGGAAAGTAAAAAAGTATTTTTAATCGTAAATGGAATGATTTAGTTTCCCGTCAATGTTGGTGCATAATATTGCATATGCAATGTGAACATATTTGACGATACTTACTCATTTACTCTTATATAATTTATTTTTATAAACTTATTTGAAAACGTGCAATATCTCTAAAACAGTTTATGCTAGTGTTCCAAAGTTTGTTTCAATCGTTTCCAATTAAAAAAAATCTGATGTGGGCAACACATGACTTTCCTTATATAATGTAATGAATTTACTACTTTTACAGTAAAAAAATAGGTTTTTCTTATAGTAGATACTAATATTCTTTCCAAGATATTGAATTTTCGACAATTAGCCGTCATTTTCATTGATTGAGCATCATTTTTATCCATTTGGCGAGATTTTCATTAATTTAGCAACATTTCAAAAAAGTCGCCAAGTTGGCGATATTCCGCCAAGTTCGTCGCCAAAATCTCGCCAAGCGTTATGCACTAAGAAAAAAGTTATTCTTACAGCAGATAAATGACTATTGGCGTTCAAATACAAAAGTATTATTCAAAGTATATTTTTTCATGAAAGGAACGAGCTAGATCCACGAGAATGATGTCACTCAATTTATCGCATGGCATTACATATGAAAAGTGAACATGTTTCTCAATAGGATTTTTTTTTTTTTTATGTGACTTTTTCATAATTTTTTTGAAAAATGTACAATATCTCAAGAACGGTTCATGTTAGCGTTCTAAAATTTATGCCAATCGTTTTCTAATGAAAAATTGCATAAGAAATGTCTATTTGCGTAACTTTATTAGCGGTTTTGATTTTTTGACGATTTTTTCAAAATTTCATTCGAAAATTTAGGGGGGTTCTGAACATTCGATTACGTATAAAAACAATAGGCTTCCAGTGTTTACAGATTGTGCTTTTTTGTACTAAATTTCGTTCGAATCGGTCCATTCGTTCGTCAGTTATCATCTCCACAGACTCACTGACACACACACACACAGATATCATTTCAAAAATGTTTGATTCGTGATCAGGGATGCTTGAAACGTGCTCTCCCGTCGAAAACTCGAATTCGAATTTTCGACCCCGTCACAATACTTTCCTTATACATTATGTATATAAGGAAAGTAATTACTTATGGAATGACTATTTATTCAACAGTATTCAAAGTTCTAATTTTTTAGTGAATTTTTCAAAAATTGTTTGAAATTCAAGCAATATCATGAGTACGGTTCATGCTAGTTTTCTAAAATGTGCATCATTCGTTTTCTAATGAAAAATGATTGATGAGGGTAACATATGATTTTCCTTATATAATACAATGAATTTACTTCTTTTATAGTGAACAAAATGATGTATGAAATCTATACGGTACAATGTTTTTAATATTAAATTATACAATTGACGTTTTTTCAGATGACAATATGTAAAGCTATTTCAAACTACCCTAAATAATTTATATTTTTCGCAACTCTAAATTGAGAATTATCAATATTGATAGCATCCGCAATAAAAAAAACCTGATGTGGGCAGCACATGACTTTCCTTATATAATACAACGTATTTACTACTTTTACAGTAAAAAAAAATAGATTATTTTTATAGTAGTTATTTATATTCTTTCCAAGATATTGAATTTTAGTCAATGAGTCGTCATTTTACATGTCGTCATCATCAATAAGCCGTCATTGATTTAGCGTCATTTTTATCCATTTGACGAGTTTTTCGATAATTTAGCAACATTTAGAAAAGTCGCCAAGTTGGCGACATTCCACCAAATTTGTCGCCAAAATCTCGCCAACCGTTATGGACGAAGAAATAAGTTATTCTTACAGCAGATAAATGACTATTGGCGTTCAAATACAAAAGTATTACTCAGAGTATCCTTTTTCATGAATGGAATGAGCTAGATCCTCGAGAATGATGTCACCAAATTTATCGCATGGTATTACATATGAGAAGTAAACATGTTTCTCAATAGGAAATATTTTTTTTATTTTATATGACTTTTTGATAATTTTTTTTGAAAAATGTGCAATATCTCGAGAACGGTTCATGTTAGCATTCTAAAATTTATGGCAATCGTTTTCTAATGAAAAATTACATAAGAAATGTCTATTTGCGTAACTTTATTAGCGGTTTTGATTTTTTGACGATTTTTTCAAAATTTCACTCGAAAATTTAGGGGGTTTCTGAGCATTCGATTGCATATAAAAACAGGCTTCCAGTGTTTACGGATTGTGATTTTTGTACTAAATTTCGTTCGAATCGGTCCATTCGTTCGTCAGTTATCATCTCCACAGACTCACTGACACACACACACACAGATATCATTTCAAAATTGTTTGATTCGTAATCATGGATGCTTGAAACGTGCTCTCCCGTCGAAAACTCGAATTCGAATTTTCGACCCCGCCACAATACTCTCCTTATACATTATGTATATAAGGAAAGTAATATATAGTCCATATCTATGTATATAAAGGAGAAAAGTATGCAAGTATGTATGTATGTATGATCCAACATCTTGGGAGAACGGCCGAACCGAATTTGATGAAATTTGGTGGGTAGTCTCAAAATAGTCCCACTTAAAATTTAGTCTATGTTTCGAATTTCTAACACCAGGGGTTGTCGCAATATTAATGGAAAACTACACTTTCGTTTGCCGCATAATCACGGGAGAACGACTGAATCGAATTAATTAAAATTTTGTGGGTAGCTTTGAAATAGCCCCCCCCCCTCTCCCATAATTTTAATCCAAGTTTCGAGTTTCTAAGACCAGGGGTTGTCAAGATATTAATGGAAAACCAAACTTTTTCCTAGGAGTTCTACTCTCTAACTCCATGATTCCCAACGAAAAAGGTTGGAAATCGTTGGTTTAAAACGTGAAAGTCAATTAAATCTCTGAGTTTTGTGGGAGTTTATTGAACGTATTAGTCACTTTTGAAAATCACAGGTTTGAAATATAAATTTAAATGGAACCTCTATCACCATGGTTTATTTTTCACAAGCTTACTCAACAAATTTTAATAATTTGAATAATAAATAAATGAATATAAAAAGATCTATCTATCTACCTATATATATAAAGAATAAAAGTATGTATGTATGATCCAATGGATCTGATTGGCCAATCAGATTCATTTTTCTTCTTACATAATGCTATGAATTTACTTCTTTCACAGTGAAAAAACACCGCATAAGATTCACGACCCTATATATGTTCCGGTGTAATTTTTATCAGAGTTTTGCATCGTTAATCCCGAGCAACGCCGGGTAATCGCTGGTAGTATTAAAATATTTTAACAATTAATTTATCAATTTGCGCTATATCCTTTAATTTAGAGTTATTTTCTAAATTTTGACGATATTTTCGTCAATCTGGGAGGGCGCCACCAAAATTTGCGATATTTCGCTAAATGAGTCGCCAAGTTCACCATATTATTCGCCAAGCTTAACACACAGACCGAGAGAGGAGCTTTTCTTATATATAAATGACAATTGGCAAATTGTTGGACTATTAAAATAATTACACAAGGTATTTTCTCTCGTCAATGGAACAAACTAGATTCATAACAATGATGTTAATAAATTCGGTGCATAATACTGCATGAAAAGTGTTCGCGATAGTTAACATTTTTTAATTTTATGTAGTATTTTTGATAAATTTATTAGTAAAACGTACAATATCTTAAGAAAGGTTCATGCTGGCCTTCAAAAGTGTGAGCTATTCGTTTTCTAATGAAAAATTACATAAAAATACTTAATTACATAACATTGTTGAAAGTCCTGATTTTTAAAAAATTTCGAGAATTTTGGGGGGTGTTCTGAACATTCGATTGCGTTTACAATCAACGAGCTTCCTTATTCACTGATTGTAATTTTTGTATTTAGTTCGAAACGCTTTATTCGTTCTTAAGATATTGTCTCCACAGGCTCACCGAACACACACACACATAGACATCACTTCAAAAACGTTCGAATCGAGTTCAAGAATGCTTGAAACGTGCTCTTCCGTCGAAAACTCGAATTCGAATTTTTGACTTCGTCACAATACTTTTCCTGTACGTTATACTATGTATATATATAAAAAATCGTCTGAAATTATTATTATTATTATTACTTCCCCTATCTATATATGTAAAGGGAAAGTATTGTGACGGGGTCAAAAATTTGAATTCGAGTTTTTGATGGAACAGTACGTTTCAAGCATCCCTGATCTCGAATCGATAATTTTTGAGATGGTATGTGTGTCAGTGAAACTGTGGAGCTGATACCTCACGAACGAAAGGAGCATTTCGAACAAAATCTTGTACAAAAATTACAATTGGTAAATCCTGGAAGCCTATTGATTTTAAACGTAATCAAATGTTCTGAAGACCTCAAAATTTTCGAATGAAATTTTGAAAAAATCATCAATAGTATGAACCTTAAATAATGTTACATAAATACTCATTTTGTGTGTCAATTTTCATTAGAAAACGATTGACATAAACTTTAGAAAGCTAGCACGAACCGTTCTCGATATATTGCGCTTTTTTAAATACATTTATATAAAAAAAAAAATCATATAAAATTAAAAAATGTATTAACTATTGTAAAATATGTTCACTTTTCATATGTAATATTATGCGATAGATTTGTTAACATCATTTTCGTGGATCTAGTTCGTTCTATTCACGAGAGACGATAGGTTGTGTAATAGTTTTGTATTTTGACGCCTAACAATTCGCCAACAGTCATTTATATATAAGTAATGCTTTTCTCTCCGTCTGTTTGTAACGCTTGGAGATAAATTTGGCAACTAATTTAGCAACTTGGCAATATTTGCTAAATACCAAATAATACTTACGCTTCATTCTTTCGTGAGATATCACATTCACAGGCTCACGGACATACACAGTAACATACACATACACAGTAACATACATACACACACTAACATACATACACACACTAACATACATACACACACGAACATACACACATATTATCATACATGCACACACTTTTAGCATATATGCACACACTTTCAGCATATATCCACATTAGCATATATTCACATACTAACATATACCCACATAGGTATAATTTCAAAAACGTTCAATTCGAGTTTACGCATGGCCGCCCATACAAATTGTGGCCCCCCCCCCCTACAGCATTTATCACGGGCCGCCCCTTCATATTTGAATTTCCTTGTGGATTTTTCATGTCTTCTCCACCCTCAAAGGAAAATTTTCATGTTATAAATGAAATAAAAAAAAAATAAAATTATTGGTAAGAAGAGCTTCCTCTGGAGCCCGATTCGAAATCAAGAATGCTTAAAACGTGCTATTCAGTCGAAAACTTACATTCGAATTTTCGTCGTCGTCACAATACTTTCCCTTTACATTATACTATATTTATATCTTGTTTTCTACGTGGTGTGTCCAAACACAAAATTTCATAGCTGTATATTGCAAATTTTTCATGTTATAAATAAAATAAAATTATTCGTAATATGGGCCGCCTCTGGAGCCAGCCCCCCTACACTTGAGTGGTGTCCGTATATTTGTTACTAAATTTCGTTCGAGACGCTCCTTTTGTTCATGAGATATCGCTTCCACAATTTCTCTCGCTCACACATGCACATACGGTCATATTTCCCAAAGTGCTCAAGATGGGTACAGGGAGTTTTAAAACGTATTTTTTTAGGTAAAAAATACTTTATGGAATAGTATGAGAAAGTAAAAATTTAATATTATTTTTTTGGATTACGTTTTGAAAAGAAGCAAAAAATGTAATAATCGGCACAATATTCTGAATGGTTTTTATTTTATAAACATTTTGTGAAAAAATTTTGTTCTTATGTTCAATAAAGAATTAAAATTTAGGATTTTAAAGAAAGTAAATTATTTTTAAATATGAAGTTTCTAAAAATGATATTTCAATCTATATTACATAACTTTCCAAAGCAAAAATACAAAAACTAAACGAAGAATTTATATTAAAAGATTTTATAATATAATGGTTCTTGTTTTTATAAAATGAATAGTTCAATTTTAAAAATTCATTAAAGAGAAAATAAGACAAAAATAGCATGATTCAATATATTTCATTGCTACATTACCATAAAATAATATTTTTCAATTGCAAGATCAACATTCCACGAAGACTTTGTAAATACTCTTATAAGAGCCATCTATAAACTAAAACTAGAACAGCATATGAATTCAGAAATTCTCATTCGCCACTCCTCTTGGCGCACTTATTTGCTCTGACAGCCTAAGAAGTGATGTCGTCTGCGCCTTAGTAACCCTGTCAGGAGTTAGCGGTCATCACAACTCCGGCATCTCGGCAGATGGACTCAGAGCTGTGTTCATGTTGGGAGTGTGTTGTGCATTCTTGGAAGACGTCATCTAATTTTTAACTTTTGTGATACAGTTATCGTCTTTTTGTTTCTAAACTTCTAGAGATGGATATATTATTTAATATTGGATATTGTGATTTAATATTTCAAGCGTTTTGGAAATCTGTTTGACAACCGCCGTCTTTTAAGATAGAATCTTGAAGCTATATGCACTTTTCCCCTGGCCTTGGCTTGTGTCCTTGAAGTGAAGTCACATTCTTTGGCATTAATCCACGTGCAAAATACATGAGGATTTATGTAGGTGAGTCATCATTTTGTTTTCGTATGTTCATTTAATTATAAGCTAAAACTGTTAAAATCCTGCAGTAACTTGTGAAAATGCAGTTTTTGAATTTAGGAATGCGATTGTTTGTTTACTATTTGCTCAATTACTTTCCCCAGTATCTGCCAAATGACAAGGTTACATTTCGTTATTTGTATAAATATTGTTTTATATTTGTTGAATGGCGGTCACAAAAGGAAGTTTGTCAGCTTTTTACCGGGTTTATCCATTTATCAAAATCCCATTTATCGCAAAATTCATGTGTCGCCAAACGCGCCAAAGTTGTTGCCAAATGACAACGTGAAAAAATGTAACTAGAAATATCCGAAATATAGTTAATTATATTTTCTTATAGAGCTCAACACGTACTCTAGTCTGATATGCGAGGTAATGAGCGTTTTTATTTCCTGATATCGCTAAAATCATTGAATTTTGTCATTGTTTACATTTCTCTTGTTAGGCCTAATATGTAAACATAAGTGATTTTATGGACTTTTAAGCTGCTATATGTATAATTACTATTATAACATAATTATAGGAATTTTATGGTTATCCATGTCGTGTATTTATAGATCAATAATAATACATTCTAATTACATAGCTTTGCGTTTGTAAATCGACATGTTTACTGAATTTTTTTAAGCGACTTGCACTCAAACGTCGTAATATGTTATTTGTAAGGTATGTTACGTGTCTTATAAGTGTTATTTACTAGTAAAACTTTTTGTTATTACCTTTTCTTATAACACAGAGTGCTTATTAGTCAGTGTTGTGGTCGCATTGGAAGTTTTAAAACATCTACGTTTTAAATGTTTGATAATGCTCTATTTTTATTTCTGAAAGTTGCTTAAGTTGTTAAATTATTGAAGTTGTTTTGTTTATTGAGTGATATGAGCTTTTAAATATAACAAAGGGAGGGGGCACTATTCCGATATTAAAAGCGATACTTATTAATTGTTGTGTATTAAATTTCTACTTGATATACTTGATAGAAACTTAATAAACAACAATCTACATAATTTCTACTTGATAGAAGAAATTTAATAGTTAAGAGAGTCGAAACATTTTCACTAGGTGACAATTTTATCTTTCGGATTTTAAATCCGTGAAATTTTTGTTTATCAGTGTTGCTTTTAATTGGAATATCCCTATGTTTATGCTTCAACTTGTGATCATTTGTACATTTGTTTTCATTTTCGCCCATGATGCATTTATGGTAATGATGTATTCAGGGAAATAAGTTGAATTCTGCACACAAAATAAGACTTTTGTATGATTTTTCTTTTCGATTGGTTTTTGTATGATATATTTGTTCAGGGAAAATGTGCTACGGTCCTACAGTAAATGCTTGATTCTGTTTTGCGGAAATCCATAAAACTGGATGATACTTTTTTATTGCATTTTGAGATGTAAAAAATTGAAATTCATGTTTACAATGTTGGAACATGATTTTATTATTTATATTTATAGACATTGTTTCTGTAACAGCTTAAATCTTGTATGAAATACAGTCTGTGTCAACTTATAAACATTAAATTATACCAAAATGTTTGTTGCTTCCCAAATTGTTTGAACCATATGTTAAATCATTTAGTATAAATGTCTAAAATTGAATAGGGTCAAGTTATCTTTGGCGGAAGTTGCAAAAAAATTTTAAAAGTTATTTTTAACTCCTTTTCAAGAATTTGGGGTGTGATTTTCCAAAGTCAAGAGTATTTAAAAGAAAATTAAATTGTAATATTATAAATAATTTTCTTATATTTTTGTAAAACTAAAATATTATTAAAAATAATAATAGAAACATCTGTATACAGATAATTTTCTACGTTTCTGGAGTTGCCAATCTCTCTTAAATCTCAAAGAAGACTCTTTCTGCCTTTGAAATTGATTGATATCATTATATTTTGTTTTATATAGCACTCTGTTTTACTAATGGAGGTCATTTCATACACAAATACAAATATATTTTGTAAAAAAATATAATTGTCTCTATATTTATCACAAATATATTTATATGAAGTGTAAAATTAATTTTATTGATAAACGGTAAATATAAAATTGCAATACAAAAGTTTACATAAGGGAAAGAAACTCTATAACATATTAAAATTATAAAAGAAGTTTACTTACATATCGCTGCCAATTTTATAATAGCATACTTTTAATAAAAGTCATAGCATATGACAAGGTTAAAATGTAAAATATGTGTACAGGAATTAAAATATGAAAGAGAGAGAAAGTTTGGAGATAGAATTTACATAATACAGTGTTAAAATTCTTAATGTGTATTTTTACTCTAGTAAAATTTCCAGGAATAGCAGGTATTTTAATGTGTATCAGATGCACAGTTATGCATTTTGGCAAACTGGGACCTAGAGATGTTTATTTGCAAAATAAAGCAAGTGAATTTGCTACACTCAGAGAAGTGGTTAAAGACAACTGCAGAAGTGATCAACCAATGAATGTGTAGCGGCATCTTGTTTACCATGTCCAGTTTCAACCAGAAATGGAATCGAATATTTTCACATGGTGCTTATCTCAAATTACGACTTGTCACACTAAATGATATAGGTTCAATTTTAGTTACAGGTTTCTAACAGAGCTGTAGAGTTAGTACATATCAAATCTTTGATTGCCTCTCTCCAACTACTCTTTTTCTTCCTACTGTTCAATTTCAACTGCGACTCCTTTTGTTCTTTTCTACTATCAGACTCCTTTTATTTTCTACTGTACAACTCTGACTCCTTCATGAATATCAAATGTTAGTTTTTGCAGAATTCAAAATTTTTGTAATTTATTGGTCAAAAGCCCTTAACTCGAGAAATGCTGTGTCTGTCATGATCAATAAATTTCAAAATCTCATGAAATTTTTTAGATCCAGTGCCGTATTTCCTTAGAAGTGAAAGAAGCATGAGCTTCGCATGGCAGATTTTTTAAGGGCGGCAAAATATAATTCAAAGCCAAGCACCCAAAAATATAATGTTAAAAAAAAGGATAAATATTCATATCTGATCAGTTTTTCAATTCAAAACATTATAGGAAAAACTGTATTCTAACAAAGTCCTACGTTATTTACATCCATGCCAATGCAGATAATGGTCTGGAATATGATTAATTCCCAAATCAAGTTTTACATGATAATTAAAACACTGCTTTTAGACGCTGTGCTAGGATTGTATTACAATATGAACTGTAAATAATAATAGGAAAATTGTAAAATATTACTGAATTGCAAGATTGTAAAGTTTTGTTTTTACAATGTAAAACTAAACTCAACACTTTTTTTATAGTTCTATTAATCGAAATTGCTTTATATATATTATAGGGTACGTTCACAAAATTGGAAATAAAAACTGAAATAAAAATAAATTTTAGGGCAGTAAAATTTTCTATGCTTCCTGCATCAATGTGGTTAGATCCGGCATTATCTAGATTAGCAATGTAAAAATTTCTTAAATCAGTAAATTTTGTGTGATTATGACAAAACTTTGCGTTGTTGTGTGTTAAGTTAAGTGATTGCAAGATTGGAGTTCTATACAGTAATATGAATTCAGAAGCATAGATTTCTAAAGCATAATTTCATGCAAGCATAGCTTTTGTTTCACCAAAAAATGTTTGTGTTAATTCATATTTTATTAAAATATTAATTTCTCATATTACTATTGCCTAAAACTATTTAAATTTCAAATAATTATCAAAAAATTAAATATTCTAAAATAATTTTTTTTTAAATAATTTTAATTTGGAATCTGTGTTGGGATATATTTTTCTAACTCCGACTCCACCAAAAGGGCTTTTTACTCATACTCCACAGCCTTGATTTCTAACAAGTAAAATACAGATTCAGGCTCTGTATACTGTAAATATACTATCAGTATCCAGTCTATTATTTACCAGTGGCAAAGATAGACATCTTCATTTCATGCTTTTATTCTGAACAGTGTTTACAATTAATACAAGAGTGAGGATGCTTTTTATGCTCCAATTTAAAAAGGGAAACACTTACACTTTGGCCAAATTAAATTAGGGATTGTATAACTTCATTTTTTTTTTAGAATTGCATTTATTTATTAAATTGGGTAGATAAAAGTAAGGCTATGCTAAACTCCACTTTTAAATCCCCCCCCCCCCCCCACCTCTCCTGAAAATATTTTCTGGCTGTGGCTTGCAGTGAACACACACAGTAACCTTATTTTTAAATTATTCATTTAGAATAAGATGAAAATATTTTCAAAAGATTTCTCTAAATTTTAAATATCAGGTATTGATAATTTGAGTTCGTATACTATGTTCAAAATCGTCATATTCATTTTAGGCATTATCTTAGTGCAATTATACTTATAAAATCTTAATTTCTAATATTTAAAGATATGCTTCCTATTGAAATATTTTTTATGACAAATGTAAAAATAATTAACTTCCTCATTTTAAAATGTATTTTAATTTTGTACTGTGATATATATATACTATATTGTTGAACTCGTGAGCCACATAAAATGTTTGTTTGCATTTAGTTTTGAAGTAATTTTAAATTTTTAGTGATTATTAAGGCGAGGATTTTGATGACCTAAAAATTCACTAAAAATGCCCTTAAAATAGTGGGAAAATGCCCTTAAAGTTTTACATTATTATGAACTTAAAAAAAGAATTACATGAAAAATAAATTTAGTTAATTCATGATACAATTTTCGAAAGTTTTGAGTAAATACAAATAATAAAAATTGTTGTAATAAAAAAATTATATGTATAAATACCTGACTTCAAACTTTTATTATTCTGAACTGCGACAATTTAATTTCCCATGATAACATCGGAATTATATTGAATTATTAGGTGTTTCCTAATGTTCTCAAATGTAAAATATTTTCTATTGTAGGAATATAAGTTTTTATACCGTGAAAAGCTTCTTTCAACATCTACGGATGTGATAGGTACATATTTGAAAAAAAAAACGGATTCTATTGCGTCCAGTTCTTCCTCGACATATCAAAAGTTTCATCTTCACCAGTTAGGATGAGAGAGATTTTCTACAAAGTTTTGAAGCCCTGGTTTTTACCCAAAACATCGTTGGGAAAAAGTTGGGATGATTGTGTTTTTTACTCTGCAAGTTTAGTAGCTCGTATATGCTTTTCTCGTGCAATATGCTGTACGAGGTTGAATCTTTTTTCGGCTGCAACTTTTGTTTCACACAGTTTGCAAAATAAAATTACTCCGTCCGTATAAAATACATTTTCACCAAACTCGGAAACGAACTTGCACAAATGGTAAGATTGCGAAGGTTTGCATTTAGGCATGTCTAAAGCAATGCTTCCTTTACAAATTGGAAATAATGACTAAATTTCTCTGCAGCTTCCCATTCGCCTTGTCAGAAAATTGAAAACCATTCAAACTGGTTAATGTCACTTCTGATTGGTAGCAATACTCACGTGAAGAGGATGGACAACCCAGTTTGACGTGGAAAATTCCTATTAATTGTAATAGTTCCCCTTCCCCATTATCTTTCTCAAAATCCAGTCTTAAAAGGAGTTGATTTACGACCAGAGTCCCTTACTACGGGAAAGACTATCTTTATTGTATAATACCTGTTTGCACCACAAAACGGGAGGAAATGTTGCTGCCCCGGGGGCTTGTTTGTAAAGATGCTAAGACGGGAATTAGCAAAAACACCCATTGCAACAGAAAGTATAGAGAACCAAAAATGAAAAAAAATCCTTAAAAATAGGAAATCTTATAAAAATGCTAAATATTGCCTCAAAAATGCTAAAAATGCCCTGAAAATGCTCAAAAATGCCCATAAAAGAGAAAAATTCGAAAAAATGCTGATTTCATCAAAATCCGCGCCTTAGTCATTATCAATACCTTCCTATCACTCAACTATCATTTTTAATGCTTAACAAAGAAAGTAATACAATAATTTGTTATTGTATTTTAAACAAAGAAAATTTCTTTATCATATTGCATATTTTTATCACGCTTCCCCCCCACACACCATATTTAATATAACCCTCATTGTGAATGCTTTATATCTTCCCCTTTATCAAAGGATAAAAAGTCGGAGGGCCGTCAGCCCTCACACTCGAGTGGTATCCCCCCCCCTCTCCCCCATTTGCGAATGCTTTTTATGCTCCAATTTAAAAGGGAAATACTTACACTTTAGCCGAATTAAATTAGGAATTGTATGTCTTCATTTTTTTAGAATTGCATTTATTTATTAAATTGGGCAGATAAAAGTAAGACTATGCTAAACTCCATTTTTAAATCCCCCCCCCCCCCCCCCTATCCTCTCCTGAAAAGATTTTCTGGCTTTGGCTTGCAATGAACACACAGACAGTAACCTTATTTTTAAATTATTCATTAAAATGAATAGCTATGCATTTTTAAAAAGATTTCTCTAAATTTTAAATACCAGGTAATGATAATTTGAGTTCGTATATATAAGTTCAAAATCGTCATATTCATTTTAGGCATTATCTTAGTGCAATTATACATATAAAATCTTCTGCTCATGTCTTCGGACGAGTCGGTCGTCTTGGGTTTTCGACATATAAAATCTTAAATTTCTAATATTCAAAGATATGCTTCTTATTGAAATTTTTTTTATGACAAATGTAAAAATAATTAGCTTCTCATTTTAAAATATATTTTAATTTTGTACAGTTATATATATGCTATATTGTTGAACTCGTAAGCCACATAAAATGTTTGTTTACATTTAGTTTTGAAGTAATTTTAAATGTTTAGTCATCATCAATATCT
Organism: Amaurobius ferox; assembly: GCA_951213105.1. Lineage (NCBI taxonomy): Eukaryota > Metazoa > Arthropoda > Arachnida > Araneae > Amaurobiidae > Amaurobius > Amaurobius ferox. Next base: position 121,427,381 of record OX578149.1, on the reverse strand, counting down.
TCTTATCACTCAACTATCAGTTTTAATGTTTAATGAAGAAAGTAATATATTTTGTTATTGCATTTCACACAAGAAAATTTCTTTGTTATCATGCAATGTTTTTTGTGTTAAAGATTTTCTTTGAAATATTATTTCAAAATTCATATATTTTAACATGTGTTGATACCAATCAAATGTTGACAGATAAGTCATTAATGTTCTTTGGTATATTATATTTCATTAAAACTTTCTTTGAGGATATGTAGAGTGTTGTGATGTGTTCTAAAATTTAAATTTTAATAATTGACCGATGTAATGTTTTCAGTTTTTAAAAGCATCCTTGAACTTGAATGAACAATATTTTAGATGATGTTAGCATAAGTCATTGGACATAATATCCCAAGAGCGAAGGGAATGAAATTCCATATAATTATCATAATCTGGATACTGGGGTTTATCCCTGTTGATTATAAACATGGTCAAGCATTCAGAAAGCCTCCAAATTTTTTAATGATTATTTAAAAAAAGAATCATATACCAGGACAGTTAATCATATTAAATACCGAATTTTATGTGTAATGTATCATTAGAAAATGAATCACACACAGACACATTTTAGAAAACTTGAATGAACATCTCTTGAGATATTGCTCTTTTTTACTTTCCCTATATATGATATGATGTAGCATAATGTATAGGGAAGTATTGTGATGGATTCGAAGATTCAAATATGAGTTTTCGACAGAAGAGTGTCCTTGAACTCAAATTGAATGTTTTGAAGGTGATGTCTGTGTTGTGTATGTATGTTAATATGTGTGTACATACAAGTCTGTGTATATGATACTCATGAATGAATGGAGCGTTTTGAATAAAATTTGGTACAAATATTACAATTGGTGAATACCGGAGACCTATTGAACACAATTTACTTTGAATGCAATCGAATGTTTGGAAGACCTTTCAATTTTCATATGAAAGTTTGTAAAAATGATTATAAAATTAGAACTTTCAATAGTGTTGTACATAAATGACCATTTTTTCTAATATTTTATTACAAAACAAATGATACAAAATTTAGAATGTAAGCATGAACTGTTTCGGAGGTACTTTTCAAATAAATTTATCCAAATTACATACAATGAAAGAAGTATTAACTATCGAGAAATATATGTTCACTTTTCATATGAACAAATTTAACATCATTCTCGTAGATTTAGTTCTTTCCATTCATGAGAGAAGATACTTTGTTGTTGAGACCCAGACCGTCCGACCTACCAGAAAGGTGTAAGGTAACTGTTTGGATGGCCGGCGAGAAGATACTTTGTGTAATAGTTTTACATTTTGATGTCCAACATTCGCCAATAGTTATTTATTTATATAATAAAAGCCCTTCTTTTTGTGTGTAAGACTTGGTGATAAATGTAGCAAACTTGGGGATTATTTTTATAATGTGCCAAATTTACGAAAATATAGTCAAAATTGCAAAAATGATGCTAAATTAATGAAAATGACATTAAATTAATGAATTAATTATTAAAATATTTTAATATATGGACTATATAATATTGCTTATTGTGAATGCTATCAATAATTGTCAAGTTAGAGTTGTGTGAAATACAGTTTTGCATGTTGACATCTGGAAAAGCACCAAATGTACAATTCAATCTTAAAATCGTTGTACTGTGGATCTCATACATAAATTTTTCATTGTGAAAGAAGTAAATTTATTGTGACTATTTTATATAAGAAACGTCATGGGCTGCCTATATCAGATTTTTTAGAAATGATATCTAAAATGTTACAGAAAATTTAAAAATAAATATCTAAAGGAAATTGGCTTTCCACTTATAATTATAAAATTAACCTTATTCTTGTGTAATTAGGATGCTGTGTTCTTGATAAAAGACAAGTTTTGTAATAGTTTTGTGTTTGAATGCTAACTAATGCATCACATTTCTTTTTTTTTCACATGATGGTAATTAAATATCAATGGTTAATTTAATTTGTTTGTTCCACATGCATTTGAATAAATTATTTTATTAGGCTTACACTTAAAAGTACTAAATTTTATTTTTGTGTACAGTTTTTTTTATTGTGGGTACATTTACTAATTGAAAAAAAAATGTTTTGCAAATTTATCAAAATAATTCATCACTGTGGGTCAAGTTATAGGTTGCCACCTTTAATTTTTTTTTTCTGGAATTCTGAATCTAGTAACTTTGTAACTTCTCTTGAACAAAATGCACTTGTGTATCGGGACACATTTTTTTTTCCACATAGACCCCATAGCTAGTTTTAGACTTTTTTGACAAAATATACAACTTTTAAATGCTGATATACAAACATAACATGCTTATTTTGTCATAGTGCTCAAATAATTATTAAAAAATTCTGTTATAAGGAAAAAATCAGCAGAATGCAGCATACCTTCCTTTAAGCATAAATATTTTTACATTATTCCCCAGGTTCTAATTTTATTGTAGAACCATTAAACACTGTACAATGATAAAACAACCTGTTTTTAGGTCTTAAATGTAACAAAAATAAAATAAAAATCTTTGCTTTATTTACATAAATATTATCTGTGAAACTGAACAGGACTATGGAGTCGATACCTCATACATTCGACTCCAAGTCATCTTGTTTTCTAATATCCAACTCTTATACTGACATAAATACCAATTAAATTTTTATATCTATAGTTTTTAATTTGTAAATATTTGATATTTTTTAATTTATTGCTTAAAAATTATTTAAAAAATATTAATATTCTTAGCTTTATTTAGGAGTTGGTATAATTTTTCTGACTCTAACTTCACCCTAAATGGCTACCGACTCAGACTCCACAGCCCTGAAACTGAAGGTTGTAGTTCTGATCAGACTGTTTGAAATTATCAGTATAAAATAAAAAGAAAGATCAATCATGCTTAAATCATTGATTATGAAACACTTTCCAATTTCAATGCAATTTTATTTAAACATCTCTAAAATGCAATACATTCCTCGGTAATATTTTAAAATTTATCACAATACTTCATTAATTTATTATATTTGAAAACTTCGTCGAAAACAACTGAAATTCATTCAAATGACGTCATAGAAAAAATAACACACCTGGCTCTCTCTAAAAGCAGAATTTCATTGATAAACATTTTCCCATTCATTTCATTCATCACAGTACTAAAATAATTTATTTTATTTAAAAACTTAAGACCATGGAGCTACAAGTAATTAAACTCTGTGCTTAAAACTTCGACAAAAATCGTCATTCTCTCTGTAAAATCAATGAATATTTCATTCATATCAGCTATGCAGACTCCATGAGCTAAATAATTTTGTGTTAAAGAAATACAGCAATCCTTACAACTCATTCTACATATTTTGCTGTTTACATTTTACATAAGTGAAAAATAGGCTTCGTTGGAGAAATAAGCAAATTTGGATGATCATTTAAACTCAAATATATTGTAATTGCCTTGTTTCAGTATGTAGATGCACAGAATTTAAGCAAAAATAAAGCGGTTTTAGGATGGATACAACACTCTATGAATTAAAAAGAACTTTAAAAATCACGATTTTGAGACAAGATGGATGCCATATATCATTTTGAAGTGGGGCACGTGACCTTTTCATATCATGGTCACGTGATCGCTTCATATAAGAGGTGTAATTACTATTTCAATGTTTATGTAAAAAATTACTGAATATATTTTGCTGAAATTTTTTTTATATATTTTATGAAATAATTTGAATTTTACCTAAAATTTTCGAAGCAATTTGTGGAATTTTAAATCTGCTTAAAAAATGTTTGAAAAATTAGGTCCCATAGGGTTCAATGTATGTCATTCATTCAACCCGGGTTCAATCCAAAACTAATTGGGTGATATTATTCATTTATATTCCCATAGGTTCTACAGACCGTCTGAATAACATACTAAAATTTCGTTTTTATTAAGTCATTTTTACGGCAGTTATCATGCTAACGGACAGACAGACAGACAGAATGAACGAAGTCATAAACACTTTTCAACTTTGTTGTAAAGTGTTAAAAATGTATACTATGATGTAACTGAGTTTTCAATGTACAAAACATACTTTTCTTCCCATTTAAAATCAGATAAATAGATAAAAAATTAATATACCTTAAAAATTTGCAACCGGCAACCTGATTGGATTGAATTTGCCAGTTTTCATAGAGGTTCGCAAAATCGTGGCATATAAGCAAGTTTTCTTGTTACTATTGCATATATTGGCTATTCCATGTTGATGAGCACTTGTATGAAACTATCCCAGGGATACTGTTACCTGCAGTAGGATCGTAATCATCTTTAATGCAGACTCTATGACTTTGAACTTGGCTGTTGCAGCTTTGTTTAGCCCAAGGTTAATTTTGAGGAATTTAAAGCCAGTTATATGGTAGGACTGACTTTGTTGGTTCTCACTCATAGAACTGGGGTGGTGGTGAATATCTCTAGAAGTTAGATGGCGTTGGAGAAAAATAAAAATAACCCCAAACTTCCATGCTATGGGTCTATATAGAAGGTATTAGCTGACCTTTGTGCAGTGTTGACTGTTGATATTAAAAATGTCAGAATGATATAAGATTGTCAGATCTCACTGTGCGTAGATGAGCAAGTAATCCAGGAATTTTGAAGAGAAAGTCGCCTCCATCATTGCAGATTAATATGCATGTGTGTGTCATTACCTTTCAAAGACACAATAGATAGCATAATGAACTCATCTGATGTAGTGAGTTTGAGGGATAATTCCCCAATGGATGAAGTTTTGAGCTTTTCAATTTGTACCTTTATGGAGATTTTATCACTGGGTTTTGTGTGCATATTTCTTGAGCAGACTTCAGAGCTATTCCCATGCTGGAAATATACCTTTGTGAACTTTGCTGATATTAAGGTTCTTTAATCACTTTTAGATGTTTACTAAATAATTTGTTTGAATTGGACGAAACTCTTATGTTTTTTATGATTACACTAGATCTAGTTCATTTATTTCACTGAATGATCCCATTTCATCTTCAGCTGAATTTTGAAACAGTGAGTTTCTCCAGTCTTTTCAAAACTAAAGAGAACATAGAAGCTTTATGCTGTCACAAATGCTGAATTGGCCATGGAAGGGTGACAAATTTGAGTTTCTCAGGGTGACAAATTTGAGCTCTCACAGTAAAATAACATTTTTCTGACAGTGTATGCTGGCTGTAATTTGATATTGTAACTTAGTATTGAGTGGTAAATGTGACACTCTAATTAATCACAAAAGTAATATTTATTTTACAGATGCACATCATTGCACTGTAACAAACTCACAAATAAAAATACGCAAGTGTCAGATATGTGATGTAGTTCAGATATTTGGCCAATGATTCTCAGCTTGTCAAATAAAAGGAATGTGGAATTTCACATTAAATTGTCTTACATTTTTAATTTAAACAGTTTTCATCACTTGCATCCCCTTCTCATTTGCAACAGTTTTGGCTACTTTGAAAAATAGTTTGCCCACATCTGCTATAAAAGTTTGCAGTAGGTGGAAAGATGCATGAGACTGCAGTTTCAGTTCTGTATTTCCTTTGCATTTTCTCAGTTGCAGCTATCATCTTTATTTGGACTGGTTCAGTTCGTTCATACGAGTCCAAATAAAGATGATGGCTCAACGCCTGATGGCCCAACGCCTGAGATATAAATCCTAATATAAATAGCACCTCCATGGGCTACACAGACGGAAATTGAGTGTTGTCTTTTATTATATAGATTACTCTGAAACAATATTTTACCCATCAGAGTCACTGTTGCTGTTGTCACTTCTTGTTTGGGGTTTATTTTATGTAGTCATGATAATAAATTGCTATTGTATGCTCAAAAAGTTTACAGTAAATTATTTAATGCAGACTAGATGAACCCTCTGAAAATTTTATAACTGGGAGTGAGTAATTTATTCATAGATACCTAACCTGTTGTTGTTGTTGTTGTTGAAACCCAGACCGTCCGACCTACCAGAAAGGTGTAAGGTAACTGTTTTTTGGACGGTCGGGAAGTGCCACACAATTTAGACCGGAACCCAGTAGATACCTAACCTGTTGTTGTTGAAACCCAGACCGTCCGACCTACCAGAAAGGTGTAAGATACCTAACCTGTGGCATAGTTTGGTTAAATACAGATAACTATGAATGGTTTTCTTCCTTAAATAAACTTATGAAAGTGGCCTGGTGGATTCCAAGAACAAGCTGGGAATAGGTCTCAATAAATGGTCATAATTATTCAGATTTAAATACGCTCTCGAGTTCAGCAACATTTTTTAGATACGGCAGATTGATAAATTTCATTTAAAAATAACAATGCTTTTGTTTTGTAACTGATGCTTTTGCTTTGTAAATATTATTATTACTTCCCCCCTCCCCAATGGTCGAATACTGTTATGAGGTGCATAACATGTGTTTATTAATTATTCCTTTCTAAATTTCATATTTGGCAAATTCCATTTTCGTTTCGATTCTAAAACTTGTTCTTAAATATTTTATTCCAAATTGATAACGCGCCAGTTCGGTATTTTAGCTTCTTGATGTTTTCCCGCCTGTTTCAGTAAACCCTGGTGTTGGAGTACAATCCCGCCCTTTCTACGTGTACCGCGGATTCGCATTTCGTATTGAAATGCATTGGAACTACTTTCTGTTCCGTCATGAGCGCGTGCATTCCTACTAAGACGCTTCGGCGAGAATATTGTTGTTGTTGAGACCCAGACCGTCCGACCTACCAGAAAGGTGTAAGGTAACTGTTTGGACGGCCGGGAAGTGCCACCCAATTTACACCGGAACCCAGTGGGGGAGGCATCCACAGGGACCGTACCCACCTTTCCCTACCACCAACCTCTCGGAAGGACTTACTGACCTACATGTTTAATTGTGATCGTACTCCGCATGAACACGGCGGCAGTTGTGGCAGCGTGCAAATCCAGCGCGCAGACCACCGGGCTGCGCGCTGGATTTGCACGCCACCGGGCTGCCGCACCCGAAATGTGATAACAGCACGCGGTGTTCCCAGGTGGGCGAGAATATTGTGAAAGACTTTAAAATAAAAACCGTGAGAGCCCAAATTAAAAAGCTAGCGCTAAAATTCTACGACAACCTGCCTTCAGTTCCAAATGAATCTCGTAAGAGACCCCGTGCAGTTAGTTCTTAACCTTGAATAACCGGATTCAGGTAAACCCCTTCACTTGCAACTGAAATTAATTAAAAATCGCGATCAATATTTTTCATATTTAAAAAATATTCTTAATCCTTAAACTGCCAAATTGCTAGGTAACCCTCAGATCTGCATCGACCCCCCCAAACTGACTAAACTCAAAAGTGCAATAAACTACCACACTAGGAGCCAAGTCAAAAATAAAATAGTAAATAAATAAATAAAAAAATTCGAGCCTTTATATCATGGGTCAATGAAATAATGTCACAGCATGAAGATACGAACCATATATTGAGATTGGAGATTAAAGGTACTCTGTCCTGTACGAAACTGCTTCTACGAAACTTCTATTGTGATTAGATTCAGTTGGCGATATAATCTAAAAGCAGTCGGACGTGTTCTTGCCCGCGGGGCAAAGAACAGAATGTTATTCGTAAAAGGATGTATCTAAAATTAAATTAATAATGAAGTAAATTGTTTAAGTCGCGTTTTAATGTAATTTCGAAGAGTTGCGAGATTTTTTTCATCATAGATTGATTATTCCGAGAAGTCTAACCGGCGTAAACCACTATCGGATCCGCCGATGTATTCAGTGAATATTGCTCTATATGTTGGAAATCAATGTGTATCTTCAAGTATCATCGTCAATAATATTGAAGTCCAATACTCCTTGATGTATATGATTTGAACCATGATAATTCTTCATCAAATAAAGGGAAATTTAAAGGATTCGAGTCATCATTTCTTATCTTCTACCATCATCACGCTACCTCAACTCCAATCGGTGTACACAACGTGTTGGTACCCTTGCCACGTCAGCGCGGATCTCCCATCTTCTCCGATGCCAGTGAGAAACCGCCCGCAGCGATCGCGCTCCAGTTGCTTGTCGTGCAATCTTATTACAAATGCCGTTGTTTGCAATTCTTATACAAACCGGTGGCAGGGATCTTATTACAATACTTGATATTTAATCATTTCCTTATATAGCAGCAAAGTGTGAACTATTTTGCCATCATGCCACATTGCCCCATCACACTAGAGGGAGCAAGCAGTTCACATTAGGTCCTTCTAGCGATTCAATTTAGACCAAGCACAATGTCCGTACCGTCTTTCCTCTGCCAATCACCTCTCAAGGATTTTAAGACCCACATATTTATCATGATCATACCCGCGTAAACACAGGGATAGTTTTGGGCAATGGTGAGGTTCGAACTCTGGTTTTTCTTATGTCATCCTCTTGCCATAACCACTGCCGCCCGCAACTACTATTTGTTATAGTTTATACGACACCATAGGCATTGCTAGGATATCAAAGGGGGACATCGATAATCAAATAGAGGTTTAAGGTGCTGAATTTTGTTTTCCAATAGGTATGGCATATGAAGAACTAAGGCAATTGTTCAATCAATAGATGATAAAGATGCTCCCTAAACTTTCTTACTTCTGTAACTATATGACACTAACTATTGATACATGAAGAGTCAACCATAGAGTGAAGGTTCAATCAGTTTGGATTGACAGACTGCATGTCCTAGGTTTTCCTGATTTCTCTAACATGCGATGTAAATACAGTCAGTTTCCTTTAAAATGCCCTCTACGAGTCAATCTCTGGCAGTATCAGTGTGAACATATCTGTTCTTTGCTTGATAAAAATCTTCATCCCCTCACTATTTTTCCTCAACTAAGAACGTCATAAAAATATTTGTTGTAATCACGGCACTGCTTGAATTAGCTAGTAAGTTATGTGCAATGTCGCAGACAGAATTTTTGTGCCCCCGTGCAGCAAATTCGAGGGACCCATTACTATTCCCCTATTTTAAAGATTTTACCCCTTTTTCATAAACTTTATACAGCCGATGCCTGTCGTTGTGGTGCCCCTATGCGATGCATCATCTTTTTGCCGCCCCATATGCAGAATTGTTTTGTTTAAAATATTGAAAAAATAAATAAATAAAAATTTTTAAACAAATAATGTACATTGCCCCGGAAATGATAAAAACATTTATTAGTTTTAGGGAGTTGTATTGGGTGCAAGATTATTCTTGCAAATCTGATCGTTTAATATTTCTCTTAATTGTGATCTAGCGCAATTAATATGCGATTTTTTTAAATATCTACTATTGGCCCCTTGCTCCTCTACTGCTGAGATTTCCGTCTATGAGTTCCGCTTAGGATCCCCGGGAACAGAGCCACTCATACCACTCGAGTGTGTGTGTGTGTGGGGGGGGGGGGGGGGGGGGGGGGGAGCGCCGCCGCCAAGGAGTGCCCAGCTACATGATTTTTTTTAAGGAAAGGGAAGATTCATAAGGAGCAAAGAATCAATTATGGAGGGGGGGGGGGGGAGAAATAATTTGTATGGGTGGCCGCCGTGCCGGGTATTTAAAGTCACTCACCGGACCCTATACTATACCGAATACAGCAAATTTGCTGACTTTGTGCAGAACTAATATTTTACCATTCTGTTTTCTTTTCAACGACTTGGCAAGAATTTTTTGTTTCGGTTAATATGTAGCCATTTTGTGTTACAGGCGGGAGGAGACGGATAATGGGATTAATGTGGGTCGTATCGTTCAATTTGCTTATAGGCGTGTCGTGCGTGTGTTTCGGATTGAATTCTGCCGTTCCTAATGTAATGTAGAGTCACGCATTGGAAGTTGGGAACGGCCTATAATTTAATACAGTTGTTTTATTATGCTCAGTATACACATTTTACTGGGGTGTACGACTTAATCATGAATATTTTTCATTTCTTCGAAAAAAATATATATTAACAAGAAAGATCAATCATGCTTAAATCATTGATTATGAAACACTTTCCAACTTCAATGCAATTTTATTTAAACAAGTCTAAAATGCAATACATTCCTCGGTAATATTTTGAAACTTATCACAATACTGCATTAATTTATTATATTTGAAAACTTAAACCTTCATCGAAAAAAATGAACTTCATTCAAATGACGGTTTGAAATATAAATTGCCTGGTTTAAACATCTCTAAAATGTTATACATTCCTCGGTAATAGTTTTAGAATTATCATAATACTACGATAATTTATTATATTTGAAAACTTCATCGAAAACAACTGAAATTAATTCAAATGACGTCATAGAAAAAAATAACACGCCTGGATCTCTCTATAAAAACAGGATTTCATTCATAACTTTCTCCCATTCATTTCATTCATCACAATACTATAATAATTTATTTTATTTAAACATTTTGTTTAAGACCATGGAGCTACAAAAAATTAAACTCTATGCTTGAAACTTCATCGAAAAAAATCGTCCTTCTCTTTTTGAAATCAATTAATATTTCATTCATATCAGCCATGCAGACTCCATGGACCAAATTATTTTGTGTTAAAAAAATACAGGAATTCTAATACAACTCATTCTATATATTTTGCTGTTTACATTTTACATAGGTGAAAAATAGGCTTAGTTGTAGAAATAATCAAATTTAGATGTGCATTTAAACTCAAATATATTGTCATTGCGTTGTTTCAGTATGTAGATGCACAGAATTCAAGCAAAAATAAAGTAGTTTTAGGACGGATACAACACTCAATATGAATTAAAAAGAACTTAAAAAAAATCACGATTTTGAAACAAGATGGATGCCATATATCATTTTGAAGTGGGTCATGTGATCGTTTCATATCATGGTCACGTGATCGTTTCATATAAGAGGTGTAATTATTATTTTAATTTTTATTTAAAAAACTACTGAATATATTTCGCTGAATTTTTTTTATATATTTTATGGAACAATTTGAATATTACCTAAAGTTTTCGAAGCAATTTGTGAATTTTAAATCCGCTTAAAAAATGTTTGAAAAATTAGGTCCCATAGGGCTCAATGTATTTCATTTTTTCGACCCGGGTTCAATCCAAAACTAATTGGGTGATATTATTCAATTATATTCCCATAGGTTCTACAGACCGTCTGAACAACATACTAAAATTTCATTTTGATTAAGTCATTTTTACGGCAGTTATCGTGCTAACGGACAGACAGACAGAATGAACAAAGTCATAAACACTTTTCAACTTTGTTGTAAAGTGTTAAAAACTGACTAATTTTGATCAGTTTTAACAATACTGATTAAGAAATCTATAATTACTTTATATATAAATATAGTCAAAAGTATATTGACGTGTACTCTATGCTGCCGACTTTATTTTTCGTGACCCTATGCTGTAATAATGTACGCCCCCTCCTTACTATTCCCTAATTTACAAGTTATTGACTTTTTCCCCTCATAAACATCCTTTTATCCCCCCCCCCCCCTGTCGATGGACCAATGTTCTCTTGTTCATAGTAGTAGTACAGGAAAGTATTAACTGTGTTATTTTTTTACGTAGACTTTTAACAGATAGGCTTTAACAGTAACTTAGAACGAGGAGTCCATGCTAACGCCAGATATTACTTCAAAAACGTTGGATTCGACGTAGATGATGACTAATATGGATTCAGCTTCAAATTGCAGCTAGAGGTTATACTAAGAATTTCCACTTCCTGTATTTTCAACAAATGTACAACAAATTTTATTTTTCTTGAAACATCTATTTCTTAGAATCGGCGATAAGTAGAATTTAGGTGATGACTGGCATGGATTCAGCATCAGGTTTTTGAGGAGTAGGGGATAGGGGGGGGGGATTTACCAAGGATTTCTACTTCCGGTTAAGAAATTTCCCTTGAAACATATCACCCCCCCCCCCCCCCCCTGAATAGGCTATTGATAGATGGTGATTGATATGGATTCAGCATTAAATTTTATTTAGAATAGGGGTTTCCCTAATGATTTTCAGTTCTGGAGATGACAATTTTGGCTAAAAATGTACATTTTCCTTGCAACATCTATTTCTCAAGATTGGTTATAGATACAGCTTAGATGATGACTGATGTGGATTCAGCATCGAATTTCAGAAGGGATTTGGGGTTGAATAAGGATTTCCGGTTCTGGTGGTGTCACATTCGGTTTTTCCGAAAATTCACGTGACTGTACGAAAGAAAATGTGCAAAAGAGAATGGAAATTCTTAAATAGTTTCGTCGAAAATAAAGTAATGACACATCATTTGCCACCATATGAAGACTCCTTCATAAATTTCTGGATTTGCATGATTTGATTCACGCAAAACATTTCGGCTCCATCAAATTGGAACCCCCCCTTCCGATTTTTGCTTTCTCGTGCTATGGAATAGAGAGTATTGTTTTCACTAAACTTTTCGATTTCGAGAGTTTGATGCCAGTATATGCTGTAGGAACATATTTTGACTATTTTTGTAGTGATGTCCGTCTGTCTGTGATAAATTTATTGTGTGCAAGGTAGCTTCCACAAATATTAACGGACCTTCACTAAACTTTTATTTAGCTTTGTTAACGAAAAACCTAGAACTGCATACAATATTTTGAAATTTGAGAGAAAACTTTGAATTTCATTCGAAATATTATATTTTTTAACGTTATAACGAACATTAACGAAATATTATATTTTTCGAAATATTATAATTTTATATCATCCATGTCAGCATATGACAAAATTTGACATAATTATGCATGGAAGGGATTATTTATGGCGCACTGTTCAGGGAACTGCAGTTTCAATCATTGTGGCGAAAAGTACCCGCGACACAATTTTTGTGTTCTTTGTCATTCGCCCGGGGGCAAGTGCATTGTCAAACCTAAAGACTTAAGTATCAACCGTAAAGATTTTTTCAAGTTCTTTAAAATGAAAGGTAGTAATACTATAATCACTTGGGTCAGCGATACAGATTTTCCCAAATGTTTTCTTGAAAATTTTGCAAAAAAAACAAGCTATTTAACAATGGTATGAGAAAGCCCAGATGAGCCCATTCTGATATTGATTGTTATAGAACTTAAAAACATGGAACAAGGTACTTGTTCCATGTTTTAGCATGCCGATTAATACTCTCTCCAAGTGCTTTTCGCTTGGACTTCTGTATAAACGCGAAATTACGTTTTTCTTATTTTATGTTTTCAGCATGATACTCACACAAAATGCAAAAATTTCGATGCACATGCTTTCTTGTTTATAATAATTGAAGGGTTGGGCCTCAGTGTTATCTTACCCGTATCCGAATGATGAACCAACACGTAAGTTGGAGCACCACCCAAAATAGGTAGTTGTAGTAGTAAACACTCGAGATTGTCGTTTTTATATCTCTGGTCGGACACGCGAAGCAGTCGTTATCTCGTCTTTTTAAATTTCGCCGTCCAACTTTATTTAAGATTTTGAGCAGGTGCTATCTTAAAGTTGCATTACGTATCGTCTGGATGTGCTTTAAGCATGCCTGGTAATTGCAGGATAAAATACCTGGAATGCAAGTCAGACTTCTCGATTTTCTTTTACATTTAATATTCTACATTGTTTAGGTCTTTCTTTTTGGTCATGGCCGGCGGTTGCGGTCGTGATTCCAGAGACTTTTCACCACGGTTTTTTGATTTAAATCAGGATTAAAATCACTATTTAAATCATGGTTAAAATCCCGATTTAAATCAGTTGATTTAAAGAAAAAAACATTTGAATTAGGTATTATTCACAAGAAAAAAAGAAGCCACTATCAGATTATTAATTTATGCAAATTGATTTTGAGAAATATATATTCACAAAATAAAATATATTTCTGAATTTTAGAAAGTTAACTGGAGTTAACTCGATTTTCAACCCCTCCTTCGGAGGTCTAACGTCATGAACACAAACATTCTATTTTTGCTAATTTTCACTGCAATTATTGAAATTATCAGTTTCGTTATCATTGAGCTATAAATAACCCCTTATAATATCGTAAGAACGGTAATCTAATGTTTTTATAATTTGTTTTCTAATAAAAAATGAATCACGTCAGAAATGATTATTTATTTATCATTATTAAACGCTAAGATTTTTTTAATGATGTTTTTCAAAAATTCATTCGAAAATTGAAGGGGGATGTCTTCTGAACATTTGGTTGTGTTTAAAAGTAATAGGGTTCCATTATTCACAAATGTGACATTCGTAGCAATTTTTTTTCAAAACGATACAGTTGTTGGTGACATATCGCGTCTATACACTAATATGCACACATGATTCTGACATACATCTACACATAATGCTAACATACATCTACACATAATACTAACATACATGCAGACACTAACATGCTCGGCCGTCCAAATAGCTGCTCAAGTTTGCGGACGAGTCGGTCGGTCTGGGTCTTCAACACACTAACACGCATACATACACACACTAACTTGCATACACACACCAGCATACATACATACATACACACAACGTACATCACTTCCAAAATGTTCGAATCGAGTTTAATGTATGCTTAAAATGTGCTCTTTTGTCGAAAACTCGAATTCGAATCCATCACAATTTATACTATATACTAGCGGGCTGTGCCTGCTAGTGGCCCCTAAATATATAGCAACCAGTTTTTGTGGTAATCAGGTTTTTAGCAAGTTGTGCGGCCGCAACCCCCCTCCCCCCTTTCACAACCCTTTCGTTTGCCCGCCCCGCCCCATTCCTGCACGTGCGCAAAAAGTCGCAAGTGGGTCTATTGCAGAGTAGAAAATACAACGTGAAAATTGTATTAAAATCGGATCAAGAGTCGCTAAGATATAAAACAAAATTATTTTAAAAAGAGCCTCCTTCTTTATGCATTTTCTAGGCTAAGTAGGTTCTTTGGAATAAACGCAACATACATACATGCACGATTACTTTTTACTTTCCCTGCAATACATGGTAATGTATAGGGAAAGTATTGGAATCATGCCGAAAATCACAACTCGAGTTTTCGACGGATCTACACGTTTCGAGACCTCTAGAATACGAAAAAACCATTTTTAACGTGACGTCTGTCTGTGTGTGTGTCTGTCTGTGCAATGTATGTATCCACTCTAATTCAAAAACTAATGGACCGAATTTCATAAAATTTGGTAGGTAAGTCACTTGGGTATGACCCTGGTTCTGATTAGTTTTTGGTACGATTCGTAAAAACAGAACCCGCCTTTTTTTGCGAAATGGCCCGTAAAAATTCCATGTATCCACTCTAGCTAAAATACTAATTGACCAAATTTCACAAAATTTGGTGGATAAGTTACTTGTACGATACTCTGGTGCTGATTAGATTTTGGTATTTATCGGAAAAGAACAACCTGCCTTTTTTTACGAAATGGCCCGCAATAATGTCATGTATCCACTCTAACTAAACTATTAATTGGCCAAATTTCACAAAATTTGATAGATAAGTTACTTGGGGAATACTCTGGTGCTGATTAGATTTTGGTTTTATTCGGAAAAGAACAACCTGCCTTTTTTTATGAAATGGCCCTCAAAAATCGCAAAATCTAAAAATAGCTACATATGTTCAAATATATCAGTTAAATTCTTGTTTTATACGTAAATTTTGATGAGGAAAATAATAAGAACAACTCTATTACTCTAGGACTAACCATTCTCGAATTATTTAAGATTTTTCGAATGTAGTTATGCCACTTTTAGAAAAATGTCTAATTACCAAATAAAAACAGAAATTAAATTAAAAATGCAAATTCAGTGTTATTTTGTGCAATTAAACTCAATTTGATGAATTATTAAAGAAAAAAAATATGAATTTGAGTCTGCAGAGAAAGTCATGTACTGCCCACATCAGATTTTTACTTTCCCTGCAATACATGGTAATGTATAGGGAAAGTATTGGAATCATGCCGAAAATCACAACTCGAGTTTTCGATGGATCTACGTTTCGAGACCTCTAGAATACGAAAAAACTATTTTTAGCGTGGTGTCTGTCTGTCTGTGCGGATTTTGTATCCACTCTAACTAAAAAACTAATGGACCGAATTTCACAAAATTTGGTAGGTAAGTTACTTGTGAGCGAGTCTGGTGCTGATTAGTTTTGGGTACGATTCGGAATAAAAGAATCCGCCTTTTTTTGCGAAATGGCCCGCAAAAGCTTGTATCCACTCTAACTGAAAAACTGATGGACCGAATTTCACAAAATTCGGTAGATGAGTCACTTGTGGGTTACCTTGGTGCTGATTAGATTTTGGTACGATTCGGAAAAAAATGACCTGCCTTTTTTTGCAAAATGGCCCGCAAAATTCGTCCAAATCTAAACTAAAGAACTGGGTATACTCAAATATATCCATTAAGTGCTGATTTAATACGTAATTTTTAACGACGAAAAGAATAAGGCCAACCCCATTACACTAGGACTAGCCGTTCTCGAGATATTTTAGTCTTTCGTACTTTCCCTACGCCACCTTTGAAAATAAGCCCGGTTACCGCATGAGAACGAAAATTGAATTAAAAGTGAAATAAATTTAGTTAAAAAAATCTGATGTGGGCAGCACATGACTTTCCCTGCAGACTTATATTCACGTTCTATTTATTTAAATTAAATTTAATTAATTTTTAATTCAATTTTCGTTCTCTTTTGAAAACTGCACTTATTTTCAAAAATGATGTAGGAAAAATACGAAAAACTAAAATATCTTGAGAACGGCTAGTCCTAGTGTAATGGGGTTGGTCTTATTCTTTTCTTCGCTAAAAATTACGTATTAAACAAGCATTTAATGGCTATATTTGAGCATACGTAGTTCGTAAGTTTAGATTTTGATGATTTTTGCGAGCCATTTTGCAAAAAAAGGCAGGTTATTTTTTTCGAATTATACCAAAATCTACTCAGCACCAGGGTGGCCTACAAGCGACTTATCTACCAAATTTTGTGAAATTCGGTCCATTAGTTTTTCAGTTAGAGTGGATACAAGCTTTTGCGGGCCATTTCGCAAAAAAAGGCGGGTTCTTTTAACCCGAGTCATACCCAAAACTAATCAGCACCAGATTCGTGCACAAGTGACTTACCTACCAAATTTTATGAAATTCGGTCAATTAGTTTTTTAGTGAGAGTGGATACAAAATCTGCACAGACAGACACACACACTGACGTCACGCTAAAAATAGTTTTTTCGTATTCTAGAGGTCTCGAAACGTGTAGATCCGTCGAAAACTCGAGTTGCGATTTTCGACATGATTCCAATACTTTCCCTATACATTACCATGTATTGCAGGGAAAGTAATAAAGAGAACGTTAATATAAGTCTGCAGGGAAAGTCATGTGCTGCCCACATCAGATTTTTAATACTATAGATGTAGAGAAAGTAATACCCGAAACAATTTTAAATTGCACTTACCGCCAAATGATATTTTTGCCCACTTACCCGTACAATAGCGCGGCGTATAAATTATTTATCAAAACCTCAAGCTCTGGAAAAATGAATTTTAGGTTAAACACCCATGCAGTGCGTTTTTTTTTAACCATGCCCTAACTGTTCTGCGGCTGTTAAAAGCTTGCAAAATTTTCTTCCTTACCATATTCCTTATGTGGATGTTCTCCCTGCTACATTTTAGTTGATTTATGCAAATGGTTTGCTGGAAAGAGTAAATAAATGCCCTTGCTTTCTTTGAGAAATTCATTTACATGAATTTATTTTTTCAAAACACCATTTACATGATGTTTTGAAATTTAGGAATGTGTGTTTAGGTAATGGCCTCTTATACATGGAGGCGATTTCTTCCAAATAGGAAAGACATAAATGCTTTTAAATATGCGCGTCTTAACCTTTTTGTCGTGTTAAAAGTGCTTCATCGCATTTTGCTAGATATCTAAATTAGAAGATTTTCGCTAATACATTTAGAAACACTGTAAAATTGCGCTTTTGTGAAGATGACAAAAGGCCTTGTATATATATAGGGGATATCCAGATATACAAGGGGCCTGAAAAATTCCTTAAGCAACCCAATAACTTTGTGAGGAAAGATCACGCGGTGAGGTTACACGTTACGTCTATTCATAGTGAAGTGACCATGCCCGATCGGATAAAAAGTGATTGCAGCTCCAGTAGTGGAGAATCTAAAAAGTTAGTATAACGAACTTGACAACTAAGCTGAAGAAAAATGTCAATTACAAATTAAGCTCAAGAAAAATGTCAATTACAAAGTTATCCTTTTCATAAATGTATGTCACTGAAACCGAAATTCAAACAGTTCAGCACCACCCCAAAATATGCTTTGTATAAAAATAGGAGGTCAGGATACATTTAATTAGTTATTGCCACATATTTTATTTCGTTTTTAATAAACAAGAAAGATCAATCATGCTTAAAGCATTGATTATGAAATACTTTCCAACTGAAATGCAATTTTATTTAAACATCTCTAAAATGTGATACATTAGACGCTGATATTTTTAAATTATCAAAGTACTATAAGGATAGTTGAAGACCCAGACCGTCCGACTCATCCAGGGGACTTGAGCATCTATTTGGACGGCCGGGCTACAAGGATAGTTGTTGTTGAAACCCAGACCGTCCGACCTACCAGAAAGGTGTAAGGTAACTGTTTGGACGGTCGGGAAGTGCCACCCAATTTAGACCGGAACCCAGTGGGGGAGGCATCCACAGGGGCCGTACCCTCCTTCCCCTACCACCAACCTTTCCAAATACTACAAGGATAGTGTAATATTTGGAAACTTTAAACTTCTTCGAAAAAGAAACTGTTACACAACTGTACAAACTCCGGCCGTCCAAATAGTTGCTCTTAGTCCTCTGGACGAGTCGGACGGTCTGGGTCTTCAACAACTGTACAAACTGTTAAAACAACTGTACAAAAGAAACTGTTAAACAAAATGAATTTTACTCAAATGACGTCATCGAAATATGAATCGTCTGTTTCTCTATGTAAAATCCATGAATATTTCATTCAAATTCACTTATATTCCAGACTTCAGAGTAAATAATTTTGCGTGAAAAATTATTCAGCAATTCTTATACAACTCACCTTGCAATCGCTTGATTTGTTTACATTCTGCATGCTATATTTTTATAGCATTAAATTTAGCCTTCGTTGTAGGAATAATCAAAGTTTAGTGATAATTTAAAATCGAAAATATGGTTTGTAATTGCGTTGAACAGAATTTAGATACACAGATAATGTGCAAAAATAAAGTTGTTTTAGGAAGGCTGTAACGCTAAATATAAATTTAAAAGATCTTCAAACATCGCGATATGGTTGGTCCCTACACAACTGGGAAAAAAAAAAAGCGGATGCCATATTTTTGCAACGAGTTACATACACATAATCTCTTAATATATTATGGGTGCGATTATTATTTTAATTTTTATTTAAAAAACTATCCAACATATTTTGTTGAAATTTTTTTTACAAATTTTATGGGATATTTAAAATATTTCCTAAAATTTTCGAAGTGATTTGTGAAATTTAACTTCGCTTGGAAAATGAAGTTCCATAGGGTTCAATGTGTTTCATTTTTTCAACCCGGGTTAAATCCGAAACTAATTGGGTGAAATTATTCATTTTCATTCACATATGTCCCATAAACGGGACATATGTGAACAACGTACTAAAATTTCATTTTGATAAAGTCATTTTTACGGCAGTTATTGTGCGAACGGACAGACAAACAGAATGAACACAGTTATAAACACTTTTTAACTACGTTGGAAGTGTTAAAAATTAATAAAATAATAGGTAAACATTAGCCAATACGATTAGTGATATAGTTAACAAAAAATATGATTATTGATTAACAAAATTATTTTGTATGATACTTATGTACTAAATTGCTCATTTGTTTGATATATTGTTCGAAGTTGCCCAATTTGTTCAAGATATTGTTCGAATTTGCTAAAGATATTGCTTCACACTACTCACAATCAGCATGTAATAAATAGGCACACACAGTATAGAACAAATACAGGTCATAACCGCTTTCGGCAGCAAATAAGCGCTTTCTCCATTAAGCTAAATGATATTAAGTTGAGACCGAACAGCCACGCAAAAGGAGCCTGTTGCCCCCCTCCCCCCTAAAAAAATGCTTATATGATTCAGGAAGAAAAGCTTTGCCAATGTGAAAGAATTAAATCCCCCCCCCCCCCCCCTTCCGAAAAAAAAAAATAGAAAAATAAAAACTAGGTAGGTTAAATTATAAAACGAGTAGATTGCAAAAATGTAGTTAAAAACACTAACAATTAACTGAATATAATATCGTGTAGTTTCATATATTCAGTTTCCCTTTAACAGTGTATTGAGTAAATATCTTGCTATATATATATATCTTTTTTTATTACTTTTTTTATTACTCTCTTTGGCAACAGCAAATCGCATCTTTTCATTTCTGCATATGGCAACATTGGTCTAGTCATATTTTGCTCGTCATGGTGGTACTAATGAAGTGTATTTTAAGGTATTTATGTTTTCTTTTTTTTTTTCCAATCTATATGCTTGTCGTCCATATAACACAAGTTTATAGATATAATCTATCTTGTGTTTCAGAAACAAGCATTTTTGTGTTCATTTCGAAGGGATATATGGACTTGACAAGAATTTTTTCGAAATGAACTTATCTTAAGCCTAAAGCTCTTCCACGTGCAAGCGTTTTTG
Source organism: Amaurobius ferox (assembly GCA_951213105.1). Lineage (NCBI taxonomy): Eukaryota > Metazoa > Arthropoda > Arachnida > Araneae > Amaurobiidae > Amaurobius > Amaurobius ferox. The sequence continues at coordinate 121,406,734 of OX578149.1, read as the reverse complement.
CTTGATTGTTTTGTTTTCCTATTTTCATTCCTCACCTTTGAAATTTGTTGATTGTCTTTGTCTTTATGACCTGCATTACGCTTTATAATTTCCTCTTTATGGTTGAATTTCTTTTATTTCTTTGTATTTTGTAGAAAATTTTGGGATAGTGTATTATGAGTTACTACTTACATTCTAACATTGGATTTACAATTTTATATATATATATATATATATATATATATATATATATATATATATATATATTGTGTGCCCTTCTTTTCAGGCATACTTTGTATTTTTGGATTAACAATGCTTATCTTTCTGAGTCATGTGAACATTTTTGTATATTGATATATATTTTCCTGCTTATACTGGAGTCTCATTTATCCCCATAAAGGACCCTCTTTTTGCCTAACTGGTTGATACATTCTTATGCTGTATCCTTAACGAATATATTATTTCGGAATATTTAGTAATTATATAACAGATAGAATATTTAGTAGAATATTTGCGTAGTAAGAACTGCAGTTATTCGAATTTTAATATCTTCTAGGCAAAAAATAGTTTAACTTAGCTTTCGATGTAAGCTGTATCGAAATAGTTTATAATATATTAATAACACGTACCAGCCAAATGGACATAATTTATCGGCTTCACTAAAATTTTGCCAACAAGAAAAAATAATGCTTAAAAAACTTTGAAGAAAACTCTTGAAGGAATAGCTTGTGAACGAACGAAAGCTCGTAGAAATATACAAGCCCCCCCCCCCCCCCCCTCAGAATTCGATACAAGTAGAGTTGAATATTCTATGGAACATGAATATAATAAGAAAGTCGTTTTAGTGTTTTAACATACAAAATACACAAAGCACTTGGAAATCGCATTTACTGTCCTAATGATACTTTTTTGCCCACTTTCTCGGGCATGAAGCCCTGTATGAATTATTTATCATAAGTTACTTGCTCCGGAAAAATGCAATTCAGGTTAAAGACGCCCATCTGGTGCATTTTAACCATACCCAAACTGCTTATGGGACTTTTTTCGCTCTCGCTTACTTTCCATTTTTTTTTTCATTAAGTTCTTTTGTTGATGTCCTCCTTTTTCATGACGACATTTTAGTTGATTTCTGCAAGAGGTGTGTAGCAAAAGAGTGAATACATGATTTTGCTTTCTTTGGACAAATTGAGGCAAATGGCGTTTTGGTATTTTGGATTAAGTTCAGGTAATGGATTCGTGTATTCAGACTATATTCTGTAGGAGCTGGGTAAAACAACTTTGAAAATGTAACAATTTTAATCTGGAAAAATAAATACTAATAAAGTAGTTACTAACAGAAAAATAGTTACTAACAGTATACTATACAAGGTTGAATAAATGTATTAAACAATTTCGAAAGTAAATAATAACCTCCTTTGTCGGGATAAGCGACCTTGTGTGCTGTTTCTAATGAAATATTTATTCTTGAAGACTAGCCGTCTTTGGCGACCAGCCTGTTCGCTACCCTTGAAAATTCTGACCGTGGCAAAGTCGCTGGCGCGACCTACCAGAAAGGTGTAAGGTAACTGTTTGGACGGCCAGGAAGTGCCACCCAATTTAGACCGGAATCCAGTGGGGGAGGCATCCACAGGGACCGTACCCTCCTTCCCCTACCACCAACCATTCGGAAGGACTTACGGTCCCACATATTTAACGTGATCATACTCCGCGTGAACACGGCAGGAGTTTCGGCAGTGGCGGGAATCGAACCCAGGCCTACGGAGTGCAATTCCTGCGCGTAACCACTTGGCTACCGCGCCCTCCGGACAATCTCCATAACTTTCTTTTTATTCACCCAATTTAGACCGGAACCCAGTGGAGGAGCCATCCACAGGGACCGTACCCTCCTCCCCCTACCACCAACCTCTCGGAAGGACTTACGGACCCACATGTTTAACGTAATCGTACTCCGCGTGAACACAGCAGCAGTTTTGGCAGTGGCGGGAATCGAACCCGAGCCTACCGAGTGCAATTCCCGCGCGCTAACCACTGGGCTACCGCGCCCTCCGCGACAATCTCCTTAACTTTCTTTTTATTCACCCAATTTAGACCGGGACCCAGTGGGGGAGGCATCCACAGGGACCGTACCCTTCTTCCCCTATCACCAACCTCTCGGATGGACTTACGGACTCACATGTTTAACGTGATCTTACTCCGCGTGAACACGGCTGCAGTTTTGGCAGTGGCGGGAATCGAACCCGGGCCTACCGAGTGCAATTCCCGCGCGCTAACCACTGGGCTACCGCACCCTCAATTCCGTGGAGTTAACAAAGTTTGGTTTAGTTTAAAGACGTTAAAACTAATAATGAAATTTTAAGGCACCGCGACAATCTCCATAACTTTCTTTTTATTTATTTTTTATTTCTTCAGTGTTTAAGCTTTTCATTAATATCATTTAAAATATCCTCATTCCATAGTTCCATATATCCATTTAAAATATCCATATCGTTATATCATTTAAAATATAAATATAATAATTTCACCCGATGTATACAATACATCACCACAATTCAATCCACTCAATCATTTAAATTTTATAATGACCATATGCTAAGCTCTAAATTTTATCATTTAAAATATCATTCTAACCCGATGCAACGGCGTGACGTCCCCCCCATTTCTGGACGGGGCTGTCGGGGAGGAATCGGAGCTTGGCCGAGAAATATAAAATCATGACGTCTTTAAAATTGCGATCCTGCAAGCAATTTTCATTATTTCTTGACGAGATTGGACTTGTAAGAATGCCAGATCTTTGACCTTTCTAAAAATGTAAATTATTAGTCGAAATTGTGAGTAGTTTTTACGATGGGAGGATTTAAAAACGAAAGTTTTTTTTTTTTTTAACCGAAAGTGACTTTTGTTTTAAAATCTTTAAAAAATATTAGAATTTGTCCCTGAGATTTGAAATTTATATATTTTTACTGGCAATTGACTGCTCTTTCTGGTGGTGTGATTTGTTTTTTTCTACGACGTCCGGATCGTGGAAAAAAAGGGGCAAAAAACTGTCGAAATCGCATAAAAGAGTAAATAACAAAAAAAATAATTAAAATTTTAAAAATCGGTTTTCACGTGTCCCCCGCCCCCGGGTCTCCGATTGCCAAATTTCGTAGCTCTCCGACGCGCGGTCGCTGAACGTATACTGTATAAGACAGACAGACAGACAAACACACACACAGACATTGCCTTTTATTATATAGATAAATTTAGACAACAGTGTGATATAACATTTTTACTTTCCCTGCAACATTATATATATGGGGGAAGTAGTAAGGGGAAATTATATAAACGACTCTCAGATTTTGAAAGATCTACACGTCTTATGCGAATACGAATGAGCCATTTTTTTAATGATGTTTGTGTGTTTGTCTATGGACACTATATTTCTCAAACAAATTGAGAATATAGAATGAAAGTTGGTGTGGTTATCTATTTTAATCAGTGGACATCGGAGACATATTTTCGGCGTGATTAAACCTAAGAAAGCCGTCAGTTTGGGGGCATTTCCCCCCGTAAAAGTGAAATAAACGTTATAGAAACATAGGGTAAAGGAACTTTTCCTTTTTGCGCCTTCAAGTGTTTCCATTTATCTTTTAAATTCGTGAAGTTAGAAAACCGATATTAGCTCATGCGTGGCAAATTGCTCGTCCTTATTTAGGGCGTATCAAAGGCATATCTGTATTATTTAAGTATCAGGCGTTTATGTAGGACCTGAGCAACGGCGGGTACATTTTATAGTACATAATCAAAACATATGTCTTTCTTTCAGGTGTGTGTAACGGAAAATCAAAGCTTCGAACAGTCGCAAAATTCACTACCGAGTTAAAACTGAACTCCCGGTTTTGTAGACCTCGGCGAGATTTTTTGAAAATGCGAATTAGTTACTTTATGTTGAAGTACAATGCGCGGTTATCATACAAATCGGTTTCTTAGCGATCGAAAATGTTATCACAGAGTTTTTATCTTCACAGCGGAAGGATCGATGATCGCGTTCTTTCTAACGATCTTTTAGTCTGAATCCCTCTGTAGGACAGTTCCTTCATATTTATTTATTTATTTTTAAATACATCGAAATATGCTTTATTTCTAACTTTGCCGCATCTGTAAAGATTGGCAGAATTCTATAGTTGACAAACATATGGGGTTGTTGTTGAGACCCAGACCGTCCGACCTACCAGAAAGGTGTAAGGTAACCGTTTGGGCGGCCGGGAAGTGCCACCCAATTTAGACCGGAACCCAGTGGGGGAGGCATCCACAGGGACCGTACCCTCTTTCCCCTACCACCAACCTCTCGGAAGGACTTACGGACCCACATGTTTAACGTGATCGTACTCCGCATGAACACGGCGGTAGTTGTGGCAGCGTGCAAATCCAGCGCGCAAACCACCGGGTAACCGCGCCCGAAATGTGCCAACAGCATGCGGTGTTCCCAGGTGGTCACCCACCCAAGAACTAACCGCGTCCGATGCTGCTTGACTTCGGTGATCTAACGAGAACCGGTGTTTTCTGCACGGTAGGGCCGTTGGCGGCAAATATATGAGGTGTACATCTTCGCATTTTAACTGATTTTTTTTTTAATTGCTCAATTTTCTGTTAAGTTAATTTTCAACTAAGAGCATAAAAATCGAGATTTCCAATTCCGTTCTTTCTCCATTTGGCGGATCACAAATTAAGCGTTGCTATGAGGAGCAGTGGGCGTTTGTGCTCATGTGTGGCAAATTGCGGCGCTCGACTACATATGCGTTGAAACTGATGCCGGGTTCCTATGGAGTCAAGTGCACTACTTTTCCACGACTTGCTACTTGCCAAGCTATTATTTGACCAGTAGTGCACTACCATATATGTTCCAATTTACAAATAATTTCACTTACGTGTGGATGCTTTCGATACTCCATGTTCTTGCAACATTAGACATCACTCGACTAAATACGGTCGTAAGCATCAAGGTAAGTTGCCCGCAACGCCGAGAGAACTTGATCAGTCACGTAGAAAGGCGTGTACGACTGTTGCCTACTTGCTTACTAGTTCCCACTGAGTTAAGTACACATCTTCTAACATGGTGGTGTACTTGACTTCGCGGGAACCCGGTATAAAGGATTTGGATTGAAATGAAAGGTGGTAATGATTTTGGTTCAAAACAAGCTATTTGGAAATTAAGTTGCGCTATCTGTATTATTTACATAACGGACCCTTTAAGATTAGTTACGTACATTTCTAATAAAAATGTTTCGAAAATAAGTTTGTAATATGCAAGGGAAAAGGAAGCACAAATTAATAAACAATGCAGCGTATAGCTGTTTGGAGGATGTAGAGTGTAGAAGGCCCAGACCACACGACCAACCCAGGGGTTTATGGTAACAAATTGTGTGGCCGGGAAAGGAGATAGCGGAAGCTAACTCACATGGCCAACGTCCGACGATCCGACCAACACCAATCCAGAAGAGGGGCCCCACGAGCGGCCCGCAACGGGCGCCGAAACAGGGCAAAGTTTATTAAAAATCTTAAAAATTATACAAGGTAGATATTTACATGGTTCCACCGCTTTTGGCATAAAGTTTTCAGGTGGAGAGAGTATAATAGAATCCTACAAATCCTACAAATTTACAAAATTGGCAAAACAATATACCACCACTTAAGGCAAAAAACTTCAGGCGGAGTGCGCATGTTTAAGGAGTACAAAACTACAAACAGCAAAACACACAGAACATAGAACCACTGTGTTGGATCTCAGTAATATGTATATTTTGTATTTACATATATCGTTTAATATTATTTTTTACTTTCCCTACAATGCCTGATAATGAATGTATACGGAAAGTATTGGAATTGTGTCGAAAATCACAAGTCGAATTTTCGACGGATCTACCCGTTTCAAACAGTCTAGAACTCGAAAAACTAATTTTAAAGCGAAGTCTGTGTGTGTGCAATGTACCCACTCTAGCTCAAAATCTATATTGGTATATTACGAAATATTACAAAATTTATTAGGTAAGTCACTTCTAAGTTCCCCTGGTATTGATTCGATTTTGGTACAATTCAGAAATATGGAACCATTTTTTTTTTTACACGCAAAATTCATTAAAATTTGAAATCAAAGATTAAATATTCTTTAATATATGGATTAAATGATTGTTTACGTAATTTTTAACTAGAAAACGAATAAGGCCACTACCGTTACTTTAGGACGAACCGTTTTCAAGATATATGCAAGTTTTGGGAATTTTTAGGAACTGGTAACGTTGTAAAATGCATTAAGTTGCTAATTGAAAACGATGCATTAAAACTGTAAATTTGATATAATTTCTAAATTGTATCCATGTTATTTTGTGCAATTAAACTCAATTTAATGGATTATGAAAGAAAGAGAATATGGCTTTGAATCTGTAGGGAAAGTTATATGCTGCTTACATCAGATTATTTTTATTTGAAAGCAACTGCCATTTTTATAAGGCGCTAACATGTATAAATTATTATTTTTCTTTTTTGTTGGGGAATATTACATAAAAATTATCAAGGAAGTAAAAGGATATATGTATTCTCACAAGCGGTTGTTATATTTATTACGCCAACATATCCCGTTCTCAAGGTATTTCATGTTTTGTATCTAAAATGGAAAAAATAAACTCACTATTTTCAAATGAATGAATGTTTTGTAAATAATTTTATCCTGAAATGACTGAACATCATTATTTAGAAGTCATCTCTATCCGTTTTCGAGATATTGGATGTTTTTTTTTTATTCTACATAGAGAGCTATATTTCGAATAAATTGAATAAAATCTATTCCAATTTCGTTATTCAATAAATGTTAGAAGGTTATCTGTAAACAATTTCCTATAGCCATTATATATTTAATTTATTTAGGCGTGAATGATAATTTATAGAATAACTGTGCCATGTTTAATGTATTGTATGTTTTTGGTTCACTGTTATCATGTGTTGGGCACAGCAGCTGTTTTTCTTTTCTTTTAAAAGATCACCTCTAACCGGATTCGATTCAAATTCCCACATTTTAAGAACAAGCAATTCAGCCTTGCCCGCCTCGACTTGCTCCTTTTCCCGACTAAATATATGCAACAGCGCAGGTTAATTATTTATTCTATGGCTTCATTGTGCAGCCCAATTGTATTTTTTCTCGATTAAGACTGGCGGCTGAGCCATGAATTATGTAAGAAGGAATAATTCGGGCCTGCAGCTGATGTATTTTAACCATCCCTTTCTTAGCTGCGTATGGAGATTCTTTTTGTTTGCGCGGCCCCCGTGTCCATTTCTTGCGTTAGAGACAATGCCTTGCACCTCCCTTTATTGCTCCATAATTTTAGATTCATACATTTATAATTTGCTCGTAAAACGTACAGGTAAAATTTCTCTTGCTGAACTGCCATCTGCGGGTCAATATGTTCTATTTTAGACTAATTTTATTTCTCTTCTACTGCAAAGCGGTGTAAAGCAGGCTTAAAATTAACTAGAATTTGGCTCAATTAAATTTTCTCATACCAGAAGCTACTTTTAAGCAGCTCGTGATTTTTTTTAAAATATAAAATAACTCAAAAATGAATTAGAAATATATATATAAAAAAAAAAAAAATAACGCAGAGTTATACTACATTCAGGATGCATACGGGCGCTTGAAAATTGGGAAAGTACTTGAATTTTAGATTAACATTTTCAAGGCCTTGAAAGTACTTGAAAAGTACCATTTTCTTAGTTAGGTCCTCGAAAGTGCTTGAAAAGGGAAGGGTTGAAGACCCAGACCGTCCGACTCATTCTAAGGACTCGAGTAACCGCTTGGACGGCCGGATTTTGAAGGGAAGGGTTGAAAGTGTTCTGCAGATTCACAGCATTGTGTTTTTACTGAGAAGTTCTGCTTTCTCTGGAAATTTCCCAAGCACTTACGCTGGAAATTTTGTTGTTTGTTCAACAATATCGTTTTCCCCCCAAAAATTCCTCAACGGCTTCAACATTAAACAATGTTAGTTTGATATGATTTTTCCTCCCAAAAACACATACAACTTCATAATATGGAAGAAATGATGTCATTGAAAAATAATTGCATGGTACTTGAAAGTCCTTGAAAAGTGCTTGAAATTTTTTTTAAAAAAGTGTACTCACCCAGTACATTAAATTTTATGGCCGTACTCGCTACAGATTGCACATTATAGTTACGATTAATTCTCTGTTGATCGATGATTTGTGAAGTATGTATGACAGAAATTACACATATTTCTAAAATTAATGTCATTTTTACATTCTCGTTTCAAATCTTCAATTTTTAAAGATTAAGTAGAAGTAGAAAATAGTAAAATAAATAGAAAATAACAAATTAAATTTTAAGGAATAAAGAAATCGCTTGTGAAATTCATAGCTGAACTGAAGCTCATAAAAATACTTTTTTTTTTTCAATCCAATACTAACTTTGATACAAGTTGACAAGTCTACATAATATATGGAATGTATGAGAAATTTAAGTGGACCTTCCCATTTCAGATATTTTGTTTAAAAGGTATTTTCTTTTCAGATAAAATTAAATATGTCTTTTATGATTTCAAAATTCTATTTACAACAGATGTTTTAATAGATTACAATAACAGTATATGCACTATTGATTACTTTTCATTCTTATTGTACCTGGATATTTTTCAATTTGTTAATGAATTCTCCATCTTTGATATGGATCGATAGTATATATGCTGTTACACAAATGTTGTTGGGATTTTGTTTTGTGACTTTATTGTGACTAACTAAAATCAGACTATCTAATTTTGAACGATATGCGTCATTTAGATTTCGTGGCCAGTTGATTTTTAAGGAAATCAAACTAAAGAAAGGTTTTTATTTATTTATTATTATTATTATTATGATAATGGAAAACAAGCGAAAATATGTTAACCGATTTTCATTTGTTAAACTCTGGGGTTATCTTGTGTGTAAAGAGAAAATCATTCCGTGTCAAAATTACTATCTACAAGAAGACAATCCATTTAAAATAACCGCACCATTTGCGCAATTTCACAGTACATTAAATCACCCAGTGGTGTATAATACTGATAATTTTATGCTTTTTCATTTTCAATCGTCCCGTAAGAAAGATTCAGATGCACAGTAATTAGTAGGGTGATTTTCAAATGAATGCCTGTTTGATGTCCCAATCTTTGAACCCATATTTCATGCTAATAAAATTATTTTTTTATGCTTTTTCATTTTCAATCGTCCCGTAAGAAAGATTCAGATGTACAGTAATTAATAGGCTGATTTTCAAAATGAACGCCTGTTTGATGTCCCAATCTTTGAACCCATATTTCATGCTAATAAAATTATTTTTTTATGCTTTTTCATTTTCAATCGTCCCGTAAGAAAGATTCAGATGTACAGTAATTAATAGGCTGATTTTCAAAATGAACGCCTGTTTGATGTCCCAATCTTTGAACCCATATTTCATGCTAATAAAAGTATTTTTTAATACTTTTAGAACATATATTGGTACATTAGTTTATAATGAATAAAATGTACTCATTAAAGTGTCTATGTTCAAAAAATATTAGCTATTTTCTATTACTTTTAGTTTTCAAGTAATAAATTTGCAGGTCCCAACTCAAAACACCACACTTAAGGAAGTCTCTTTTTATGCTTTCAAACTAGATTAGCTTTTGTATATGAATTAAAAAATATGGTTTTACATTTTAATTAACAAAAATGCAAGTGATTCCTTTAAAATATAAATTTAATATGTGTCCCCTGTACATCTCATGGGTGTTACCTCAGGAGTGTTTCTACTATTATTTTAAATAGGTTTTGATTTCTGCAGTTGATAACAAAGCTAATGGCAACCATATTGTTCCTTCTTATCTAGTATAAAAAAGATTTCAAAAAATTAATAACAGAGTATAATTTTATTTTTAATCTAAGTCAAATTTTTATGTGATGTAAAGCTTGAAAAGGCAATTCATTTGAAAATCACCCAGTAGTGCTCTTATGAATCGGAAAAATTTCGACCTCGGAAGTATTTTTCTTCAATTAATAAACAGGAAATATGTACTGATAAGATAAACTTATTCTTAAAAATCCTTATAGTAAAAGCAACGTAAAACTCATTCAGTCACGTAAGCGTAATCAATGTTAACCTTTTTACATTTCTACTTTGTTTAAAAAGGAGTGAATATTTCCATCTCAAAAAGTAGAAAATATTTTAATAATTTCTACTTTTTGAGATATTTTTCCATTTTACTGCATTAAAATAAAAAAAAAGGATAGTATTACTTATTTTATTTATTTATTTATTTTTTTCGGAGAATTTATGTTGTTTGTTTTCCTAAACACTACTCAGCCGATTGAAAGAAAATTTGGTATAAGGTTTTGAAGGTGTTGCGTTAACACAGAAACAATATAATCGTGATTTTTTTAAACTTGTTATTGGGTGCAGTACTAGTAGGGGTATATTTTAACTACTGTACTAATTGTTAACCTGAAGTAGTTTGCTGATTGAAACCAAAAATGGTTCGAAAAAGGATATTACATGGATATAATACCAACTTTGCCGTTGTGTTACTAAAGTTCATTTTTACTAGCATGTTATTATTGATCAGTGGTAGCCAGTGAGTATTTTTGTGGTTATAAACTCCATTGGTAAACAATTATATTGGTTCTCCAGTGGGCCCACATTTGCGAAACAATATCTAGAGCTGTTGATCCCTACGGCGTATCCTCTGGAATCGTTGGTGGATCCCCAGGATACAAGAATGAGTCCACATGTCTGGATAACTAACACGTTTATTTACAAGCACAGCATAAACAAGAACACTACTGCAAGTAGCTGGATAACTATCTCACAAGAGCACTAAACAACTGTCAGGTACAATAAAATAGTAATTAAATTCTCTACTAATTTCACAAAACAGCAAATACTGTTCTCAAAATATTGACGTATGTCACAGTTCCATGTAGCTCGTATCACGTCAACTGCTATCCAACTGAGTTATGACTACTTTTATGTATTCTCTGTAGAAACTTCTAGAAAGGGCTCTTATCTCGCAGAATATTCGTTATATTGAGACGGTTTTCGAACATTCGAAAAGTCTCCAAATTGGCGATAAATCGCCAAATCTGCAACCCCTCCGAACATCAGAATATGGTAATCCTAAATTCGCTTCATAACTGTATATATAAAGGTGTTTTTTTCGTCTGGTTTTCAAAAGAGACTCCAGCCAGGCCATTTTATACGTTCGTAACAATACGATCGTTGATACGTCTCTCAATAATCCTAGCTACGTTACTGATCATTTGCACGAGATGTTACTATCGACGTCACTATTTACTTCTTCCCCCCCCCCCCCCCCCCCAAGGAAAGAAATATGAATGTATGTTTAAGGAAAGAAGTATGGATCTTGATCTATATCCAAATTGCCTACAAGCAATCTCTCAATATAGCTTTTTCGAAGGCTTTCATCCATATTTTTTTACCGTGTCTTGCTTCTCTAGATATCTAATAGTCATGATATCTAGTTACGGCATTGTGGCTGAATCTATTACTACATTGGCGTTTATTTCGTTCAACACAATGACGTTAAACAACCGTGAAGTATGTGCAAATGGTCAATTGACACTACAGTGAAGAACGTTTTTATTGACTTGTTAGTTCTAGTTGGTTGTCGCCTGTACATCCTATAGTAATACTAATTTTACAAAAAATATATATATATATCATTAGTCTTACTGTTTAAATGTTTATAACGCTGTGGAGCGCCGATTATCAAAACCAGTTGGAACCGAAGGCAGTTCGAATAAGCAAAATTTCGTATAATTGAACCCATGATTTATAATAAATTCTACCATTTTAAAAGTATAAAATGTTTTTTTCCCCTTTTCTGCCTATCTATTAAATGGAATTTTGTAAAATGTGAAACAGTACATTATAAAAAACAAAACAAAACAGGGTGTATATCAGGTTATAAATAAGTCTCTGAAAGTCCTTGCACGCCCATTATTTCTTCAACCAATAGTTGTATAGTTTCGACTACAAAAAACGTTTTAAATAAAACAGCAATTTATCTTAACACTTTTATAATCGATGAAAAAAAATGTGGGGGATGGGGGCGAATTCGAAATAATACTTTTTATACGGTCCCTCCATCCAAAATTTTGCCATTACTAATATTTTCTACATACATTAACATATAAAAATAATAATAATAATAATTTTTTTATGAGCAAAATTTGCATAAAGTCCAACGTAACATTGAGTTTTATGATTTAAATCAATTTCTTACATCTGCGAATCCATCATTTCGGCAAAACGTTAAAGCGCCATATGGAATGAAAATTAAAGATTCGGGATGTTTGTTTTACATTTCATTTAATGGCATATCTTTAGGATTTGCTAGTGTCCCAAATATCCTTTGACAACTAATAATTTGTTTAGAAAACTCAGCTCTTTTCTCATGATTTGCCGATATATTGATATGTCTAGTAATTCAATTCGTGCCTCCCCCCCCCCCCCCCCCCCAATTTCTTAGCAAAAACTACTGCAAATTTGAGCCAAAATTTTGCTAGTAGAAGATATTTTTTTATAGCGTGACCGTATAAAAAGTAAAATTTTGTAATTTTCAGACAAATACGTTTCTCGACTTAAAACTTATTTAAAGTATTTTTGTAATTAGAACTATTTATCTACGACTAATGGTTGAGGAAATAAAGGTCGTGTAAGGACGTTCCGGGACATCCTGTATATTGTGTACGCGTAACTGGCATTTACGCTGCTTCTACACTTGGGACTGACAGAGCTAATTAATAATAATTTAATAATTTATTTCCGCCTTCACCATTCTTCAATCACTTAAAAGTCTCTTGTTTTCTTTCTCAACAAAAGGACGGCTCTCTTTCGCTTTCTAGGCATCGCTTGAATCGCACAAAAATACCATACTGCAATGGAGTCGAGTTCTAACTGTTCGACATTTGTTAACTCAAATCCTGAACCAAATTATGTCTTCATTGTTTAATGGATATATTTAAATGACCTTACGTCTCCCTTTCATTTATCTCAATTTTTTCTTAGTTATGGACTAATCTTAACACCTTTTGCTACCGGGATTAATTCTTCTTTTGGTTTGTCTAGTAAATAAGAATATTATTTATACCTGTTGAGACAGTAAAATTTTAAGAAAAAATGGGATGTTTCAATAATTGAATAGTTTAGATAATCAGGTTTCGGATTATCGGCGCTTTACTGCATTCTAATATTGACATCTTCCTTCATTTGTGATACACAGGATTTTAAAACATCGTTTTGTTCGGCAGTGCGTTTTGGCCTATCCATCGATTCTGCATTGCACGTTTATTTTGCCATCTGAGGAACGTAAAGGACAAGAGGTCTAAAAGTATTAAGGTACGTAAAAGACAATTTCTTATACATATGAACTATCTTTGTGTTGGATTTTTTCTTTAATTTTATTATATCATGCAATTGGTTAGAAGCAAATATTTTAACATGCTATGTGAACCGCTGTTAGGCTTGCATTATAGTTTTTGTATGTTGTAATAAAATGTAGTCTTATGAATCATTCAGACAGTTAAATGCTTGTATACTTTAAAGTGGTTGCTAACCCATGCGATGCGTATCGTACGAACTCAGGAGGAAGGAGACGCATAGCGAACGACTTCAAGGAACGGAACTCGTTCGTAAATCAAAAACTGTCTATAAATAAGAACAGGTGCAATGATTACGAGTGAAATTAGAACAGGCTTAATGATTACGAGTGGAGTGAAAACAGGCGTAGCTTTTCCGGAGTATATTATGAATTTTTATCAATGAATTTAGACGTTCTAGAAAAATCGGATAGATTGAAGGTAAATCCGAAATATTTTTTAACGTCTCTTGATTCGTCTATTGATAATGCGTTTTCCGTTCAAAGATTTTTTCAATCTATCCGATGGCGTTAAGAGGAAAATTCTACGGTAATATTTCAAAATGGCTCTTCATTAAATAACTACAAAAACTACTTCGAATTTTGAAAAAAAGTCCGAAATGGACCTAAAGTATCACCTTACCAAATTCGTAGCTGTGGGTTGCTTAGATTTTGCGCCACGCAAACGACAGACAGACATCTTTTATTATTACAATATAGACTGCTTTTAAACATTACGGCCTTTATGCTAGATAATGAATTAGTAAAATAAATGAAATTATGGTAGACCCACGTGTAATTGTTAGATTTTATGCTTGTCAGTCACTAGTAATTTATAAATGATATTTTTTCATACAGTTGACATAGACACTGAGAAAATACCAAATAAATTTTCAACTTGCTCATTTCATTTTATGTCATAATGTTGTTACATATGGCTTTATTGGAAATCAACCCATTACATAACTAGCATTTCACAATGATACAGAGGTAGAAATCAGTTAAATACACTAACTAAACACAAAATAAGAATATTACAAATTAGACAAACACAAAGCAAAAAGTGCTGAGGGATACCATAGCCATTTGCCTTTACTTATTTAGCACCACCCGGGAGGCAAGTGTGACTTCGAACGCGAGTAACATCGCCAGTAAAAAAAAACCCCTAGAAAATTGAGAAAAGTTCCACTTAGGATACAAAGCTAATCATAACAACAAATGAGAAAGTCAGTACTAATATCAAGATAAAAACGTCCAATATTAAGACACCAAAATCAATTCATATACATAATATTATTCATATGCATATTTTATGCCATACTGTTATAAATGATTTTAGATAATTTCTTTATTACATTTTAAAATGCTGCCATCAAATTGACTCGTCTTTCTGGAACTAGTTTTATTAGACCAACTGGCAGTATTAGAAATAAAAAAGCATATTTTTCAGAAAATTTTGCTAACCTCTATATATTTTTTAGTATGACAATAAATTTTTATAACTGGAAAGACTAACTGGTGTATTAAATTTTATATTTCTTATTATGTCATTGAGCTTTATGGTCGAGAACACTATCGCATTAATTTACAACATGATAAAAAATTAAGTTTTGAATAGGGGCATGGCTCTTATGTTTATTTTGATTCTTCACCCGTTTCTGCCGATACATATGGGTGTAGTAGGAGTATTATACATGACAGGTTTTAATATCTAAGATCAGCTGAGTTAAGGCAAAATCAGAAAAATTTCTTTGCAAGACCACTATATGTAAGCATTCTCTCTATATACATTTTATAAACATTTCGCTTGTTCATATTTCAGATGACTGGAAAATGCTGCGTTCAAAATTGTCCGTCAAATAAGAAGATTGGAGAACCTTACGTTAATATTTTCCGATTTTCCCGTGATGAAGAATTGAAAGCCGATTAGTTTCGTAGGATTGAAAGGTTTAATTTTATCCCTACAATATATAGTAAAGTTTGTATAAAACACTTCGAAGAAAAGTTTATTAGACGTGTATCACAAGACCTGATGGAAGTGTTTTAGTTGTACGAAGAATGAGACCAGCGTTAACATCAGATGCGTACCCTACTATTTTTGAATCACCACCTGTGAAGGCGAAGTCACCAAGAAAGCAAAAAGCTCAAACTACGCAGATACTTAAAGCGAAGGTACCAGAAGAGTTAACTATTTCTAATATTCAGACATCTACCAGGAAATGCAACCTCAAAGAAGAGCTAATCACTCCTTGCAAAAAGATATCCAGCAAGATAGTAAAGCTAGCAGCTAAAGACTTTTCTTCTGGAAGGAAGACGAATAGAGTGAAGAAAATGCTGTCAACAAAGTCAGCTACTTGTGGTCAGACGACGTCCGGCAGAAAGTTAATGCCACTAGCAATGCAAAATGTTCCCAGTGCGAAGATAAAGCAGCAAACGTGTGAAGAAGAGGCTCACCAAGCTGAAATCAGCAAATTTGCAGATGCAAAAGCACACAAAGAGTGGCGCCAGACCTTTTCAATCAATAATTTTGACTCCTTTAAAGAACAGGTAGAACGAAAATTGCCAGGCGATTGGCTTGTCATAAGAAATACAGTCAGTGATATTCATTTAGGAAAGCTTGACTTCTCAGGAGCTCCAAAGATTCTTGTAGCTGTTAAAATTAATTCTGATTTGAAAGTTGTCTGACAAAATGGGGCCCCGCTTGATGACTCAAATTTTGTTTGGATATTGGGGAAGGAGATGAGATGTGATTTATGGACAACATTTGACTGCCTGTTAAATTATCTACACGCCTATACTATTAATGGTATAAATGTGGAACATGAAATAATTTACATATAAGATTTTACTGTTTTTCATATTGCCAATTCGTGAAGTTATAGTTGGAAGATGTACATACTATTCTCTGAAAAAAGTGCTTTTAATGTACAGAAATAATTTCCCCGATTAAAACTTTTTCAGTTTTAGGAAACTTGAGTCTTAAATGTACTAAATGTATCGGTGCAGTATTTTCTAAGCACTTATTGATATACTGTCTAATCTCGTTAAATCACCATTATCAGTGCAGCACATATTTTTAGCGTATTAATGAGGGTTTCAACACAGTTCCAAAGATCTACAATTAACTCATGCAAGAAAGGAGCATTCTTTACACGACAAAAAATAAAATAAAATTTAGTCAATTAAATTGTCTTCTGGTTTATTTATCTTGTTTAATTTTATCAATATTTTTTGTCAAAAATATTTTACATTTAATATTTTATTGTGCGTAAATCTTTAAAAATAATCAAACAAGCCCTATCTTTAATTTCCTTCATTAAAATTTTCTCGCGGATGTGAAAGACAATCGCACAAATTCTCCATCAAGAAAATAAAACAGTGTTTTAAACGAAAACTGAAAAGTAACATTGATTTACGTTTTTCCTTCCTCATATGGTGAGTGTTTTTCATTTACTTTCTTATGCTGAATTAAAAAATGGGCTTAAAACGTTGTATCGCCCATTGTTTTTGAAAAAAATCAATATTTTTTCAAAATGTATCATATACAAAATGTATCATTATGTTGTAATGTTTATGTAAATGTATCATGTATCATTATTAAACAAATATTTTTGAGGCTTAATTACTTTGGCTGGGGATTTTATTCTGTAGACAGCATTTTTAGCATATCTGATCAGGGTACAGCAATAGTCTGCTACCATGCTTGGTGTCTACTTTTGTCCCATTATAGCTATATTTAAAAATTTTCATCGTTAACTGCTGGCAATTATTAAACTATCTACAACAACTGTCTTGTTAAGCATTTTTACGTTATATTCTACGTATTTTGATCAGATATTTATTTGAAAAACATCGAAAAATTAAAATGGGCATTTCTTAAGAACCGCGGATGATAATTTAGCTTTAAAAGATATCAATCAATACATTTTAAACGCTTTTAAAAGAATTGTATTGTTACGAAGCTGAATTCGAACCCGAGTCCATCATCTTACTTAATAAGGGAAGATGTCTGTCTTTGCAGTCTGTAACCGGAAATCTAAGCATTGTACGGCCATGAAATTTGGTACACCTCTGTGTCTTTCTAAAATTCAAACTGGTTTAAAAGTTATGAATGTTTAAAGATTAAAATAACGATTTTTCTGCCATTTGGGGGGGGGGGGGGGCAGCCGATCGCACAAAGTGCATTTATTTTTTGGGTTTTCTAAATTTGCAAATTTAAAAGATAAGCATTTATTATTATTATTATTTGGTATTATATTATCATTCTGAGTATTGTACTGAAATTTGACTAAAACTGTATGAAAATCCGCAGAGGAAGCCATAGTTTTCGAATTTTAAGTACCTTTTTTTACGATTTCAAGTAGTTTCGTTTATTTGTATCGTAGGATGGTTTTAATTCAAAACAGACGATTTGGAAATTGAGTGCGCTTATCTGCGTATTTAAGTAACAGACGTTTATTTAGGAACTGGGTAACGCCTAGTAATTCGTTCCAGTATTGTAATAGTTATAACATATAGTTAGATATTTATTTGAAAAATGGCGGTTTCTGTAAAAGTCCAAATTTTTAGTAGAAGCAAAAATGCGGGTTTTATTTTTTCAATCTTGAGTTGTTTATGTACAAGTCTCGATCTTTAGTAGTTTCATAAGACAAACGTCGATTTTCTTTTGCGAGAATTCGCAAAGTCGTTAATGCGTTACGAAATTGGTAAACTTTCTACATTTTCTTTCGTAAAAAATTTGAAATTTGAATTTTTTTTTAAACGCGAGACGTACACACAAGATCGAACGCGTTTAAATACCGTAGATAGTTCAAGAGATATAGGTAATATGCACTATTTTATTGTCCGGGTAATAGAGTTTTTCTGTGTAGAGTGTTTAAAAAAAGGCTAATCACAACATTTGAACCGTCAAGGTTAGACACATACAAGTGGAACATTATTTTAAATCGTAAAATATTTATCTAATTTATTTTTAACTAGGACAGATATTTGTATAAAAATACGAGATCTAACTTTTTATACGGTCCCTTAGAACAAAATGTTCAATATTTCGAAAAATGTTCATATGTAATAATTAGCTAGTTTGTATTTGTACGTATGAAATCAAGTATATACAGATTATATTAAGTATATACAAGTATATAAAATGAAGTATATGCAGACTATTCAGTATACATTTTATATTCAGTATATACAAGTATATAAAATCAAATATATACACATTATATTCAGTATATAAAATCAATTATATACACATTACATTCAGTATATAAAATCAATTATATACACATTACATTCAGTATATAAAATCAATTATATACACATTACATTCAGTATATAAAATCAATTATATACACATTACATTCAGTATATAAAATCAATTATATACAAATTATATTTAGTATACACAAGTATATACAAATTATATTCATTATATACAAGTATATAATCAAGTATATACAAATTATATTCGGTATATACAAGTAGCAACAATATTTACACCAAAAAACCCAGACTTTTTACCAAGCAGTTTTAGAAAGAATTTAAGGACCACTCACAAAATAAATCTTTAATGTACTTGGTGTATTTGTTTGTGCCGCAAATATATTTGATATACAGTCCCCGAAAACTTGCCCCATAGATATAGCCACGAGTTTTTCATTTAGAATCCTCAATTCTTTTTTAAATGTTCTCCAGATTTTCGAACCTTTTTCGCCCAAGGGACTGTATAAAAAGTTATTTTCTGTATTTTTATGCCAATACGTCACGCAACTTTGTTTTAATATAATTTTTGCGATTAAAAATAATTTTCGAATTGGAGTATGTCTCTCGCACTAACGAGTCAAAGTTACAAATGATCAGTTTTCATGAAATGCCGTACGCATATTTCATGAAACTGCAACTATTTTGAAGTTATCATGACTACTGAATTGGCCTGCTTATGTGCATATGTTTATTTTGATGCTTCACCCGACTTCTAAGTTTGCAATAGTTCCGGAATTATATATACACTACCCGACACAGAAAATGCAACACCATGAAAGAGCGAATAGAGTGTGATAATAAGGACACAGACAGAGATGGCATATATAAATAGTGATGTTAATTCCAGAAGGATAATACAATACAGTGATGGCATAGACAGAGTGATCAGTAGGCAGCGGGACTACCTCTTACGGCAATACAAGCAACAACCCTTCGGGGAACAGATGCAGTGAGCATACGAATAGTTTCCTGAGGGATGGATGACGACATGCCTTCAATCATCCTCCACAGGTCGTCCTCTGGGGCGCGGTAGCCCAATGGTTAGCGCACGGGAATAACACTCGGTTGGCCTGGGTTCGATTCCCTCCGCTATCATTATCTGCCGCCGTGTTCACGCGGAGTACGATCACGTTAAACATTTGGGTCCGTAAGTCCTTCCGAGAGGTTGGTGGTAGGGGGAGGAGGGTACGGTCCCTGTTTATGCCTCCCCCACTGGGTTCCGATCTAAATTGGGTGACTCTTCCCCGCCGTCCAAACAGTTACCTTACACCATTCTGGTAGGATCTGGGTCTCAACAATAACAGGTCGTCCTTCGTTTGAGGCGGGGGCAGGGCAATCAAACGACGGCCAATCATGTCCCGTACATGCTCGATGGGTGAGAGATCTGGAGACAGCGGAGGCAAAGGAAGCACCTGGATACCTTGCAAGGCTCGTCTGCTGATAGTTGCCGTGTGCGGTCGTATGTTATCTTGCTGGAAAACAACATTTTACAACCCCTGAAGGTTGGACAGCGCAACCGGCCGCAGCACCTCATCCACATATCGTCGTGCCATTATTGTGCCTCTGATACGAATCAGAGGTGACCGGCTGTTGAAGCCGATGGCACCCCATACCACGAAGCCGCGTTATCAAGCAGTATGGTGTTCAGCAGTCGCAGCAGGATTGGATCTGTTTCCACGTCATCTCCAGACTCCCCCACAGTGACTGTCATTCGACAAACAGAACTGAAACTCGTGTCTGAACACTACCCTGTCCCATTCAGTCGTCCAAAAAAGCTCGGCCCCGACACCATTGCAATCTCTCACGTCGGTGCCTTGTCGTCAATAGCAGTCTTCGCAAAGGACGGTTTGAGTGCAAGCTGCTTTTGGCCCATCGTCGAGAAACTGTTCTCGCTGATATTGAAACATCCAATGTGTCCTGCAAATTCTGCAGAATGTCGACAGTCGTCGTTTGTGGAGCTGCCACCGCATGCGTCTTCGAATGGATCAATCAACGCGTGCTGACGTACGTCTGGATGGACCTGTACCACTGCGGCGATTCACATGCCCTTTTTCAATCTTTTTTCTCCAAATCTTTTGCACATGGGTGCATCTACGCTTGTTTCAGTGACGATACACACGTACGACCACCCAGCCCTACTTAGGCCTAAAATGAACCCCCCTCGCATGATCGTCCAAATGCTGAAACGGGCTTCGCCGTCGTCGGCCAGGCATCTCTTCAGCACGTGTCATTTGAAGCCAAAAACAGCTCGGAAAATGGGTTCCCGTAGGCGACAGACAGTAACAACTGTTGACTCATCTGCAGTTTTCATCCCTTTTTATCCCGCGCTTTAATCACGTGACCTACTTGCATTTCAGATCATTTGCATACATCGGCCAGCTACGTTTGTCTCGACAATTTGCATAATTATACGGCCAGAGCTTTATGGTGTTGCATTTTCTATGTCGCAAGTGTATATACACAGTAGAATCCTTTACGGCACCTGCAATCTGAAGACTCAACAAAGAAAATTGTCGATTTGTAATTAGTGGTGTAGTCGTGCCAGGACGCCGCTCGGCTCCTTTTCTATTTAAACAGGGCGTACCATGCTTCACAAAATGACAGTAAATATTTAGTTTTTAAATTTGCTTTATTTAACATTAATTTGTTATGTGTATCCAAATAAAACCTAACTTAGTACACGGACTCCTGTGCTGTATAACAAGAAGAAAATTAACTGAAGTACGGCTAAGCTCAACTTTCTTATACTAAAATCTATTTGTGGTAGTAGTTTGCCGTCCCCCCCCCCCCTTCAAATTTTTCAAGAAAAAATTTGAAACATCTGTATTGTTGGTTTAAATGATCACAATCATAGCATGTTACCCTTTATTTAAAGGGCTTGAAAAAAATCTTTCGATTGATACGAAATTTGACAATATACCCCCTCGGGGTGCGCTAATGACGTCATGAACACAAAATTGTATCGCGGCTATTTTTTACTACAATGATTAAAATCGTTAAGTTTCGTGATCAGTAAGTTATAACATCTTTCATGCATAATTATGTTTTTGCCCTGTGCTGCCATGTTAAGAAAATAAAAAATCATAAAAATAAATAATATTTCAAATAAATAAATAAAAAAAATTTAAAATATAAGCGAGAAATAAAATTTCAAATAACTAAGCGAGACAGTTTTCGCTCGAATTTCAAAAAATTCTATCTAGTATATACTTTTTCAAGATCTAGATTTTTTGTTAACTATATAGAGTTTCGTGAAAATCCATTAATGTTGATGTCGTGTACACAAAAAATCGATCACAGACCATCACTCTAAATATAGCCGAAACATGTTCAGGAGGTCCTAAAACATGTATTAGCACCAAAGTCTCGAAATCGTAAATTTTCTTGAAAACAATACTTCTGTAGTATATTCTATAGTATGAGATAGTAATACTTATTTTATTGGAAGACATTTGCGACAAATAATATGCTACTGCACTGTCTTCGACTTGTCAATACAGAACACAAAATTATGATATTTATATAATAATAATAATATATCATATTAGCCATGACACCATACAGTGTAGCTTAACGTATGTACTACTAGTATTTTATGTCATTGTGATGCAGTTTGCAAAGCGCCCTGGTATCTATTTTACAACTACACCACTGCCTGCAACCCGACCCGAACTCGCAGCGTGCGATGCAAATACCCGACTCGTAAGGAATTGTATTTCAAAATTCTATTCAGCGGATTTCAAATCTCTAACATAAATGCATAGATTTTTGCTGTTTACAGTTTATTTCCTCCGTTTAAGCATTTATGCAGTTACATACATAAAAAATCTGATGAGGTACAAGCTCTTAAAAATAATTTTTCTTAGTAACAGAAACCCGACCCGTAAAGCAGGTAACTCACGGTTACCTGACCCGCTGCAGAAATTTAATACACGCGGACATGTTTTAATAGCAGTAAACGCTGGGTTAAAATCTGAATAAGAAAATTTGGTTTGTCCAATCACTATATGTAAGCATTATCTCTATATTTTATAGACATTTCGCTTATTCCTATTTCAGATGCCTCGAAAATGCTGCGTTCTAACATGCCCCTCAAATAAGAAGATAGGAGGACCCTACATTACTGTTTTCACATTTCCAAAAGATGAGGAACGGAAGGCCGCCTGGCTTCGTGGGATCAACAGGAACAATTTTAACCCTTCAAAAAATAGCGCTGTCTGTATCAAGCACTTTGAAGAAAAGTTTATTGAACGAGAATTTCGGGACACCAGACCGGATGAAAGCGTTTTTGTTGTGCCAAGATCTAAATTAGCGTTAACACCAGATGCATATCCCACTATTTTTGAATTGCCAACTATCTCTGTGAAAGAGAAGGTCAAAAAGCAAAAATCTCAAGATGCTCAGGCATCCAGTGTAAAGATAGAGCTTCCAGAAGAGTTAACAACTTTTTACAATGGGATATCTATTGAGCCATTTGACCTATCAGAAGAGCTAACCACTCCTAAGAAGATATCCAGCAAGAAAGTAAATCTAGCAGCAAAGGAAGTTACTTCTGGAGGGAAGACTTCTAGTGTGAAGAAAAAGCTAACGGCAAAGGAAGCTACTTCTAATGGGAAAACATCCAGTGTGAAGAAAAATGTTCCAGCAAAGCTAACTAGTTGTAGGAAGACATCCAGCAAAAAGGCACCCGCAAAGCGAAATGTCCCGGGCTGGAAGAAAGATCAGCAAGAATGTGAAGAGGTTTTCCAAGCAGACATGCATCAATTTGCATATGCAACAAATTGCAAAGAGTGGTACAACGCCATCACAATAGAAAATTTTGCTTCCTTTAAGGAACAGGTGGAGGAAAAATTGCCAAAAGACTGGCTTGTTATAAGAAATACAGCTAATGATATTTATTTAGGAAAACATGATTTTTCAGGAGCTCCAAGATTGCTAGTTGCTGTAAAGATTAATTCTGATTTAAAAGTTGAAGTTTGGCAAGATGGAACTCTGCTTGATGACTTAAATTTGATTTGGTTATTAGGGCAAGAAATGAAATGTGAATCATGGACAACATTTGACTGTCTGTTGTGTTATCTGCACAGCTGCAGTACTATCAGCAGCATAAATTTGGAACATGAAACAATCAATTTTTGATAAGATTGTGTACTTATTCATATTGCCCATTTGAAGTAATACTTAATTAAATCATGTGTATCATTTATTAAAGAAATTGCTTTTTATTTGAATTCTCGCACAGATTAAAAGAGCTTACAAATATATGAATTGAAGTGGTTTTTCTACACACTTATATATACAATTTAACCTTTTTAAACCGCCATCATCTATGCAGCATATATGTTTCGGCGGTTTAACGAGGTTTTTTTATGACCGCAGTTCATATGATCTATAAACAACTCGGGGAGGAAATCAACATTCTTTAAATTTTCAACAAAAATACAGTCAATTGTCGTCTGGGGTTTTTTAGTCTCTGATTTAAGCAATTTGTCCAAAGAGACAACTGGGAACGGAATGACATTTGGACAAACACGACCATATATTTTTATGGTCTACAATGTTAATTGGTGAATTGCAAAACATTTCATTATAGCATATATCCAGCTTGTGGGTCACCAGTTTTACAGCCCTAATCTGAGATGTAACTTGGACACTTTTTTGAAAAAGAACCCTATGGATGCTGCCTCCACTGGGTTCCGGTCTAAATTAGGTGTTAATGTCCTAACCGTCCAAACTTTACACAAGCCGGAAGGTCTGGGTCGAAGACGATGAAGGGTTGACACAGCAACGGTGTTGAAGGCTCAGGCCCTCCGACTCTTCAGAGGACGTGAGCTGCTAGCACAACAACGGTGTGTCGATAGAATGAATTCCACGTATGGTGATGAAGCACCATCCAAAGCAACAATTTTAAGGAATTCATCTTGGATGTAGGGGTGATTCTCGGTGATAAATTTCGTGAAGGTTGACCAAGAACTGTTGTGACGTCAGAAAACATTAATGCTGTGCAACAAATGGTCACTTTAGATCGTCATGTCACATATGATGAAATTGAGGCATTTTTTAATATTTCAAGGATCCGAGTGCATCCAATTTTACATGCTTATGTATAATTCAAAAAGGTATGTACGCATTGGATTCCACACAATTCAACTCAAGCTGAACGGAATGTTCGTGTCAAATGGTGCAAGGAAAATAAAGATTTAACTCTGGTGCCTCAAAACATGTCTTTGACATTGTATCAGGTGATGAGAGAGAGAAACGTGGATTTATTCCCGTGAACCCGAAACAAAACAATAATTTACTGTTAGTATTTCAAAATGGAACCAAATCCTACAAAAGTTGTACGTACACGAAGTGTTTCAAAGAAAATGATTGCTTTGTTTCTTGGTCAATCTGGCCATGTTGCAACTATTGCCTTGAAGGATCGTAGAACAGTAAATGCTGATTGGTATACGGCAATTTGTTTGCCAGAAATAGTTGTTCAAATCAGAAAAAATAATGCGAAACGTCGCATTATTCTTCGTCATGACAATGCAAGCTCACACACTGCATTTCAAACTATCAATTATTTGAAACATAAAAAAAAATTGATTTGATGAGTCATTGTCCTTATTCGTTTGATTTAGCACCCAATGATTTTTTCTTGTTCCCAACAATAAAAAATAAAATGTGTGGTCAACGATTTAACAGACCATAAGCAGTCGAAGCTGATAAATGACATGTTTCTGCTATACCAACTTCTGAATGGCATAACTGTTTTCAAAACTAAAAATTTCAAATTTAAAAATTCGAATGAAAAAATGTATTAATGCTAAACCCGAATATTTTGAAAAGCAATAAAATGGCTTATCTCCGTACAAAAAAAATTTTGTATATTATTTTCTAGTATCTGTCCCACTTTTTGGCTTACAAAAAATAGTTATATTGCATTAGGTACTGCTTTTAATTATCATGTTAAGGCTTAAACATTTTAATGACAATAACGTCAGATGATTATATTTGGAAATGAAATAACTTTTAACTTTTGAAATGAAAGATGAAAAGCAATACGCAAACATAAAAAAACGCACAAAGAAGAAAGAATAGTAGAAATAAGAGAATAGTAAATTTTACAAAGCAATACACAAAATATTTTTGTATGGGAATAAATCATTTTATTGCTTTTCAAAATATTTACCTTTAGCATCAATATATTTTTTCATTTGCTTAAACCAATTTTCAAAACAGTTAGAAGTTGGTATAGCAGAAACAAGTAATTTATCAGTCTCGACTGCTTCTTCTGGGCTGTTAAATCGTTGACCACGCATTTTATTTTTGATTATTCGGAATAAGAAAAAATCCTTTGGTGCTAAATCAAGCGAATAAGAACAATGACTCATCAAATCAATTTTTTCATGCTTCAAATAATTGATAGTTTGAAATGTAGTGTGTGAGCTTGCACTGTCATGATGAAAAATGATACGACGTTCCGCATTCTTTTTTCAAATTTGAGCAACTATTTCTGGTAAACAAATTATCGTATGCCAATCAGCATTTACTTTTCTACGATCCTCCAAAGCAACGGCTACAGCTTGGCCGGATTTACCAAAAAACGAAGCACTCACTTTGTTTGAAACACTTCGTGTTCGAATAAATTTTGTAGAATTTTGTTCATTTCGAAACACCCAAACAATAGATTGTTGTTTTGTTTCGGGTTCATAGGAATAAATCCACGTTTCATCAACTGTTACAATGTCAAATATATGTTTTGAAGCACCAAAGTTGAATCGTTTGAGATTTTCCTTGCACCATTTGACACGAACATCCATTTGAGCTTAAGTTAAATTGTGTGGAATCCAACGCGAACATACCTTTTTGACTTTTAATTTATCATGTAAAATTGAATGCACTTGGTTGGGTCCTTGTAATGTTCAAAGATGCCTCAATTTTACCATATGTGACATGACGATCTAAAGCGATGCACAGCATTTATGTTTCTTGCGTCACAGTAGTTCTTGTCGACTTTCACGAAATTCATCACTGAAACTCCTACGTCTAAGATGGAATTCTTTAAACCAAATGTGAATTGTTGCTTCACCAAAAGTCGAATTCATTCGATCGACACATTGTTGTTGGGTCAACTCTTGTCGAAAGTCATAATATAAATCATAGCTTGAAAATCCCTTTGACTTATATCTGTGTTTATTCACTGCCTTTTTTTATTTCAAAACGACGTCGTAAAAATAATTTTATAGCATTTCTCGTTCTATAACATCCAATGTTCAAGTAAAAGTTCAAATTTCAGAAAATCGTCTGCACGAAAAGCTGTTATTTTTGGTATTCGTCACATTCTGAAAACTTAAGTAATGGCCCTCGTACGCCCTAAAACTTTTAAATCGCTTATCGTAGTGCCACGAAAGAAGCGTGTGAGAATCAGAAATTGAACACATGCAGTCGATTGAACGTGCCTGTAGTATTCCTAGTGGGCGGCAAAATATGGAATTTCAGAAAACTAATTCAGAAACCAACAGAGATGGGCGAAAAAATCTAATTACAAAATGATACTTGATTCAACAGAAACATTAGAAAAAACCAGACATGAGAGTAGTAAACATTTGTAACAACACAGACGTAATCTAAAGTTCGTGCAGGACATGTACAACTAATCTGCTGAGCAGTATACGTACACAATGTTCAAAATGTGCACCATTAGCGATTATGCACATCTGAACAGAACCACGTCTTGAACAGCATATAACATCGCAGGGGATACAGAATTGTAAGGCCGTCACAATGCATTGCTTTACAAAGCTTGCTTTTAACCACGTAATATTTTTCACTAATTAAGAACGGTTCTTTCATTTCGTAATTTGTTATTTTTGCCTATCTCAGTTGGTTTTGGGGGTTAGTTTACTTATCTGCATATTTTCGCTACTAGAGGCGCTACAATTTATTTAAATCTCAAGTTCAATTATTTCTGAAAGGGGTGGTTAGCCTACCCAAATTGTCTCAGTGTTCGCGCGGAGTACGGGCACGTTAAAGATGTGTGTTCGTAAGGCCTTCATAGAGGTTTGTGGTAAAGGGAAGGAGGTTACAGTCGCTGTGTAGGCCGCTCCCACTGGATTCCGGTCTAAATTGGATGGCAGTTTCCGGCCGTTCAAACATATACCTTACACGTTCGGGTAGGTCGAACGGTCTGCGTCGAAGACTTATTATTTCTGAAGACTATATAAATAACATAACACTTAAAACAGCATTTTGAATCTTTTGATCTTATGCACATCTATTACTGAAATATTCGCACAGTATTTTGAGTTTTTTTTTTAAATAACAAATGCTCTTTAAAATATCATCGAATTTTTTAAGGTTTTCCCCCCTTTCATTTGTTATTCTACCCTCCTTCTCCCAAGGTTTGGCACGGAAGATGTTGGAAGATTCAGGTTGAAACTGCTGGTTCCAAACTTGCATGGTACAGTCCCCAGGGAACAATTTCAGATTCCTAGAGTGTGAAAAATGTATAATAAGATTCTATTTATTTTATCCCCTTCATTTTTTCATGTCAAGATTGCAACAAAGTTAAGTTGTTTGAAAAATAAAATGTCCTTTATATACAGCAAATTATGAAAAACGGTATCAACCGATATTGACAGTTCAGTCACCCCAGTCTCAGCCCCTTTACATTTTTCCATATCAAGATTGTAACAAAGTTAAATTGATTAAAAAATTAAATGTTCTTTAAATGCAGCTATTAATTGATAAAAAACGGTATCAACCGATATTGACAAGCTTAGCCACCCCAGTCTTAGCCCCTTCACTTTTTTTTATGTCAAGATTGCCGCAAAGTTTTAAGTTGATTGAAAAATAAAATGTCCTTTAAATTGCAGCAATTAATTGATAAAAACTGTATTAACCGATTTTGACAGCCCAGCCACATCATTCAGAGCAAGGGAAATTTTTGTTGTTGGAGAGAGTTATACACGTGATGCAGGAAGTACGACGATTTCGCTTGCAAAAATTGAATTCCAAAGGGAAAAAAACCTAGAACCTTCCAATACCAAACTAAATTTAGTTGTCACCTAAGCTGAAATGTACTCTCAAATTATATAAAAATGGATTGTGAAAGTTTAAAAATAGAAATCCAAGTTATAGATGGATCTAATATTGAATTTGAAAATAGTGTTTTAAAGCTCAATTTTAAGAGTATTTTAAAACTCAATTTTAAGAGTATTTCAAATCGCAATTTTAGTATGCTTCAATCAAAATTAACCATTTTTGTAAGAAATTCATAATTGGGAGTGTAAGAGTGGTTATATGTTGTAAAGAGGAGAAATAAAATATTGTTAAATCGCAGGTAATTGCATGCATTCAATAATAAATGTTAAATATAATGGCTGCAGTAAATAATTTTTAATACTTCAGTGAGTGGTATAACATATGTACATTGTATACCTCTCAAGCGACGAAAAAAGCTAAATTATTCATAGTAAAAATATTTGATCAGTGAAAATATTTTTTGGCCGGTAATTAAAATTCTTAATCTGCGTCTTTGGGAGGGGGGGGGGGGATCCTTTAATTTTTTAAGAGTGTGATGAGATATCTTGTTTCGTGTTAGAGGTAAGAGGAAAAGTCAATTATAAAGTTGTTGTAGAATGAGGCAGAATTAGTACTAAGCATTTTTGTCCCATGATCCATAACAAAAGATGAAAAGCAACCCTGAAAATCAGTGTACACAAGCTAATCCCCCCCCCCACCACCACCAACCAGAAAAATCCTGTACATTTAGACAATGTGACTGAATAAAATTGATTTTATTATACACAAAATTTTGCAACTTTGTAATTGACTTTTTCTTCTATATCTAACAGAAAGCGCCCTCCTATTAAATATCCTTAGTTGTTCAAATTATTAATGTTCCTTTTGAGCTATAAACTACAATTATTGTTCCGTAAATTATCATTGGAAATAATGTTATGAAAATCTTAAAATTCCTGTAATTCGAGATCTAATTTGAATAACTATAAATTCGATCTAGTTCTAGTTTTTCACATCATGTATCTATGCAAAATTTTTTATAGTTGTGTATTTATTCTAGAGTTATTGTATCCACATATCAGAGTCAGAGGCACACACACAGACTGACATATTTACAAAAATGTTCGAAATGGGTTCGGGAGGTTTTAAAATGTGCTTATCCGTCAAGTTCTCGAATTTGAAAATTTTTGAAAAAACAATATTTTCTCTATACGATACTATGAGAAAATAAAAATTATCTAGTTTTGTTAGTACAGTAAACTTTCTATAATCTGAGACGTGCCGGATTACCAGATTTTCCGGATTATTGGATGCCCAAATAAAATAGCGAAAGAAATAATTTAAAATAAAATAATGGACTGTAAATGTTATATTTATTTCCCTAAACAGACTGAATTACAGTGTACATTATGTGGAAAATAAATTAATTAAATTATAAGATGAATTTCAATGAACAGAAATCTGCATAATGACGGGAGTTCACGGACATTTCCGAATACAGATGAACGAACCCGAATGCCATTCGAGATGCATGCTGGACCGTCAGGCATGCTGAACCATTCGATGCCGGATTAACGGAAGTTTACTGTAGTTATTTTTATTAATTCAAGTACTTATTTGTAACAGTTAACAGTTCGATAGAGTCACCGTGTTGAAAGGGATTTGGTTCAGAAACATTTCCGAATACAGACTAACGAACCCGAATGCCGTTCGAGAGGCCTGCTGGATTGTCAGGCATGCCGAACGATTAGATGCCCGATTAATGGACGTTTACTGTAATTATTTTATTAATTCAAGTACTTATTTGCAGCAGTTCGATAGAGTGACCGTGTTGAAAGGGGTTTCGTCCTCGAATATTTCCGAATACAGACGAACGAACCCGAATGCCATTCGAGAGGCGTGCTGGACTGTCAGGCATGCCGAACCATTAGATGCCGTAAGTTTACTGTAGTTATTTTATTAATTCAAGTACTTATTTGCAACAGTTCGATAGAGTGACCGTGTTGAAAGGGATTTCGTCCACGAATATTTCCGAATACAGACGAATGAACCCGAATGCCATTCGAGAGGCGTGCTGGACTGTCAGGCATGCCGAACCATTAGATGCCGAAAGTTTACTGTAGTTATTTTATTAATTCAAGTACTTATTTGCAACAGTTCGATAATGACCGTGTTGAAAGGGATTTCGTCCACGAATATTTCCGAATACAGATGAACGAACCCGAATGCTATTCGAGAGGCGTGCTGGACTGTTAGGCATGCCGAACTATTAGATGCTGAAAGTTTACTGTAGTTATTTTATGCAAGTACTTATTTGCAAAAGTTCGATAGAGTGACTGTGTTGAAATGGATTTTGTCCACGAATATTTCCGAATACAGACGAACGAACCCGAATGCCATTCGAGAGGCGTGCTGGACTGTCAGGCATGCCGAGCCATTAGATGCCGAAAGTTTACTGTAGTTATTTTATTAATTCAAGTACTTATTTGCAATATTTCAGTCACTGTGTTGAAAGGGATTTGCTGCAGTCGCAGACCATCTTCGTTAGAGATTGTGATGATTATTCTGCGGTGTTAACGTGCCCTGAATTGCTTTTTCTTGTCCTTGACCGTTTATTTATCCTCAATTGGGGCACATGGTCACTTGTCTCTGGTCTTTCCTGGTAAGGCGCGAAAGCTTCCCTCCACGAAATGCTGTTACTGATTTGGTGACCTCAGCTTTCCGTTAGGGCAGTATTTATTTTTCAGGTCGCGGAATCCTTTTAAAATTTTATTTGATGGCGGAATTCCAAAATGAGAGAATGTCCCTTGTGGCCCAAATTATGCAATAGAATTTTAATAGTTTTTTTTCCCTCTTAATTTTTAAGAAAATTTGCATGAAACCTATGGTATTTTATTAATAACCAAACGAAAATTCGATTTCTTTATCTAATTTTCCTCATATAAGTATTTTCTTCCAGTTATTTTATTTTCTTAACTAAAAATCGCGTAGAAATAACATTTTTATTTCGCTCTCTTTAAAACTAAATTCACTGCAGCATTTTAGTCAGTTTTTACTTTCTCCTACGTAGTATTGAGAAAATATTATTTTTTCACGGATTTCGATATTTTGATGCAAATATATGTTTTAGGACCTCCTGAAAACGTTTTGACTATTTTTGGAGTGATGTCCGTCTGTCTGTGGTCGACTTATTACGCACACGATAGCTGTCACAAATATTAATGGATTTTTACGAAACTTTATATTCGGCTTTGCCAACGAAAAATCTAGAACTAGATAGAATTTTTTTTTTTTAAAATTCGATCGAAAACTTCTAAATTTATTCGAAATTTTATGTTTTCCTAACATAGCAGCCTAGGACAAAATTTGCTTAAAAGGAGTTATTTATGGATCAGTGATCACACACGAACCTTAATAGTTTCAATCATTGTAGTGATCAGTAGCTGCGATACAATTTTTGTGTTTGTGATATACATTATTAGCTCCATCGGGGAGGGGGGGGGGATGCTAAATTACCACCCATGAGGGGTACATTATTAAACTTGGTATCAATAGCTTTTTTTTTCAAGCCCCTTCAAATGAATGAAGTGTACATGCTAGACTTGTAATCATTTGCAACAGTAATTCAGATTTTTCAAAATTTGTCTTGTTTTATTTTTATTTTGCAGATTTTACACGAAAGATCAATCATGCATAAAGCATTGATTATGAAACGCTTTCCAACTGCAGTGCAATTTTATTTAAACATCTCTAAAATGCGATTCATTCAGCGGTGATATTTTTTAAATTCTCACAGTGCTGCAATAATTTATTTTACTTAAAAACTTAAAACCATGGAGGACAGGTAAAAATACTTTCGAACTCCATGCTTAAAACTTCATCGAGAAAGGCAATGCTATTAAATCGTATGCTTCTCTATGTAAAATCAATAAGTATTTCATTCGTATCACTTATATTCCAGATTCCAGAGCTAAATAATTTTGCGTTAAAAAAATTCAGCAATTCTTACACAACTCATCTTACAGCTTGACCTGTTTACCTTCTTCATACATTAAAATTTGCTCCATTGTAGAACTAATCAAAGTTTGATGATCATTTAAACTCAAAAATATTGTAATTGCGTTGACGCAGAATATAGATGCATAGAAAATACTAAAAAATAAAGCGGTTTTAGGACGGATGCAACACTAAATATAAATTTAAAAGAGCTTTTAAAAATTACGATTTTGACCTGGGAAAAAAAAAATGGATGCCATATTTTATTTTGAAGTGGGTCACGTGATCTCTTCATATAATATGCTTGTAATTATTATTTTTATTTAAAAAGCTACCGAACATATTTTACTCAATTTTTTTTTATATATTTTATGGGATAATTTGAATATTTCCTAAAATTTTCAAAGCAATTTGTGAATTTTAACTTCGCTTAAAAAATGTTTTGAAAAATTAGGTCTCATAGGATTCAATGTATTTCATTTTTTCAACCCGGGTTCAATCCAAAACTAATTGGGTGATATCATTCGTTTACATTCCCATGTGTCCCCACAGACCGTTTCAACAACATACTAAAATTTCATTTTGATAAAAGTTATTTTTACGGCAGTTATCACGCGAACGGACCGACAGACAGAATGAACAAAGTCATAAACACTTTTCAACTATGTTGGAAAGTGTTAATAAATAAATAAAATAAAATCACAATCTGCTTAAATATGGATTCTGTTATAAGAAGGTCGAGGCTACAATCGTAGTGAATTTAGCGATTATGGCACCCGAGTTAACAAACAAATCCCCAAACTAAAAAACTAATTTTACACAGAAATGACCCCCATGTGGTATCACTAGTATTAGGGGCGGTTATGCGACGCGTAAGGGTCCGCAGTGAGCTGGGATATTGTCGGCCCCCAAAACAAAACAATGTTTTCGGCAAAAATTTTGTTGGAAAATTATTAAATATTTTATTTTATTATTAATTGAATATTTTTATTACAACAATTATGCGCATTAAAATATTTACGACTCATTAAACAGATTTTTATGATTAAAAAAAATTACATAAAATACCCATTACTTATTAAACTCAAAGTTTGAAAATCGCGGGGCCCTATCAAGCGCAAGTCATAAGCTAAGACGAGATCAAACGCGTGAGCATTAGTTTAACGATGGCTTCATTTCGCAATTGCCTTCATTTCACAGCTGGGAATAGTAGCACACAAAGTGTAAATAGTTTAAAATTCTAACTTTCCTTTAATATTATCGGAGGTAGTGAATAGCTTCTGAAACTATTTTAATACGTTTGGAAATAATTTTCACTACCTATGTCTGACAAAAATTTAAGTTAATCGTGTGGAGCTTCAAAATGAGAAAAGGAGCAAAAGAATGAATAAATTAATTAAAAACAAAATCGAACTTTTTCACTTATGAAAATGACTTTCCCAAAATAAAAACATTTTTACTTTCCTTATATACATAATGTATAAGGAAAGTATTGTGGCGGGGTCGAAAATTCAAATTCGAGTTTTCGACGGGAGAGCACGTTTCAAGCATCCCTGATCACGAATCAAACAATTTTGAAGTGATGTGTGTGTGTGTGTGTGTGTCTGTGTGTGTGTGGAGACGATAACTGACGACCGAATGGACCGATTCGAACCAAATTTGGTACAAAAATCACAATCCGTAAACACTGAAAGCCCATTGTTTTCATACGCAATCCAATGTTCAGAACCCCCCTAAATTTTCGAATAAAATTTTGAAAAAATCGTCAAAAAATCAAAACCACTAATAAAGTTACGCAAATAGACATTTCTTATGTAACTTTTCATTAGAAAACGATTGACATAAATTTTAGAACGCTAACATGAACCGTTCTTGAGATATTGCACATTTTTCAAAAAAATTATCAAAAAGTCATATAAAATAAAAAAAAAATATTTCCTATTGAGAAACATGTTCACTTTTCATATGTAATACTATGCGATAAATTGGGTGATATCATTCTCGTGGATCTAACTCGTTGCAGTCATGGAAAAAGATACTTTGAGTAATACTTTTGTATTTGAACGCCAATAATCATTTATCTGCTGTAAGAATAACTTATTTCTTCGTCCATAACACTTGGCGAGATTTTGGCGACAAATTTGGCTGAATGTCGCCAACTTGGCGACTTTTTGAAATGTTGCCAAATTAACGAAAATCTCGCCAAATAGATAAAAATGACGCTAAATCAATGAAAATGACGACTAATTGTCGAAAATTCAATATCTTGGAAAGAATATTAACATCTACTATAAGAAAAACCTATTTTTTTTACTGTAAAAGTAGTAAATTCATTACATTATATAAGGAAAGTTATGTGTTGCCCACATCAGATTTTTTTAAAAGGTATTTATTTCTTGACGCCAAAATTTCAGTTTTCTCAAAATTAAAATTTCGGGGGTAAGGGCTCAAAACTTTGGATTGGGCCCTTCACATATTTTGCTTAAGAGAGTAAAATTCCCAGTTACACCACTGAACGTACCTCTTCTGCAATAGTAAAAAAATCTGATGTGGGCAGCACATGACTTTCCTTATATAATGCAATGAATTTACTACTTTTACAGTTAAAAAATGTTATTATTATAGTAGATACTTATATTTTTTCCAAGATATTGAATTTTCGCCGATGAGTCGTCATTTTCATTGATTTAGATTTAGCGTCCTTTTTATCCATTTGGCGAGTTTTTCGTTAATTTAGCAACATTTAAGAAAGTCGCCAAGTTGGCGACATTCCACCAAATTCGTCGCTAAAATCTCTCCAAGCGTTATGGACGGAAAAATAAATTATTCTTACAGCAGATAAATGACTATTGGCGTTCAAATACTAAAGTATTACTCAAAGTTCAAAAGAATTTCATGAATGGAACGAGCTAGATCCACGAAAATGATGTCACCAAATTTATCGTATGGTATTACATATAAAAAGTGAACATGTTTCTCAATAGGAAATATTTTTGTTTGTTTTATATGATTTTTTGATAATTTTTTTGAAAAATGTGCAATATCTCGAGAACGGTCCAGGCTAGCGTTCTAATAAAATTTATGTCAATCGTTTTCTAATGAAAATTTTCATAAGAAATGTCTATTTGCGTAACTTTATTAGAGGTTTTGATTTTTTAACGATTTTTTCAAAATTTCATTCGAAAATTTAGGAGGGTTCTGATCATTCGATTGCTTACAAAAACAATAGGCTTCCAGTGTTTACAAATTGTAATTTTGATACCAAATTTCTTTCAAATCGGTCCATTCGTTCGTCAGTTATCGTCTCCACTGACACACACACACAGACATAACTTTAAAAATGTTCGATTCCTGATCAGGGATGCTTGAAACTTGCTCTCCCGTCGAAAACTCGAATTCGAATTTTCGACCCCGTCACAATACTTTCCTTATACATTATGTATATAGGAAAGTAATTGCTTTTTTCATCTTTTTGAAACCCACTTATTAAACTTTAAAATTCTTTTATCAAATAAGTAAAAAAATAAAAATAAACACGGACTTTTGACGAACTTTTTATAAAATAGTCCGCTTCCTCCGATATTTTCCGTTTTCACTTTAAAAACTACCTTTTAATATTAGAATCAAAATTAAAGTTATGAACTTTAAAGTCGAAATTCGACCGATCTGATAAGGTGACGTAAATTCTTACACGGTTTTCATATTTTATAAGAATTGCATCAGAAATATTTTTAAGAGACAATCTTAACACGTTGCTTCTATCGGATGTTACTAAAGCTAAAATAAATTCCCTTTTAGTACATTTTCTAGTAAAACATAAATGATCGTCGAAAAACAACACGAAAATTAATTGCACCATATTGAAGCTTTAAATACGTCGTATCATCGAAACATACAAATATCATACGAATTGAATTGACGATATTGCACTACTTTTGAAAAGTTAAGCTCACGGCAGTAAATCAAGTTTTTGAGCTATGTCAGGTCAAACAGTTGATTGACTCCAAATTTCACAAGAAAGTAGTCAGTTGAGTGATAGTCCATCGAGTAATAATCATGTGTTTTAATAATAAAATTAAAGAAAATATATTTAGGTATATTTTTTACACTTCAAGCGTTTACTTCACACTTGTACATTCGCAAAAAGCTTTATATGCTATACAAACAAACGAAACAAGCCTTAATAAGGGATGTGACCTCCTCTGACCAGTGGCGGCTCCTGACTTCAGGAATGGTGAAGCAGATTCAGTGACGGGATTCTCCCCTCATCCTCGACAACGAACATCACGAAAACACATAACGCTACTGGCACAAGTGTTATTGTTGAGACCCAGACCGTCCGACCTACCAGAAAGGTATAAGGTAACTTTTTCGACGGCCGGACTGGCACAAGTGTTGTCAAATATCTAAAACTAGCCAAGCGAGTCTGGAAAAGTCGCCAAATAATATTATACCATTCAGCCGATAACTTTAAGTGAAGCAGCTCTTATCCTATGCCACCTCATGAGCCGTCACTCACCCACACTACAGTGCCCAGAAGAAGTGTCTAGAAAAAGTCGCTTTTAGACACTACTCTGATCCTGACACAAGCTTCGCATCAACGTTTCATTCCTTCAATCAGTGCAGCAGAGGGCAACAGCAACCAATCTGAGAGTAGTTGGAGGGGCTAGGCAGGCAAAGACATCCTAAACATGATATCTCGATTGAGATCTGGAGAATAACCTGACCAATGCATACGAACAATACCTTTGATCTCAAATATTCAAAAAATACTTATATAAATATAAAGATCTAACGAGGTGTCAAAAGAGGAAAACGCGTTATTACAAATGGCCCTAGGAAATGTTGAAAATTATACTCTGATTGTTTCTGGAATGTAATGAGCACTCTTCGTCGGGAACTGTAAATAGACAAATTTTGCCGAAATAGCAAGCTTGCCTAAAAGCGTCAAAGAATATCTTCCAGATTTGGCAAAATCTCTCGGCGCAAGACATTTGAAATAAGAATAGAAAGACTAAATCATTTGTATATGGTTTTACGTTTAGAATATGGATTTGGTTTCATATAAGTAGAATTTTAAATATATAATTTATTACGAAATATCAAGAAATATATTCTGGATTAAAAACCACCAATTTGTTGAAGTCGGAATCATTGTCGGAAATCATTGCTGGAATATTTCTGCCAAAGCACCCCCTTGGGAAAATTATTAATTTAATTAAAAGCCAATATGAGAGAAAAATAAGAAACCTTCTGTTTGAAATTGGAACATTCAACCACAACTGTGTATTTTCTCCCACGTGCATAGTAATAAAAACAATTTAAACTTATACCTAAATGGAAAAACTTAGGATTATTGCATTTGGTATGTTTATGAATGTCCAATTTGTTAATTTAGTTGTTTCGTCTCCATAAAGGTTAGAAATCTGCTATGAAGAGGGGAATATTTTTTAAAGGTGGTACACACTAATTTTTAAAAATTGGTGCATACTAATTTTTAAAAGTGCTATACACACTAATTTTTAAAATGTGATGCTTATACCATCTATTCAAATTTACTTTGTAACAATACATATTTCAAGGTTTATAGTAATCTTAATGCAATTTTAATGCAATCAATTTTAGCCCCCCCTCGGAGAAAATCCTGCATACGTCCATCCATGCCCCCAACTATCTTCTCATGTACCTCAGATTGGAAAACTCTGCTCTACATGATCATTTTTTGTCGGAACTATATACTGATCACTTAAATACTGGTAACCTAAAGGAAATGTTTTCGGTGAACAAACAGCGTACTCAAATTCGCCACCGATCACTTGTTCTTACTGCATAATGATAGAAATTCGTAATCGTCGGCTGAAGAAGTATATTCCGCTATTTCTCACCAAACAAGATATCCCATTACGCGATTGAATGTTCGTCCATGTATGTGGGGCGCACGATCCACGTGATCTGAACACTGACCTCGAAAGTATTTCCTTACAACAAAAATGAAAGTGACAGAAAGTTGTCGGCTTTCCCTCCCTCCCTCTCCCCACGAGCCATTAAATTGATGTCGCGTGCTTGCATAACCCTTTTTTTTTATCATATTTTTGTGCATTTGCTTTTTCATCATAACAGGGAGGAGCTTGTGCTGCTTTAAGTCAACTGAGACGGGGAATTTGAAGAGGATTTTGATATATGCGCATTACCTGTAAAAGTTGCGATTGTCTTCTTTTACTTTTACAACCCAGACAGTCTTATTTGTATAACTGGTTAAGTAGTATATATTATAAGCATGCATGATGCTTTGTCTTTAGAAACTAGGGGGTTCCACCCCCTGCTCGCTACGCTTCGAGCTGTTTCAAGCCAAACTAAAGTTTAAATTGAAAAATGGTTTATTTTAACGTGTATTTCTCTAGAAATGTATCAAATTTCATATTTTTGAATGCTATAATTTTTGCGGTACAAGACAGAAAATCCCGAGGAACACGAAATTTGTCAAACAGCGGCGGCCGATAGCGTCAGCTATTTTTACTTTCCTTATATACACAATGTATAAGGAAAGTATTGTGACGGGGTCGAGAATTCGAATTCGAGTTTCAAGCATCCCTGATCACGAATCAAACATTTTAAGTGATGTTTGTGTGTGTGTGTGTGGGGGGGGGGGGAGACGATAACTGACGAACAAATAGAGCGATTGGAATGAAATTTGGTACAAAAATCACAATCCATGAATACTGGAAGCCTATTGTTTTTAAACGCAATCGAATGTTCCGAACCCTCCTAAATTTTCGAATGAAATTTTGAAAAAATCTTAAAAAAATCAAACCTTTAATAAAGTTATGCAAATAGACATTTCTTATGTAATTTTTCCTTAGAAAACGATTGACATAAACTTTAGAACGCTAGCTTAAACCGTTCTCGAGATATTGCACGTTTTTCAAATAAATTTATCAAAAAATCCCACAAATTAAAAAACTATATATTAACTGTTGAGAAACATGTTCACTTTTCATATGTAATATCATGTGATAAATTTGGTGACATCATTCTCGTGGATCTAGCTCATTCCATTCATGAGAAAAGATACTTTGAGTAATACTTTTGTATTTGAACGCCAATAGTCATTTATCTGCTGTAAGAATACCTTGTTTCTCGTCCATAACGCTTGGCGATATTTTGGCGACGAATTTAGTAGAATGTCGCCAACTTGGCGACATTTTTTAAAGTTGCCAAATTAACGAAAATCTCGCTAAATGGACAAAAATGACACTAAATCAATGAAAATGACGACTTATTGAAGAAAATTCAATATCTTGGAAATAATATAAGCATTTGCTATAACAATAACATTTTTTTTAACTGTAAAAGTAGTAAATTCATTGCATTATATAAGGAAAGTCATGTGTTGCCCACATCAGATTTATTTTAAGTAGCTGACGCTGATATATTTATCAACGTAATTACAGCAAAAGAAAATAACTAGATTGTGGCTTCATTTAACCTTATACATTTATTAAAAAATATACACTCGTCTTTTCCCGCGATTAAAGTGGGATTAACTGAATTCAATTTTTCAAAAACTAATCGTGCTCGACTGCTTTTTAGCAATCAATGTTGTAAGGGAAAGAACGAACATTACGCGCATGACCCAAATAAGCGCCCTTGCGATTCACTTACGCAAACTGGGTACATCTGCTCAACTGGCACGAAACACCCTTAAATAACGCGATTCTGTGTTAAACAGGTATCTACTTCAGGAGGGAGCTGCGACCAAACCTCGGAGGTTAAGCTTAATACACCTAAATCGGAACAGCATGCTTGAGCTTAATAAGCCTAGAGTGACGCGATTCCGCATTCAGCAGGGCAGGTTCTTTCTTCCAAAGGGCTATCCTTGGCCCAAGTTAAAAGTATAGTCTTTAAAGCTAAACTTTAACATAAATTAACAGCTGAGATATGATCAATTATAAGTGAAAGAAACACAGTAGATTTATAAGGCACACTATAATTTCAACTGACAGTTTTATGAATGAATAGCTAGCATATGCATTGGAAATTATGTTTAAAAAAATAGCTTTAAAACAGATATATGAAGAAATAAGTTTCAAAGTACTCTATTCTCCCATCACAATTCCCTAATAAAAATGTAAGGAAACTTTCTTAAAAAAAATTGATGTGGGCAAGACATGACTTTCCTTATATAATGTAATAAATTTACTACTTTTACAGTAAAAAAAAAAATCTGATGTGGGCAACACATGACTTTCCTTATATAATGAAATGAATTTACTACTTTTACAGTAAAATAAATAGGTTTTTCTTCTAGTAGATACTAATATCCTTTCCAAGATATTGACTTTTCGACAATTAGTCGTCATTTTTATCCATTTGGCGAGATTTTCGTTAATTTGG
Source organism: Amaurobius ferox (assembly GCA_951213105.1). Taxonomy (NCBI): domain Eukaryota; kingdom Metazoa; phylum Arthropoda; class Arachnida; order Araneae; family Amaurobiidae; genus Amaurobius; species Amaurobius ferox. Next base: position 121,365,656 of record OX578149.1, on the reverse strand, counting down.
CAACATTTCAAAAAGTCGCCAAGTTGGCGACATTCTGCCAATTTCGTCGCCAAAATCTCGCCAAGCGTTATGAACGAAGAAATAAGTTATTCTTAAAGCAGATAAATTGGCGTTCAAATGCAAATGTATTACTCAAAGTATCTTTTTTCATGAATGGAACGAGCTAGATCCACGAGAATGATGTCACCCAATTTATCGCATGATATTATATATGAAAAGTGAACATGTTTCTCAATAGGAAATATTTTTTTTCTATTTTATTTGACTTTTTGATAATTTTTTTGAAAAATGTGCAATATCTCGAGAACGGTTCATGTTAGCGTTCTAAAATGTATGTCAATCGTTTTCTAATGAAAAATTACATAAGGAATGTCTATTTACGTAACTTTATTATTGGTTTTGATTTTTTGACGATTTTTTCAAAATTTCATTCGAAAATTTAGGGGGGTTCTGAACATTCGATTGCGTATAAAAACAATAGGCTTCCAGTGTTTACAGATTGTGATTTTTGTACCAAATTTGGTTCGAATCGGTCCATTCGTTCGTCAGTTATCGTCTCCACAGACCCACTGACACACACACACACACACACACACACACACACACATACTTTCACACACACACACACACACACACACACACACACACACACACACACACAGACATCACTTCAAAAATGTTTGATTCGTGATCAGGGATGCTTGAAACGTGCTCTCCCTGTCGAAAACTCGAATTCGAATTTTCGACCCCGTCACAATACTTTCCTTATACATTATGTATATAAGGAAAGTAATAGGTTTTCTTTATAGTAGATACTTATATTTCTTCCTAGATATTAAATTTTCGACAATTAGTCGTCATTTTCATTGATTTATCGTCATTTTTTTTCCATTTGGCGAGATTTGGATTAATTTGGCAACATTTCAAAATGTTGCCAAGTTGGCGACATTCCGCCAAATTCGTCACCAAAATCTCGCAAAGCGTTAAAATGCGAAGAAATAAGTTATTCCTACAGCAGATAAATGACTATTGGCGTTCAAATACAAAAGTATTACTCAAAGTATCTTTTTTCATGAATGGAACGAGCTAGATCCAGGAGAATGATGTCATCCAATGTATCGCATGGTATTACATAAGAAAAGTGAACATGTTTCTCAATACGAAATATTTTTTTTTATTTTATATGACTTTTTGATATATATATTTTATAAAATATGCAATATCTCGAGAACGGTTCATGTTAGCGTTCTAAAATTTATGTCAATCGTTTTCTAATGAAAAATTACATAAAAAATGTCTATTTGCGTAACTTTATTAGCGGTTTTGATTTTTTGACGATTTTTTCAAAATTTCACGCGAAAATTTAGGGGGGTTCTGAATATTCGATTGCGTATAAAAATAATAGGCTTCCAGTGTTTACAGATTGTGATTTTTGTACCAAATTTCGTTCGCATCTGTCCATTCGTTCGTCAGTTACCGTCTCCACAGACTTACTGACACACACACACACAGACATTACTTCAAAAATGTTTGATTCGTGATCAGGGATGCCTGTAACGTGCTCTCCCGTCAAAAACTCGAATTCGAATTTTTGACCCCCGTCACAATACTTTCCTTATACATTATGTATATAAGGAAAGTAAAAAGTAAATAGATTAATAAATAAAACTTATTTTACAGAAAGAATAAAATAAAATTTTATATGCTATTTTCAAAAGTTTATATCCGATTTGAATGAAAATTTCCGAACACTTATAATATTGGAAAGTAAATGTATATTCCAGAAAATGAAAATATTTAAAATCCACGAAATTAGACAATCGCAAATTTATAGCAATCAAGTGTCTATTAAACGAAAGGTTTGAGGCATTGTTTGCTGAACACTTGCTTCCGTATCTTATGCGCTCAAAAATCGTCTGCTGCTATACAGATCTTTAAAGCCAAAATTTCGAAGCATTTTCGACGTAAAGCAACTTTTAACGCTAATTCGAATTACAAGGTAAAATATGTTCATTGAAGTATATCGTGTGGTCATAGCGGCTATTCCCTTTTCTGCTATAGACTGCACAGACAGACATATTTTATTATGTAAGATCTCGGTAAGAGTTTATGTCCAGTTGTATTAGGACCAGAATATAAAAATATCTGTAGTTCAGGTAAGGCAAGAATCTGTGAAAGGTGAAGTAGAGGACTGGATTTCGTTTTACTATATGAACTCTGTGGGAAAACTAGTGTAAATTTTTGCCAATGAGGGGGGGGGGGGGGCGTGACTCTTCCCCCGTCGTAACTCTACACCCCTATACATTCATATCCGCATTATTCCATTGTGTGAACTACTTCAGAACCTTGCTTTCAAATCAGACGCTAAACGTCGTTTTATCGCCAGCATTGATACGCGAGAAGATGTCTCTTTCAAGGTGATAGCAGCGCATTCATTATCAGAATTAAGCAAGTAAAATAAAAATATCATAGTTTATTAAAGCTTTGCATAGATTTTTTTTAAGCTCCATTCATACAAACCCTTTTATTATTTGTATGTATGAAGAATGTATTTATTAAAATGTATGCAACTTAAATGTTTGAAAGACATCGACATACCAAATTTGGACTTTCTATCTGCTCCGGTACTCGAGTTATTCCCACAAACGAGTATATTCACGGGCCAAGGATGGGCTGGGTGGTAAGTTTCAAAATCTAAAAAAATTAAATATACCACGAAAAGCAGTGATATTCCAAATATGATCTTTCTAGCTACACCGGATCTCTAGTAATTCTCGAAAAATCAGTACATTCCTATGACCGGCCCAGGACGGGCTAGCCCGATAAGGTTTCTTCAACTCTCAAGTATTAAAATATACTACAAAAAACGACATACCGAATTTGGACTTTTTAGCTACTTCGGTTCTCGAGCTATACCCCTAAACGAGTACATTCTTACTGCGGGCCCTGGACGGGTAACCCTATAAGGTTCAAAATTGGTTCGGTAACCCGATAAAGTTCAAAATTGGTTCATATTTGAATAAGTCTCGCTATTGCATCGGGTATGAGTAACCACTGTTGTACGAAAGTTAAAAAATAGTCCAATATTGAGCTTCACTTGATTAGTTAGGGCCTTAAAGATTGGAAAAACGACATTGTATGGCAGGTCCAGGACGGACTGGTCCGATAAGGTTTAAAATCTAAAGATTTAAAATGTACCACAAAAAACAACGATATGCCAAATTTTATGTCGCTACGATTAGTGGAACCTGGTTAGTTCTTGTCTCACATTTTTAAGTTAAATAAAAGGTTGTAAAAATAAATCTTGTTCAGATTTCGTGCTCAAGGTATTCTTTTAAAATGTTTCGTAAAAATTCTTTAAAAGTTCCATTAAAAGCGCCATAGTGACGCAAAAATCTGATTTACAAAGAAATCGGTCCTTTTTGTAAAAATATACTTTTCAGTAATTTCCATGCTATCTACAGTATTTAATTATTGCAGTAATCACTATCATCAACGAATCGAATTTCATAGATGTATTCTTAAAATGCTAATCAATATTTTATACGAGTATCTTAAAAAAAAAAAAAAAAGAATCGTACGTTACAAAAGAAATGGTTCCAATACTGTCGCTAGGGGCTTTTGACCTGCAGCATTTTATTTCCTTTCTCTCTCATTAATCGTTATACAAAAAATGTTTCGAGAACGAAATGGACTTACATTAGTTTAATATTTCTAGATTTTTCTTTTTCTGCGTAAGACAGAACGGCGTTTTATTATATTTGGAATATTTTTCTTCTTGCAGTATTTATGTATATGTATGTGAAAAAACTAATTTAGAGTAGGTGGGGACAAAGATCTTCAATTTTTACTTATGCATTATTTTCGATTACTGGTTATTATATTTAGACCTGGAATTTTCAATATAGCTTTATTAAAAATTATTTGAATTGTAATCTACTTTTACTTATTTAAATTGCATTCTACTTTTAAAATCGTATCAATTCGATTTTTTTTTATCTATATAATGAAAGGCAATGTCTGTATGTCTTATACACTATAGGCCCAGCGACCGCGCGATTATTTTATCGTTCAATATTAAATGAATTAATCTCTTTGCTATAAGTATTTTATCGTTCATAGTATTTTATTTTTAAAATATTTACAAATTAAATTACAACTTATTTATGGAATTAATATTAATTTTTATTTATAAAAATTTTATTTTGAGAAATTCCCATAATTTAAATATTTTTCTTGGATTTGAGCTCACAATTTTCCATGCTTGAGCTATTTACAATTCCAAATGCAAAAAAATAAATATTAGTTTTCGGTCATACACATTTCTTTTACAATGCAAAATGCAATGACTCAAAATTCCCACATTTTGGAAACTTTAAAAATTCCCTGCCCACAAAACCGGACTTTTTCCCGTCTTTGTAACTCTACCCGAAATTGATCATATTAATCGATGCAACTAACTCTCTTCAACGGCAGTTACTTCACAGCGAAGCTTTAAAAGTCATGTAATCTTAAAAAGGACCCATCACAAATGCATTTTGAATTATAACTATTTTCAGTATTACAGGTTACGTCTCTGATTTTATAATGTGCAACTAATGAGGACCATTGTATACATTTTAAATGCGAATTTTTGTATGGTTTAATAATGCGAAAACCCCCTTCATTTCTAAAATGCACCAAATGGATATAAAATTAAGTTATTTATGAAATGAAATATTTATGAAATTATGTTTAAAATTTTCAAAATAAACTATATAAATAAAAATCCGATTTAAACACACAAAATAAAAATGATTTAAATTAAAAAAATCCTTAATAAAAAATAATCGCGTAACCTAACACTCAGAAAAACTCTTATTACCACAGTTTGTTTCCCCCCATTTTCAAAACAGTTACGACACCACGCCCCTAAATGTTTCTAAAATGCCTTATGGGCTCACGAGCCGACCCCCTCCGATATCGGTTTCCTTCTTTGAACAAACACCGAAGTTGAAAAACTCTTATTTTAATTATTTTATTTTACATTCAGGCATACTCTGGGGCAAGTTTTTTTTTGTTTACAAAAAATTGATCCGTTTTGTAATGAAAGATACTTTTCTATAATTGCCAAACTGCCTATCCTATTTGCTTATTACAGTAATCACTAGCATCAACGAATCGATTTTCATAGTCATATCGTTAAAAGCTAATCGATATTTCATTCGAATACAGTCAGATTCTCTGCTAAAGAAATTTTGCATTACGAAGGAAATGGTCCCAATGCTGTCGCTTGGGGCTTTGAGTTGCATTTTTTTTATTTGCTTTCTGACTCATTATGGTGCGATACAAAAAATGTTCTGAGAATAAAATTGACTTGCATTAGTTTGGCTTTTTTTTTTAATATTTTTCTGCAGAGGACGAAATTACGTTCTGTTTTATTTGGCATGCTTTAATAGTATGTAAATAGTAAAATATTTAAATAGGTTCACAGATATCAAATGAGCGTATTTTTTGTAAGTAATTTAGTGCTGTGAATTTTAGAAATAGAACTAACTCCAAATTCATCGAATTTTAAATTTTCTAAAGCATTTTTTACTTTATCATACGTAGTATTATTTGCAGGGAAATTTTCGATTTCTTGATTTTAATGCTAATATATATTTTAGGCCTTCCTGAGCACGTTTTAACTATTTTTAAAGTGATGTCCGTCTATCTGTGGTCCGATTTTTGTGCACACATTAGCTGCACAAATTATTAATCGATTTTCACGAAACTTTATATCTGCTATGTTAACAAAAAATCTCTTAACTAGATAGAATTTTTTTTAAATTCGAAGGAACGAAATTTTATATTTTCTTGACGTAGCAGCGTAGGACAAAATTTGACATAATTATGTATAAAATAGGCTCCAAGATCACGAAACCTAATAGTTTCAATAATTGTAGTGAAAAATAGCCGCGATGCAATTTTTGTGCCCCTCCCCCCAGAGAGCAGGGATTGGCAAATTACTCCTCTTGGGGGCGGGGGGGGGGGGGTATATTTTCAAATTTGGTATTGAGCATTTTTGGTTGAAGGGCAACTTGCTATAATTGTAATCATTTAGAACAACAATACCGATTATTATTCCCTGAAAATAGTCGTAGTGGGGATCTACGAGGCAAAAGATAATTTGAATGTTACTATGGATGTACAGTTAATAATATAAACACCTGAATTTATCTGTCTATCTATCTATGGGTAACGCTGCTACAAAATGTTGCCAAATGTTTTTTAATCACTGATAAACATTTCAATTTAGATACTAACCCAGAGCCATAGAAATTATGTTGCAACCATGGACTTTTACGTAGCGTATGGCATCATATACTGAAAGTGAAACCTTGATGTTGTTTTATTACTTTCCTTATATACATAATGTATAAGGAAAGTATTGTGACGGGGTCGAAAATACGATTTCGAGTTTTCGACGGAAGAGCACGTTTCAAGCATCCCTGATCACGAATCAAACATTTTTGAAGTGATGTCTGTGTGTGTGTGTGTGTGTGTGTGTGTGTGTGTGAAAGTGTGTGTGTGTGTGTGTGTGTGTCAGTGAGTCTGTGGAGACGATAACTGACGAACGAATGGACCGATTCGAACCAAATTTGGTACAAAAATCACAATCCGTAAACACTGGAAGCCTATTGTTTTTATACATAATCGAATGTTTAGAACCCCCTAGATTTTCGAATGAAATTTTCAAAAAATCGTCAAAAAATCAAAACCGCTAATAAAGTTACGCAATTAGACATTTCTTATGTAATTTTTCATTAGAAAACGATTGGCATAAATTTTAAAACGCTAACATGAACCGTTCTCGAGATATTGTACATTTTTCAAAAAAATTATGAAAAAGTCACATAAAAAGAAAATTCCTATTGAGAAACATGTTCACTTTTCATATGCAATACCATGCGATAAATTGAGTGACATCATTCTCGTGGATCTAGCTCGTTCCATTCATGAAAAAATATACTTTGAATAATACTTTTGTATTTGAACGCCGATAGTCATTTATCTGCTGTAAGAATAACTTTTTTCTTAGTGCATAACGCTTGGCGAGATTTTGGCGACGAATTTGGCGGAATGTCGCCAACTTGGCGACTTTTTTGAAATGTTGCCAAATTTATGAAAATCTCGCCAAATGGATAAAAATGATGCTAAATCAATGAAAATGATGACTAATTGTCGAAAATTCAATATCTTGGAAAGAATATTAGTATCTACTATAAGAAAAACATATTTTTTTACTGTAAAAGTAGTAAATTCATTACAGTATATAAGGAAAGTCATGTGTTGCCCACATCAGATTTTTTTTATCATTTTATAAACTTTTATTTGAGATACCACGCAACTAGGAGTGTCACGCTCATATTGCCAACAGGTCAAATATTTCAAACTTCTTTTAACAAAATATAGACTATAAGTATAACCCATTTCTCCGTCCGTCCGTAACGCTTGGTGAGAAATTTAGCGAGACATCGCCAACTTGGCGACTTTTTTAAATGTTACCAAAGTGACAAAAATGCCGCCAAATTGATAAAAATGACGCCAAATGAGAAGTAATGTCTTGCAAATTCTGATGTCCGTCATATGACGGGCGTACATTCTAGTATCAAAATAGTATTCTTAGGAAAGACATCAAGTGTCGTAATCACTTTGAAAGGCCCGCCAATAAGGTAAGGAAAGTATAATAAAGTGAAGTATAATAAGGTGTTCATGCCCGAACGAATAAGTAATTGTAGTGCCACTAGCTGATAATTTACAAAGTTCGGATAACGAACCCAGTAACAAAGCAATATAGACGAAAAATACCCAATTACAGAGTTGTTGCGTATTGTTTGATGTAGGAAGACAATAAAACTGTTACAGAAGGCATTTATGTGAGACAATACGGTTATTGACGAACTGCGGGCATTACTGTGTACTAAATTAAGACCTTGAGCATCCTAATCACTTTGGAAGGCCCATCAATAAGGCAAGGCAAATATAATAAAGTGAAGTATAATAAAGTGTTCATGCCCGAACGAATAAGTGATTGTAGTGCCTCTACCGGATAATTTACTAAGTTCAGATGACGAGCTCGGCAACAAACCGAGATAGACGAAAAGTCCCAATAACAAAGTTGTTGCGTGTTGTTTGATGTAGGAAGAGACACTAAAACTGTTATAGAAGGTATTTATTTAAGACAATATGGGTATTGGCGAACTGCTGGCATTACTGTGTGCTTAAATGAACAAAACTTTTTTTGGAGAGGAACCTAATGTAAAGTGTGCTTTTTATCTCAGATGGGTAATACGTCACTGGCATTATTTGCATACACTTGTTAATCCTTCGGTAACGTTTATTGTATTGTGGCGTGGCTGCGCTAGAAGTCTGCAAGTAGTCGGTGCCAGCTTACTGACTTATCCCCGGGCTCATGGGTCAAGCCTGGGTTTTCTAGCACTGTATTGGGCCGAGATTGGGCTTCTTTTTTTGAAAGTCGGATACGGTCGGACATATTTATTTCGAAAAGTTTTATGAATTTTAATTGAGTACATGCAGAGTTGGGCAGTATCGAAAATGCATGTATTTGAAATACATTTTCAAAATACATTTGCATTTTGAACTGAAAAACCTAATGTATTTTGGTAATGTATCGAAAATACATTTTCAGAGTATTTTGTATTTTGAAAATACTCAAAATACATTTCTTCAGATCTATTCTATCGTGTTTAAACCGCAGATTGAATAATCTTCTTCAGGTTTAGAGGTCTTCAGCTTTAAACATTATAATTGATTCAGAGATTATTGATATTTTAAAGTTATTATGCCATTGTTTTATTGCGGCAAAAACTGTTGAAACTCATATATTGTATGTTGTACGAATAATCTTCTACAAATGCACGGGTATATCTTCTAATCTGCGAGAATATAAGTAGTACAGGTATATTGACATATATTTTTTCATAAATTGGCATATATTGGAATCAAGTACGGCCTTCTGGTATGAAGATTACGGGAATTATTGATATTTTCAATTTATTACGTCATCTGTTTTATTTTGGCAAATATATTTGAGACTCATATTCTAATACGGGTAATCTTCTACTAACAGTCGGACATATCTTCTAATCTACGACATTATAAGTAGTACGGGTATAGCTTTCCATATAATTTTAGCACTTTCATTTTGGCATATATTGGAATCAATTACTGCCTTCAAGTTTAAAGATTACGGATTTATTGATATTTTTAATTTATACATGTAATCTACTAATACAGGTTATATCTTCTAATATCCCCGTATATAAGTAGTACGGGTCCCATACAATTTTAACGCTTTTATTTTGCATATATTGATTCAATTCCATGTTTTTTATAAATATGCTTACAAAAGTGACCAGGATGTTTTATTCTGCAGATCTGCCAGTGAAGATAATTTTGTATAGTGAGAACAGAGATTCTTAACCTTCCTTTTAGGACCATTGCATTAAATATTTTAACAGAATATTTTGATTAAAAATGTTATTTTTAACACTTTACAACGTAGTTCAAAAGTTTTTATGACTGTGTTCATTCTGTCTGTCTGTCTGTCAGCACGATAACTGCCGTAAAAATGACTTTATCAAAATGGCATTTTAGTATGTTGTGCAGACGGTCTGTGGGACCTATGGGAATATAAATGAATGACATCACCCAATTAGTTTTGGATTCAACCCGGTTCGAAAAAATGAAATACATTGAACCCTATGGGACCCAATTTTTCAAACCCTTTTTTAAGCGGATTTAAAATTCACAAATTGCCTCGAAAGTTTAAAGAAATATTCAAATTATCCCATAAAATATATAAAAAAAAAATCAGCAAAATATATTCAGTAGTTTTTAAATAAAAATTAAAATAATAATTACACCTCTTATATGAAGCGATCACGTGACCATAATATGAAAAGATCACGTGACCCACTTCAAAAAAAATATGGCATCCATCTTGTCTCAAAATCGTGATTTTTAAAGTTCTTTTTAATTCATATTGAGTGTTGCATCCGTCCTAAAACCACTTTATTTTTGCTTAAATTCTGTGCATCTACATCCTGAAACAACGCAATTACAATATAGTTGAGTTTAAATGATCATCCAAATTTGATTATTTCTACAACGAAGCCTACTTTTCACGTATGGAGGATGTAAATACCAAAAGATGTAGAATGAGTTGTATAAGAATTGCTGCATTTCTTTAACGCAAAATTATTTAGCCCATGGAGTCTGCAATGTAGCTGATATGAATGAAACAATCATTGATTTTACAGAGAAGCAAACGATTTTTTGATGAAGTTTTGAGCATAGAATTAAATTCCATGTTCCTCCATGATTTTAACTTTTAAATACAATTAATTATTATAGTATTGTGATGAATGAAGTTCATTTTTTTTCAATGAAGTTTTAAGTTTTCGAATATAATAAATTAATGTTGTATTGTGATAATTTAAAAAATATTGCCGAGGAATGTATCGCATTTTAGAGATGTTTAAATAAAATTGCATTGAAATTGGAAAGTGTTTCATAATCAATGCTTTATGCATGATTGATCTTTCTTGTTTATCATGCCCATGAGAAAATTAATTTCAACAAGAAAGATCAATTATGCATAAAGCATTGATTATGAAACACTTTCCAACTTCAATGCAATTTTATATAAACATCTTTAAAATGCCATACATTCTTCGGTAATATTTTTAAAATGGTTACAATACTACATTAATTTATTATATATGAAAACTTAAAACTTCATCGAAAAAAATGAACTTCATTCAAATGGCGGCATTGAAATATAAATTGCCTGGTTTAAACATCTCTAAAATGCGATACATTCCTCGGTAATATTTTTAAAATTATCATAATACTACAATAATGTATTATATTTGAAAACTGCATCGAAACAAATGAACTTTATTCAAATGACGTCATCGAAAGGTAGATCGCCTCTTTATAAAAGCAGCATTGCATTCATAATTTTTTTAAATTCCTTTCATTCATCACAATACTATAATAGTTTATTTTATTTAAAAACTTAAAACCATGCAGGTACAAGTAATTTAACTCTATGATTAAAACTTCATCGAAAAAATAGTCTTCTTTGTGTAAAATCAATGAATGTTTCATTCAAATCAGTTATATTGCAGACTCCATGAGCTAAATAATTTACGTTAAAGAAATGCAGCAATTCTTATACAACTCATTCTACAAATTTTGGTGTTTACATTTGCGATAAGTGAAAATTAGGCTTCGTTTTAGAGATAATCAAAGTTTGATGATCATTTAAACTCAAATATATTGTAATTGCATTATTTCAAAATGTAAATGCACAGAATTTAAGCAAAAATAAAGCTGTTTTATACGGATACAACACTGAATACAACATTGAATATGAATTAAAAAGAATTTTAAAAGTCACGATTTTGACACAAGAAAAAAAATTTAAAAAAAATTTCTTTAAACTTGCTAAAATTTATTTTCTAAGAAGATCTCACATCATGTAATAACACTATTATAGTGGCTCAGATCAAATAAATAAAATTTTGAAGTTTTTTAAACTTTAAAAAAATCCATGTCGACGGACGTGACTAGGTGGTCCACAGATGTGACAATTTATTCCACAGACAGGATGACACACCTCACAAACATGACAGAAGTAATAAAATAGATTATAAACCGAATAAAATTTATATGCTTAATGTATGCCTACAATTTCTTTTATTTTACATAATCACACACATTTATTATGGAATATCATACAAATGCCAATACAGTTGAAAACTAAAAATGTAATACATAAAATTCTTCATGCACAAAACGTAGGAAAATGGAAACCAAAAATGAAAAGTAAGTTAAAATTCTATGGGGTGAACAGCAAAATAATAATTTCAGCACATATTTTTGAATTTTTTAAGATTTTCTGTAAAAATGTATTGATTGCGTTTATTTATTTCGGGCTGCAGCAAACTTTTAACTACAGAACTTTTGTCAACAGTTTCCACATTCACTTTATCTGGAAAAATAAATTTGCAAACTCCGGTCGATTTTCTCATAAAATTCACATCTAGCTTCTCCTCAGACTATCTTTCTAACATAATGTTCCACAAGGTTCCTTTCAGATTTAAACTGAACAACTACATAGCTGTTAGGTGAGATAATGTATTCTTGTTCAATTTCCTCATCAGAGTAGATCTCATGCACTTTTAATGGATTTAAACTTGCAATGTATGTTGGATCATGAATCTTGATCTTCCCAATCCCATAGTGAACCACAATTTTGTCCAGCTGTGCACTGCATGCAGGACAATCCTATTGCCTGAATCATAGTCCTGTTTTCCTTTTTCCAGGTAATTTCATGTACTTCCAAAGTTCCTTAGAAAGTTTGTAGGTTGTTAGGTAGCTTTTTATCTAAGTTTTCAATATCTTCTGACTTTATTATGTAAATGTCAGTGTTGATGCTGTGTTCATTTAGTATGACTACCAGAGCATCTATGTTTGGAATGTCTTTTCCTTGACTGACGATAGTATCAACTAATCTTTTAATACACCCACCTATTCCGTCTGGCACCCTTTTTCCATGACCTTTTTCTTTCAGAAAAGTGCTAATGAAGGCTGTCCACCTCCAACTCCTTTGCTATAAAAGTTGCAGCCAAGTAAAACATTTTTTATTTCTATACTGTGTACTTGGTCCATCATTCAGAAAGTGGACTCTCTTTAAATTAGAAATTTTCTTGATTTCCACAAATATAGGTTGGAGGTGGTCACATATAGCCACAGGATCATGCCTTTTGCTATCCGACCTATGGACTTATGTTGTACAGATTCTTTAGTGTTAGTTTTGTAATAGTGTATACAGTACTGTATGCAGTGTAACCTGATTACGGGAGCCTCCAAAATGAAAAGATTGGATCTCTTTACCGTATTTACATTTGTAATTTTTAGAAAAATCTAAATGTATGAAAACTTTGTTTTTTGTCAAGGGTTTCTTTATTTTGCTTGTGTGGTGTTCAATGTTAGCAACATGTCGTCTATACTCTCCAAGTAGCATGATAAACTTAAAAACTAATTCATGTTTATTACAAGTAATTTCCTCTTTGTATGTCTTTTTTGTATGGTTTTAATTTCATCTTTAGTTTCAATCATTTCCTTAGTCTCATTTATGCTATCATTATTACAACATTCTAAACACTTTTTTTGTAGACATTTGACTTGAAGTTTTTTTCACATGTTATGCTTTGAAGTAATTCATTAGGCGATTTTTCTTTAATCATTCCTAGCAACTTCATTTTTTTCACAACCATCCCAAAGTTATCACACAAATTGCAGTTATAGGTATTTCGCTTTTGACAATCTGGAGAAATAATCCAAAATGGACGTTCTCGACAAAATTGTGGGTAGCTAAGATCTTTGTGTTCTAGATATGTGTTTGTAAATTTTTAGTGCAAGTTTTTCATTGAGTCAGATAATAGCCTTTTTTGCATTTTCTGCTTTCTTTCCGTTATTGTGTCCTTTTTTCCAGGACAAAGACGGCTATTGTCATCTTGTTCAAGGAACATAATTATGCCATTCTTAAGTTCCTCTTTCTGGAGCTTTCTTGTTTTCAAAAAGCCAACTTTTGGTTTCAAAAAATGTTTAGACGTCATAAAAGAAATCTTTTTGTGCTTCTTTAGAAATCTGTACTTCTTTAGGATTTTCCCTGTTATCACATTTACAAAGTTCCTTTTTTTGAGAACTGCTTGTTTCTTGAAGTTTTCACTTTCTGTTTTTTCAACACTGCTCCAAACTCAAGGTTTTGACGAATTACATTGGGAACCTTTTGACCACTGAGCATTTTCTGGACTTCTTTCTTTGGTGTGTCATCTTATTTTTTATATTAGCCTGTAATACCTTTTTTTTTATACTTGTTCACTTTTTTCTCCAATGACTTCTTCTCTTGTTTAAGTTTATCTAATTCTTTCTTCAATGATTCACTGTTTCGCCTATTCTTTTTGGAGCCACTTTGAACTCTGGTACTTGATGGTCTGTTTTCAGGGTCATGACATATAGAACCACAATATTCTGGGATTTGAGGATCATGATATTCTGGGCTTTCAAGTGGTGTTCCAATAATTAATAATGCGTGTTCTGTTTCTTTTTTCTTCTCTCTATGTCTTTTAGTCCGTTCATGCCTGTCTTTCCTTGTGTGTCTCTTTTCGCGCTCATTTATTTCACTAACTTTTTTCCTTGATGCTGTCTTTCTTTCTCTATCTTTCTTTTTGATTTCTTCATACTTCTCAGGATCCGATTGTAATTTCTCTCTTATGCGCCTTATACTTAGCTTTTCATCTCTTCTCCTCTTCATTTATTTCCTTCTTAGATTTTGAGGGAAATTTTTTTTTCTTTTTATTTACAGTTTGGGTTTTCACCATTTTTTAGACTGAAAATAAAAGAAAAAATAATCATACTTTTAAATTTAATATGAAAGTAATTTTTTATTTTGATTAATTAATGTATTGAAAAATGGCCAGATTTGAAAGTTATGATTTTGATCACATCCTTCAACAGATACTGTCAATAACTACCATTTGTGATAGTTTGAGAACAAACTTTCAAACTCGCACTCAACACATTCAAAAATAGTTTTTATAAGAAATTTGCCAAAATTATTGTTCACAAAAATGGCTTAAAAATTTAAATTTTCCCCTCAGTGGCATATGATGGTTAGGATATATCTTTTGAAAGATGAACATAAACAGATTATAACAATACATTAAAAGTAAAACATGAATATAAATGTTGTTAGATTTTTGTTTCAAGATATCATGTTAGAATTATACTTTTAAAATAGTTTAAATTTCAGCCAAAATAATATTAAAGTTTCATCTGTTCTGTGTTGTCACATCTGTGGATACTCTCTCACGTATGTGGACAGACCATGTCCACGGATGTGATGTCCACGGATGTGACAAAACTGTCATTTTTTTTACATTTAAGAACATGCTTTTGAGGACATGACAATACAAGTTATAAAACAAAGCATTTACATCTAATACTATGAATTCATTGAAATATTTTATAGTCTTACCTGATAATTTAAAATCTGTTTACACCACAGACGTGATGAGTTGATCTTTACGTTTATAGAATGAAGGTTTAGGACTTCATTCAGAAGACTACAAAAATCACCAAACACACTTCTGTTTCAGTTTCTCTGAATACCAGTAGCTGCTTAAGATTTGATTTTAACATCAAATTAGCACGCTGCTACCATCTAGGGGAATTTATTAGCAATTTGCTTTCTGTCCACAGACGTGACCTATTGCTCTTGTGACAGTCATTAAACTTGTAACTAAATTAATATAAAACTTATATTGAACTTTTAAACTTTTGGGAACAGTTATTTAAATGTTTTCTTAAATATAGTCTAAAGAGTTTAGGTTTTGCTTGATTTTTGAAATATAAACTTGGAAACACAAAAAACAGGGTATGGTGACAGTCCACGGACATGATAAATCACAGTCTATGCACAAAACTTGAACAATAAATAAAATATTTTTGCCATAATTTGCAATGGTTATGTATGCATCCAGTTATTTTAAGGTTATTTCATTTATTTAAACTACTTTTAAAACCTTACTCTCTATAATAAACACCAGGGACACAAAATCCTGATTTTTCTGAGAATGACCCACAAGATGGATGCCATATTTTATTTTGAAGTGGGTCACGCGATCTCTTCATATAATGGTCACGTGATCTCTTCATATAATGGGTGTAATTATTATTTTAATTTTTATTTTAAAAACTACTGAATATATTTTGCTGAATTTTTTTTTAAATATTTTATGGGATAATTTGAATATTTCCTAAAACGTTCGAAGCAATTGGTTAATTTTAAATTCGCTTAAAAAATGTTTGAAAAATTAGGTCCCATAGTGTTCAATGTATTTCATTTTTTCAACCAGGGTTCAATCCAAAACTAATTGGGTGATATTATTCATTTATGTTCCCATAGGTCCCACAGACCCTCTGAAAAACATACTAAAATTTTATTTTGATAAAGTCATTTTTACGGCAGCTATCGCGCTAACGGACAGACAGACAGAATGAACAAAGTCATAAACACTTTTCAACAATGTTGTAAAGTGTTAAAAATCATAACCAAGTAGGTCATATAGTACGAAAGATTGAATCGATACCGTTATAAGTAGAAATGGGTAAATAACACTTTTCTCGAATTCGAGGATTCTAACCAGGCTGTGTAGAGTTAGTGAGTTTGTCGCCAATGTTAATTTGACGCAAATGAGCGCTATTTTGTAAAAATGTTATGATATTACATAAAATAGTTCTTCACTTCTGCTGGACTGTCAAATTGTGGGCTGCAATCAGAAATAATTTTGCCATCCGCAAACCCATCAAGCTTTTAATATAACGAGAAATTTATATATTTTAATTTTCTACAATTTCTGAATGAAATTCTAGCACAAATTAACAAGAAAGATCAATCATGCTTAAAGCACTGATTATGAAATACTTTCCAACTTCAATGCAATTTTATTTAAACATCTCTAAAATGCAATACATTCCTCGCTAATAGTTTAAAACTTATCACAATTCTACATTAATTTATTATATTTGAAAACTTAAACCTTCATCGAAAAAAATGAACTTCATTCAAATGACGGCATTGAAATATAAATTGCCGGGTTTAAACATCTCTAAAATGCGATACATTCCTCGGTAATATTTTTAAAATTATCATAATACTACGATAATTTATTATATTTGAAAACTTCATCGAAAACAACTGAAATTTATTTAAATGACGCCATCAAAATATAACACGCCTGGCTCTCGCTATAAATGCAGCCTTTCATTCATAAACGTTTTCCCATTCATTTCATTCATCACAATATTATAATAATTTATTTTATTTAAAAACTGAAGACCATGGAGCTACAAGTAATTAAACTCTATGCTTAAAATTTCACCGAAAAAAATCGTCATTCTCTCTGTAAAATCAATGACTATTTCATTCATATCAGCTATGCAGACTCCATGAGCTAAATACTTTTGCGTTAAAAAAATACAGCAATTCTTATACAACTCATCCTACATATTTTGCTGTTTACATTTTACATAAGTGAAAAATAGGCTTCGTTGTAGAAATAATCAAATTTGGATGATCATTTAAACTCAAATATATTGTCATTGCGTTGTTTCAGTATGTAAATGCATAGAATTTAAGCAAAAATAAAGCGGTTTTAGGACGAATACAACACTGAATATGAATTAAAAAAAACTTTAAAAATCACGATTTTGAGACATGATGGATGCCATATTTTATTTTGAAGTGAGTCACGTGATCTTTTCATATCGTGGTCACGTGATCGCTTCATATAAGAGGTGTAATTATTATTTTAATTTTTATTTAAAAAAGTACGGAATATATTTTGCTGAAATTTTTTGTATATATTTTATGGAATTATTTGAATATTACCTGAAATTTTCCAAGCAATTTGTGAATTTTAAATCAGCTTAAAAAATGATTGAAAAATTAGGTCCCATAGGGTTCAATGTATTTAATTTTTCAACCCGGGTTCAATCCAAAACTAATTGGTTGATATTATTCATTTATATTCCCATAGGTTCTACAGAGCGTCTGAACATCATACTAAAATTTCATTTTGATTAAGTCATTTTTACGGTAGTTATCGTGCTAACGGACAGACAGACAGACATACAGAATGAACAAAGTCATAAACACTTTTCAACTTTGTTGTAAAGTGTTAACAAATTATCACAATACTACATTAATTTATTATATTTGAAAACTTCATCAAAAACAACTGAAATTTATTTAAATGACGCCATCGAAATATAACACGCCTGGCTCTCGCTATAAAAGCAGCATTTCATTCAGAACCATTTTCCCATTAATTTCATTCATCACAATACTATGCCGATGTGGTGGCCGAGCGATCAAAGAGGCAGGCGTTTCCTCGTGATGGCTCGGCTGCCAAATTGCGGGTTCGAGTCCCACCTGCGGGCATGGATGTTGTAATGCCTTATTTGGGGCAGAAGTCAGACTTCTACTTTCGGGTGCCCCGGGTCATTAGACTAAACATAAGCAGTGCACACATTCTTCCTTAAATGTAATGTTAGGAACACGACAACAACAACAACAACAACATCATCACAATACTATAATAATTTATTTTATTTAAAAACTTAAGACCATGGAGATACAAGTAATTAAACTCTGTTTAAAACTTCGAAAAAAATCGTCCTTCTCTCTGTAAAATCAATGAATATTTCATTCGTATCAGCTATGCAGACTCCATGAGCTAAATAATTTTACGTTAAAGAAATGCAGCAATTCTCATACAACTCATTCTACATATTTTGCTGTTTATATTTTACATAAGTGAAAAATAGGCTTCGTTGTAGAAATAATCAAATTTGGATGATCATTTAAACTCAAATATATTGTAATTGCGTTGTTTCACTATGTAGATGCACAGAATTTAAGGAAAAGTAAAGCGGTTTTAGGATGGATACAACACTCAATATGAATTAAAAAGAACTTTAAAAATCACGATTTTGAGACAAGATGGATGCCATATTTAATTTTGAAGTGGGTCACGTGGTCTCTTCATATAATGGTCTCGTGATCGCTCCATATAAGAGGTGTAATTATTATTTTAATTTTTATTTAAAAAACTACTGAATATATTTTGCTGAATTTTTTTTTATATATTTTATGGGATAACTTGAATATTACCTAACATTTTCGAAGCAATTTGTGAATTTTAAATCCGTTTAAAAAATGTTTGAAAAATTATTTGTCATAGGGTTCAATGTATTTCATTTTTTCAACCCGGGTTTAATCCAAAACTAATTGTGTGCTATTCATTTATATTCCCATAGGTCCCACAGACTCTCTGAACAACATACTAAAATTTCATTTTGATTAAGTCATTTTTGCGGCAGTTATCGTGCTAACGGACAGACAGATAGAATGAACAAAGTCATAAACACTTTTCTACTTTGTTGTAAAGTGTTAAAAGGGGAGGGGCATACCCCCCCTTGGACATTAATATAACAAACGCGAGCATGAGGCCTGTCGATGTTGTACATCATGAGCTTGAGTTTATCCCCCCCCCCCCCCCCCCATGGTAAATTTTTTCAGGCGCCTATGTATGAAGTAGAAATATATTAGAATATTATTATCAAGTGATAGAAAAAATATATCAGTTTTGTAAATATAAACAGCTAGAACTAACGAAATAAATAAATTCAAAGGAGTGCACTGAATATTGGTGAGGACACTGTTGTCAACAATGCACTTAAACAATTTTGTATATTATTTACAAATACTATACTTTAAAAACTTGAAAATATCTTAGCCACAATATGCTAAAATTCCGCTGGGAAGTTATCAATGGCTTTTGTTTTTAACATTTTACAACATAGTTGAAAAGTGTTTATGACTTTGTTCATTCTGTCTGTCTGTCTGTCTGTCTGTCTGTCCGTTAGCACGATAACTGCCGTAAAAATGACTTTATCAAAATGAAATTTTAGTATGTTTTTCAGACGGTCTGTGGGACCTATCGGAATATAAATAAATAATATCACCCAATTAGTTTTTTATTGAACCCTGGTTGAAAAAATGAAATACATTGAACCCTATGGGACCTAATTTTTCAAACATTTTTTAAGCACATTTAAAATTCACAAATTGCTTCGAAACTTTTAGGAAATATTCACATTATCCCATAAAATATATATAAAAATTTCAGTAAAATATGTTAAGTAGTTTAATAATTAAAAATTATTTAATATATGGAAAAAAACAAATTCAATTAAATTCTGACTTTTGGGATATCCTCCAGAAAGAAAAAGAGATATATTATATAATAAATATCTTTCCAAGACTTTAATCATTTTGTATATGGGAGAGACTTCACATTTTAAAATAAATTTGGTAGATAACAATTTTTCAAAATTTTTTTTAATTTTATATAACTGTTCATGATATACTTATTTGATGGCATTTTTAATGCACTTTTCTACGTCCTAGATAGTTAAAATTTGGTACACAGCTTAAATTTGTTGAACATTTTCTTCTACAAAAATTTGGTGGATCTTTAAATATAGATCATACATTTTTTCGAAATGGCCTGCAAATAATTCCCGTTCACTTCTATAAATCATTGTTGCAATATTGTTAAAAATTCTGATGTAGGCAGCACATGTCTTTCCCTGCAGATTCATATTCACGTTCTCTTTATTTCTTCAATAATAACTTGAGGTTATCTCCACAAAATGACAGCCATAAGTATTTTAAATGACATTGAATTTGCACGTTAAACTTAAATTTGGTTCTCATTTAATAGATGGACTTATTGCCAAAGGTGGCGTAGCGAAAAAACTAGAATATCTCAAGAACGGCTAGTCTTAGAGTAATGGGGTTAGTTTTATTCTTTTTGTTGTCAAAAATCACGTATAAAATTGGAATTTAATTGATATAATTGCGCACACGTAGTCCTTTATTTTTATATTTAACGATTTTTGAGGGCCATTTCGCAAAAATAGCCCATTCCTTTTTCCTGAGTCGTACTAGAATAACCTACAAATGATTTATGTACCAAATTTTGTTAAATTTGGTACATAAATCACTTGTAGGTCATTGAAATATTATACACCGAATTTTGTTAAATTTGTTCCAATAGTTTTTAGCTAGAGTGGATAAAGGCAATTTCTGCCGGCCATTTCGCAAAGAAGGCAGATTCTTTTATTACAAATCGTACTATAATCTAATGAACATCAGGATTTCCCACAAAAAACATACCTACCAAATTTTATGAAATTCGTTCCATTAGTTTTTCAATTAGAGTGGATGTAATATCCTCACAGACACACAGAAACATACACAGATACACTCTTACACACACAGACGTCTTCCTAAAAATAGTTTTTTCGTGTTCTAGAAGTCCCCAAACGGGTAGATCCCTCGAAAATTCGAGGTCCGATCTTCGGCATGATTCCAATATTTTGAATACATACACACACACACACACACACATATATTATCTGCGTATCTGTTTATTATCTGTGTATCTAAATTCCGTGCCTATGCAATTAGAATAGTTGAGATTTTAAATGATCCCTAAACTTTTATTATTTCTTCAACGAAGCCTAATTTTAACTTATGCAGAATACAAATATCTGAAGCGATTGTAAGATGAGTTACATAAGAATTGCTGAATTTTTTTCGCTCTGGAGTCTGGAATACAAGTTATATGAATGAAATATTCATTGATTTTGCATAGAGAATCAGATGATTTATATTTCGTTACAGTTTTAAATATTTAAGTATAATAAATTACTGTAGTACTGTGATAATGTAAAAGATATCACCACTGAATGTATCACATTTTAAAAACTTTTAAATGAAATTGCATTTCAGTTGGAAAGTGTTTCATAATCAATGCTTATGCATGATTGATCTTTCTTGTTTAATTATCAATGGCTATCAATGGCTTTTGATTTTTCAGTGGCTTTTATTTATTTCTTCTAATACACGAGAATATAAGTAGCACTCGTATATCTTCTAATACAGTTTTAGCTCTTTTTTTTTTGGCACATACTGATTCAATTTCATATTTTCTGTAAATTTGTTTAGAAATGGGATCAGGATGTCTTATTCTTCAGATCTGCCCGTAAAGATAATTTTGTATAGGGAGAACAGAGATTCTTAAACTTCTTTTTCTTATAAGTAGCACTCGTATATCTTCTAATACAGTTTTAGCTCTTTTTTTTTGGCACATACTGATTCAATTTCATATTTTCTGTAAATTTGTTTAGAAATGGGATCAGGATGTCTTATTCTTCAGATCTGCCCGTAAAGATAATTTTGTATAGGGAGAACAGAGATTCTTAAACTTCTTTTTAGGAGCTCAAGCACGTATTCATAGAGGAGGTCCGGTGGGTCCGGACCCCCCTCGAAATGAAATTTTTGGATACGTCCTTGCATGTGCTGTCGTGTTTTCTCATTCATTTGTGATCCAGTATTTATTTAGTCAAGTTTAGTTAGTTTTTTTCAAACTTTTTGGATTGAAAGCTACTATACATTTATCCCCCCCCCCCCCAATGAAATTTCTGGATTCGTCCTTGAGCATAATTTAAATATTTTAATAGAGAACAATGTCATTTAGTATACTATAATAATTTGCAAACACATGGTTGTGGTTTTTAAGTTACATTATATTGATATATCGCAGGAAGAACGGGTATACTGCTAGTTTATCATAAATTTGGAGTATTTCTCATTGCAGTGTGTTACGTAAACAGGAATTGAACCTTGCTCTATGATTCTCGTTATGATTGATACCACGAAAAGCTTTGCGCTTGAGCCCAAAGTTCTTGTTTTTCTAGACTCGATAATCGATCCCACGTCTCTAAAAACTGTTGTTCTTGTCAGTTTTTCCCATATTTGCGTACTTGTGTAAAGTCCCGAATCGATTATCGAGTCAGCAGTCATCATCATTTGTGCGAGTCCGTCTCCTGCTGGTGTCTTCGATCTCCAATTCCGAAAGATACGGTCGCTGGAAGAAGAAAACATTCCCGCTGGTCCCGCAGTATAGAAAAACATAAAAACATTTTGCTCCTTTTACTTTCCCTGCAATACATGGCAATGTATAGGGAAATTATTGCAATCATGCCGAAAATCGCAACTCGAGTTTTCCACAGATCTACACGTTTTGGAACCTCTAGAATACAAAAATTTATTTAGCGTGACGTCTGTGTGCGTGTCTGTGCAATGTATGTATCCACTCTAACTCAAAAACTAATGGACCAAATTTCATAAAGTTGGGTAAGTGCGTGACCCTGGGGCTGATTAGTTTTTGGTACGATTCGGGTTAAAAGAACCGCCTTTTTTTTAAGAAATGGCCCGCAAAACTTGCCTGTATCCGCTCTAACGGAAAAACTAATAAATCGAATTTTACAAAATTTGGTACATAAGTCACATGTGGGTTACCCTGGTGCTGATTAGAATTTGGTAGGATTCGGAAAAAATAACCTGCCTTTTTTTTGCGAAATGACTCGCAGGAATCGTCAAAATATAAAATAAAAAAATTACATATTGTCAAATATATCAATTAAATGCCTGTTTTATACGTAATTTTTAACTATAAAAAGAATAACACCAACCCCATTACAGTAGAACTAGTGGTACTCGAGATATTTTAGTGGTTCCCCCCCCCCCCCCCCACTACGTCACCTTTGAAAATAAGTCAAGTTACCAAATGAGAACGAAAATTGAATTAAAAGTGAATTAAATCGAATTAAAATAAAGAGAACGTGTATATAAGTTTGCAGGGAAAGTCATGTGTTGCCCACATCAGATTTTTTCTTATATTAGCAGAAATACCGTTATTGCCCGGGATGAAACGTTTACTCATAATGCCGCGTCAGTTAGTACCTTTTTTAATTAAACTGACTTGTTATGTAAAACTGGGCAAGACTCTCAAAGTTCACCCCCCCCCCCCTCCCCGTCATATTAGTATTTTCCCGTCTGGCTATACGCCACTGACATGCAGCATATGCAAAGATCTACCTCGAAGTGCTTATGTTTAAAAAATCGGTGGTGGCTCCAATCCGATGGAGCCGAAATGGTTTTGCTTGAATGTAAAATAAAATTCCACTTATCAAACTTATAAAATAATGTATGAAACTCTACTAATGCGCAATATCGAAAGAAAAAAACAGAACTTTATCAACAACAGGATTATATACATTTATAGGATTGTCAAATGCATACTAATTCTTGCTTATTGTTTATAGGTATCGCTTTTAGTTTTTAAGATATAAATATCACAAACTTGAAAAACGTAAAATTTTTATACTCTTTCAACTTGACAAGACGATTACTCGAAAACTATTAAGAGCTTTTTTAAAAAATAAATATATATATACATATTTAAAAACAAAATTTTCTCGTACAAATTTTTGTCGTTTCTTATTTACATCTATCTTTTATAGTTTCGAAGATATTTCGAGTGAAAGTATGAAAAATATTAAAAAAAAAATAAATAAATAAACTCGTTCGAACAGATACTTATAAAAATATTTTTTTCGGAAAGATAGAGCTCGATCCAAACTCCAATTATATACACTTGTAGGGCTTTCAAAGAGCTATATATTCTTACTTATTGTTTAAAGCTAGTTAGTTCTTTTATATTTTGAGATATAAGCATTACAAACTTATGGATTGAAAATTTTCCGTTTTTACTATCCTTATATACATAATTACGATGTATAAGGAAATTATTGTGGCGTGGTCGAAAATTCGAAATCGCGTTTTCGACGAGAGAGCACGTTTCAAGTATCCTTAAACGCAAATCAGACTTTTTGAAGTGATATCTGTGTGTATGTGTGTGTGTGTCAGTGAGTGTGTGCAGACGATATCCCATGAACGAATAAAGTGATTCGAACGAAATTTGGTACAGAAATTACAATTAGTAAATACTAGAAGCCTATTGTTCTAAAATGCAATCGAATGTTCAGAACTCTCCTAAATTTTGAGATGAAATTTTGAAAAAAATCATTAAAAATCAAAACCTCTAATAAGTTATGTAAATAATAATTTCTTATGTATTTTTCCATTAAAAAACGATTGGCACAAACTTTAGAACGCTAACATGAACCGTTCTTGAGATATTATACATTTTTCAAGCAAATTTATCAAAAATTCACATAAAATTAAAAAAAGTATTAACTAGTGTGAAGTATATTAACTTTTCATATGTAATATTATGTGATAAATTTGTTATAATTTTCGTATTATCAGCTAGTTCCATTCAGGAGAGAAGATACTTTGGGTAATAGTTTTGCATTTGAACGCTATTAGTCTTTTATCTACTATAAGAATAACCTATTTCTCCGCCCATAACGCTTTGCGAAATTTTGGCGACGAATTTGGTGGAATATCGCCAACCTGGTGGGTCTTTTAAATGTTGTCAAATTAACGAAATTGTTGCCAAATTGGTAAAAATGACGCTAAACCAGTGAAAATCACGATAAATTGTTGAAAATTCAATATCTTGGAAAGAACATAACAAACGATTATAAGAATAACTCATTTCTAGTAGGTACTATTTAGTCCCAGATTGACGAAAATATCGTTAAACTCGCAAAAATGACGCCAAATTAATGAAAATGACGCCTAATTGATAAATTTTTTATTAAAATATTTTAATATGTGGACTATATTGCTTATTGGGGATGTTATCAATATTGATAATTGTTAATTTAGAGTTGAGTAAAATATACGTTAATACGGTACGAAATAGCTTTGTTGTCATCCGGAAAAGCGCCAAATGTATAATTCAACGTTACAAACACTGCGCCGGGAATATTTTTATCATTTTTTAACGGTGAAAGAAGTAAATTCATTGCATTATATAAGGAAAGTCATGTTCTGCCCACATCAGATTTTTTTTTTTCAACTTCATAAAACTTTAAAACTATTAAGAGCTTTTTTTTAAATAATAAATATAGATTTTAATACTAAATTTTCTAGTGCACATTTTGGTTGTTCACTATTTATATCTATCTTTTATAGTTTACTATATATTTAGAGTGAAAATTTTGGGGGGGGGGGGGGGGGTGCAGCTCTCAGATTTTTTTTTTTAAACAAAAATGCAAAATATTCAAATTTCAGATATATTTATATATATTTATAATCTGGATCCAATTTTTAAAAAAACCAAAAAAATATTTTAATTTTTATCTATTAGGTTCGGGGACATAAGTGTGAAAAGTGTTTACATTTTTCGTAACACTCTGTTTTTCCTGTCAGAGAAAAAAAATCCTACCATAAATGTTATTCACATCAAAAGTACATGGGTTTAAAAGTGTTGAATACTTTAAAAAGGACAATAGTTGAGTACAATAAAGTTAATAAAAATTTAAATTGTTCTTCAATTCAAAAATTTAAATTTGTTTTCTGTACTGTTGTTTTCAGTATAAATATGTGTGGTATACATGAGAGAGATATCACATTTTTTTATTATTTAAAATTTAAAATTACAAATGTTAAAAATTAGCAAAAAATGACTCACAAATTTGAAAAATTGACTCATACTTTTGAGCTGGTAATGTCAATGCGACACGCAATTTTACAAGCTAAGAGCGGCTCTAAAACTTAAATAAAATTTACGCGGTACAAAATCCAAAATATTTTAATCAG
This sequence comes from Amaurobius ferox, assembly GCA_951213105.1. NCBI lineage: Eukaryota > Metazoa > Arthropoda > Arachnida > Araneae > Amaurobiidae > Amaurobius > Amaurobius ferox. The sequence goes on along the minus strand of OX578149.1, from coordinate 121,339,387 downwards.
AAATTGTGTGCTTTTCCAATTAGGCTCATAGAACAGTAAAAAGGTGTAAAATCAAAAATATAAATAGTGTGAGATGTTTTCGAATTATAGATAGGCCATAATAGACAGGTGAAATAGGTAAATTCACGTTATGCGAGTAGGTGTAGGAGGGTAAAACTTACAATAAAGCATGCCTAGGCTTCAGTCTCATTGCGATGCAAATTTTCATCGATGTAGATTGATTATTTGAGGGCACATAGCCTATTGAAGGATCCTAGATTATTTGAAGGCACATATCCTATTGAAGGATCCTAGATTATTTGAGGGCACATACCCTATTGAAGGATCCTAGATTATTTGAGGGCACATACCCTATTGGAGAATTCTAGATTATTTGAGGGCACATACCCTATTGAAGGATCCTAGATTATTTGAGGGCACATACCCTATTGAAGGATCCTAGATTGTTTGAGGGCACATACCCTATTGAAGGATCCTAGATTATTTGAAGGCACATAACCTATTGAAGGATCCTAGATTATTTGAAGGCACATACCCTATTGAAGGATCCTAGATTATTTGAAGGCACATACCCTATTGAAGGATCCTAGATTATTTGAGGACACATACCCTACTGAAGGATCCTAGATTATTTGAGGGCACATACCCTATTGAAGGATCCTAGATTATTTGAAGGCACATAACCTATTGAAGGATCCTAGATTATTTGATGGCACATACCCTATTGAAGGATCCTAGATTATTTGAGGGCCCATACCCTATTGAAGGATCCTAGATTATTTGAAGGCACATACCCTATTGAAGGATCCTAGATTATTTGAAGACATATAACTTATTGAGGGATCCTAGATTATTTGAGGGCATATACCCTATTGAAGGATCCTAAATCAGGATTGAGGGCACATACCCTATTGAAGGATCCTAGATTATTTGAGGGCACATACCCTATTGGAGAATCCTAGATTATTTGAGGGCACATACCCTATTGAAGGATCCTAGATTATTTGAGGGCACATACCCTATTGAAGGATCCTAGATTGTTTGAGGGCACATACCCTATTGAAGGATCCTAGATTATTTGAAGGCACATAACCTATTGAAGGATCCTAGATTATTTGAAGGCACATACCCTATTGAAGGATCCTAGATTATTTGAAGGCACATACCCTATTGAAGGATCCTAGATTATTTGAAGGCACATAACCTATTGAAGGATCCTAGATTATTTGATGGCACATACCCTATTGAAGGATCCTAGATTATTTGAGGGCCCATACCCTATTGAAGGATCCTAGATTATTTGAAGGCACATACCCTATTGAAGGATCCTAGATTATTTGAAGACATATAACCTATTGAGGGATCCTAGATTATTTGAGGGCATATACCCTATTGAAGGATCCTAAATCAGGATTAGGATACTTGTAACAGTGTTCCCTAGACCTGAAAGTACAGCTTCGATCCTGCAGAAATTTGGCATAAACCATTTTGAGGTTTCATAATTTTATGGAAATATTTTCTGGTACCTTCATCATCAATCCCAACGCGGTAACCGCTGGACTGTCCCACCTCGTGGAATAAACTTACATGACATATAACAGCATCAATCAAACCGATGCTGTTATCTGTAATGAGAGTGGATTTAAAATATTTGGGAACGCCCCCTACCGGCGGGTTCTGTGACTATGAACTTGGCCATTGTAGTCGAAAGCTAAATTTAGAAGAAATTACGGAAAAGGACTGAATTTGCCAGTTGCCATAGAGCTCCGCAAAATTGCGGCATATATCATATTTTCTTTCTGCCATTGTAGATATCGGCTACGTACATCACAATGTGGCGTCTCTGTGTTTACGTCGCCATCTTGGATGGAATAAACGCTAATAGCCAGTCATGATATCGTTAACAAATACGATAAAAATATGAATATACGCCTACGAGAAAGGTATATAGAGAAATTGCGTGTAGAAGGTTTGGTTGTAAATGCGCATAATTGCTTCCTAGATGCAAGAAAACCTAGAGCAGCCGTAAATATCCTATATAATAGATGGTTTACACTTGCTTCCAAAACGGTCCAAAGATGTTTCTTAGGTGGGTTGGGCTTAAAGAGTAAGCCTTTTTGGGATGATCCCTACTTCCGTGAATTAATTAAGAAATGATCCATCTGGGAATTAATTAAGAAATGATCCATCTATGATCCATCTGGGTGGTCGACGTCCAAATCCCATTAGCGTGCGATAAGAAGGCGTCGAGATAAAGTGATAAACAGTTGACCAGCAGAATGTAAAAAAAAAAAAAAAAAGTACCCATTCAGAGAAGACTTTTGATTTTGACACTCTCTCGTCAAAACCACGAGGTCAAAGTAAGAGTTTAGAATGAGATGTTTTCCCCTGGTTTCTAGCATATGGCAAGATAGGAAGACTCCATCTATTCTTCAGGATATCCACGAGAGCAGCAAGAAAATAATACTTCTGTAACACAGGGCCGCAACCAGAGATGAAGTTAAAGAGTGGCTGGAGGGAAATTCAAGGGGGCTCAACAGTCTTGAAGGAGGAGCTCACCAAAAACACGAATTAATCATTAGCATTTATAAACCATAATAGTTACTATTATATATTTCAATCAATATAAATTATTAACAAATACTTACAT